>OX376372.1:38794652-39107152 GCA_947369275.1 Nemotelus nigrinus
AATATATTTTCCGACAGTAGCTCTTTTCCGAGCCCCTGCCGTACTAAGGACGCCCAGCACAGGTGTAGTTCCAGACTCAGTTTAGCTGCCACCTGTAGTGATAATATCGTTTGGATTCATCCTCATGCTTGTCCTCATTAGTCGCCTCTTACGACATGCTAGGTCTAGCTGTGGATGTATTCTACGATTGCTTCACATCGAAGCAAACCCCCTATCCACAGTGATAGGAGGCAGAGTACTTAAAGCACTAGCTCAAGTAAAACTCAGTTATATGTTAATACCTATCTTCAATAGTAGTGAAATTCGATTGGAATAGGTAGCAGTCTTCAATCGGTATAATTAAGGAAATTAGTTTTAGGCAGTTTGCAAAGAGAAGGCATTGAACAAAAAGGTTAGGAAAGATGACGACAGGAAAGCAAAGCGAATTGCATGTCATATTCAGAAATATCGAAGGAAAACGATCGGAGCCAGAAATAGTTGGTGGCTTAAGATTGTTCACCGATTCAATAAACTGTGGCGACATGGAAGGAAAACTGCGTTATATAGACACCTTCTCAAGCACTGATATTTGATATAGCATATAATAACACGTCCTCAAAATATCGCACGCCTACCAGTGCTGATTTATAGTATAACGGAACGAAATTCAATATCACAGTGAAAGGGAATGTTTGTTGTCCAAAATGGATTACAGTCGGATGTCCCAGTGAAAGGGTTAATTTAGTTCTTTTTATAATCGCGAAATCTGGAGACTTACGATCCCGGAAATGGGACCTAAATTTTAATACCTTATTTAAGTCCCAATGGAAATACTTGGTAACAGCTATGAGAAGTGAGCTAGGAGAAGACTTGGTAGCCTATGCAGCCATTATTTGTGTATATCCCAGTTGTTGAAAGAGATTCACATAAATTAGTACTTTAGTGGTGTTTAAATAAGTATTCGATCCTCTTCTAGGGTCGATTTTCGAAAATTCGATTCAAAGAAGGTATGCACGAGCGCTATAAATTTTTGATTGATAAGAAAAGTAAGGATCCTTATAACTATCTTCAGATTGTCGTTTATAATTGAAAAATCGATAAGATTTTTAAGAGAATTAAACAAAAGTCTTGTTTAATGGTGAGCTCTTGATTTTTAGCTTAGTGGTCACTAAATACTTTCACAGAGAAAACAGTTTTCAAAAATAAGTGAAGGCTAACTAATTGACCACTCCCGCCCAGCACAATACAGTATCAGAATCTTGTTTACAACTTTTCACTTCCACAACAATGGTCAATGAATATTTGTTTTTTTGGTTTCGGTAAACATTCCGCTAGTGAAGTCTTTCAGAGCATAGCTATATAAAAATTTGCGTGGGCAAGAATTACCTGTGGCTCGGACGCTCTGACACATTGTACTCGACCTGTGAGCTTTTTTGTATAATCGATAAAATTATTTACGCATTATTATACGCAGGCAAGAAAGAAACCATAGCAACCTAGCGCACGAATCAGGCTTCTTCATCATAAAAACAATGATGGCGGCGTCGACGATGATGATGATAATGTCGATGATAATCTTTCATATTTTTTTTTTGTTGGTCTCCTGTTATTGGTACGGCGATATGATATCCTATCTTGAAGATTCACGCAATCACACATACTCACAACCGTACACGAGATGTGTAAATAACTCGAGTAAAAAATGGTATTTAATGGTTTCTGAGGAATTCCAGCAAGCGAACTTGTTCTCATATTACAACAAGTCTCAAGAATAAAAGTGAAAATGGTTGGACTCTTAACGTTGTTTATGATTGTTATTATGAATCGACTGAAGAATTTACATATTGGACTTACCACCAAAAATCGTGCACTGTGCGGAGTTAGTTTTTTTTGCTCTCGATAACGCCGGCCCATTGAACGACAGTTCCGCCAACCCCGAAAACAATACCCGACACACTAACTCCACAACAACACGCTCTGACTTTTTACCGCCAAAAAGTCAACATCGCGACTAGAGCAAATAGCCAGCGCCCAATGTAAATGTAAACTACATACTCATTCACATTTCTTGGCGGTGGAGGCATCACGATAGAAAAAATATCCATCCACACGTTCTGGAATTCTTTCAGAGCATAGTTAATGATGATAAAAGGATGGATCCGTTCCATGGAAAGACTTATGAAAAATAACAGAAAAACGGTTTTTTTCCTATCCGTGTCTGTCGACAGGATGAATCTGCTGAACGGATCTATCTAAACGACCAACGCTACCATTATCTTAGTACTCGGACTGCGAGGTTATATTCATTCGCCTGGTACACAAGTGTATTGACAAAAAAAAAAATTCTTGCTCAGCCAGTCATGTTTCCCACATATCATAAACTACAGGAAATTAATGGGCCTTTTGATGCCGCTGGGCCTAGAAATTACACAAGTATTTGTTGTGTCAGCGCACAATATAGCCTAGTGCCAATAGTGGAATCGTCGTGTTCGTAACCGACTTTTGTATGTAAATTCCACTTTCAATTTCGACTCTTGAGCATTATGCTTGCTGAGATCGATGGCGAACGTAAAATATCGTTTTGGTAGTGTTTAAAATATTGGAATTGGTAGTCGAAGTATGTTGTGAGATTGATTTAAAAACAGGAGATAAAAAATTCGATGGTTGTTATTAGAACTAGTTTTATGAAATAAGCGTGTCAGGTTTAGGGGGTGAATAAAATCTTATGTAACACTTATACACGGGGTGGACGTCTTTAGTCTTGTAAAATATTTCAGATATTAATCGAATTGTTCGTTATTTCTGTTTTTTCCCATTTTTTACGGACATAATTTGCTGAAATAAATTCTATAGATCAAGTTTTTAGATGAATCTATATTTATACTTCTCATATGCTGGAAATATTACGTCAAAGATATTTAGGGTGAACAGCCGCTTTTAACGAAAATTAATAAAAACAAGCCAGAAATTTAAATAACCGGAGTTTCATTTGGCAAGCATGCTTCACACGCATCTTTATATTTATTCGCTTGTTGTTAATATGAAGAAAAAAAAACTGCGCAGTGTTAAAGATTTTACTGGATTCCAAACTTAAACATTCCGAAGTTTAAGGGGCGATGATAGTTTGAGCGTTTAGGGTAAATCTACTAGTCCCGAACAGTTAGTGTGCATTTTAATTTTAACTTCGTCTAATTTATTTATATATTATCAATTTGCACCACAGAAATGATCGAATTACAACGTCCACAGTGAAAATGAAAGTAATAAAAAAAAAATATATATTTCGAAGAAAACTAAGAAAGGATTGAGTAAATTTAACATTTGCGACAAACATGTTTACTAAGGTTACCTGAAATTTAAGATAACATATTTAATACTTTCCTGAATTCAAAAATGAATGTGGAAGAGGACCAAGCTTAAAAGCATTGTGGATTGTAGGAAGACGCAACAAAGGCGAAAATAGACTTTCGTGCCTATAAAAGCAATAGAAAAAACTCAGATGATCTTTCTATCGTCCTCAATTCACGTATGGTTATGTGGGAATCAAAATCTGTTCAAAAAATGCATTGACCAAGTTTGAAAAGTCATCAAGGAACAATCTACGTGTCTCTAAAGAAGATACAGTTGGGGACAAAACTCTCCATACACCCTCAAAATTTCATAAATTTAGTAGAAAGTGCAAATATTTATGAGAATTTTATATGCAGCTTTACTGCAAATGTATTTTTATTAACATAAATTTAAAAAAAAGTTACATTAATCAATTTATAACCGTAAAAACACAAAAAAAAAAGGAAAGGCAGTAGGGACAAAAGTGTTCATACATTATGTAATTGAACTGAAAATTCCGCATTATTTAATATAATTTTATATATCAAAATTTTTTTGGGCCACCGTTGGCATCAATAACAACCTGCACCCGTCGTGGCATTGAATCCGCCAAATTTTTAGTAACTTCCGGAGTTATTTCTCCCCAGGCTTGTTGAAGCGCAGTTTTGAGTGACTCCTTGCTGCTGGTGTGAATTTTCGAGATTTTTCTTTTCATAAGTTTCCAAGTATGTTCAATGGGGTTTAAGTCTGGCGACCGAGGAAGGGAATACAGCTGCATTGGTGCATAATAAAGCAACCAGTTCTTTACAAAACGTGCAGTATGTTTGGGATCGCTATCCTGTTGGCATATCCAATGCCGGCCAAGACCATAATTATCTACGGAAGGTTGCAAGTGTTCTTCTAACAGTCTTTCATAACAGTATTGGTCCATAATACCGTCTATAAAGACCAATCTGCCAACCCCACCAGCTGCATTTCCACCCTACATCATCACATTGCCACCCCCGTGTTTTGCTGTTGGTATCAAATTTTTTAGTTGCAATGCTGTTCCCTTTTTTTCGCCAGATTCTTTCTTTGCCATCATTACCGAACAAGTTGAACTTGCTTTCATTAGTAAATAAGACAGTTTTCCAGAACTGTAAATCCTTTCCTAAATATCGCTTTGCAAATTCAAGTCGAAGCTGCCTATTCCTTTCAGATATTATCGATTTTTTACGAGGATCTCTACTTGGATATCCATAGGAACGTAAGATTCTTCGGATGGTTTTAGGGTGAACACACTCATTTGAAGTATTAGCGACATGTTCCGCCAGTTGCCGACCAGTGATCCTTGGGTTTTTGTCGACCTCTTTTAAGATCATGCTGATATCCCGTCTGGAAAGTGTCTTTGGTCGTCCATTTATTGGCTTATTTTCCACTGATCCTGTTTTTTTATGCTTTTGAACAATGTATTGGACAGTGGCATGGGATAAATTAAACAAAACTCCAATTGCGCGGTATGATTTTCCATTTCTGTGCTCAGCAATAATTAATTTTTTTATTTCAACACTTACTTCCTTACGCTTGCTCATTTTTCACTCCCTTTGCTCACAGATTACTAAAACAAACTAATCATTAGATCGCATTCACGCATTTCATAGGAAATACAACGGTTCTTTGAAGAAAAACAACAGTAAAGCAATGCAATGAAAAACAGAGTACACTATCTGATCAATGTATGAACACTTTTGTCCCTGCTGAATTTCGTTTTTTCTGGTGTTTTTACGGTTATAAGTAAATTAATGTAATTTTTTTTAAATTTATGTTAATAAAAATACATTTGCAGTAAAATTGCATATAAAATTCTCATAAATATTTGCATTTTCTACTAAATTTATGAAATTTTGCGGGTGTATGGAGAGTTTTGTCCCCAACTGTATATGAAGGATGGAAAGACGAGAGGAGTAAGGACAGTAGGAAAAGTTGAATTTAAAAAGACAGCGAGCGAATGAACCGCCTTAGGATGTAACAAACGTGGGGACGTGTTCGCCCTGGGAACAGTCTTCTCTGTGAATACTCTACCAGAAATGAGAGGAGGAACTCAACAGAGTTGATATCTAACAGTGAAATAAAACTAGTAGTGAACTAAGTGAAATACAATGCATAATAAAGTATTGTTTTGTGGGTCGACAGCCACCCAATATTTATGAACGAAAAGGAAACTGGAAGGCTGATAGAGTTGGACAGAACTGCGAGTAAGCAATAATAAACCTTGAAATGAAAAAGCCGGACGGTCATTGTCCTTAGGCTCATTTAAGGAATATAAGAAAATGTGGTCTCCGGCGAGTAACTGTTAGCGCAATCCCTTCTGCAAATGAAAAGGTAGAAGAAATTGCGTAGCCGGGTGTTTCAAGCGAGGCTGTCAAGAAGTAAACGGAGCACGAAGTTTTTTAAGGATAATATCAAATCAGAAATAGTAACGTCAAAATGGTACAAGCCATCTACCTTCAAACTATGCTCACGATTCCTCATTAGAAAACGGCTAGCAATTGGTGATTATCGTTCGCATATTTGATTGCGCTCCATAATTTTAAGTCTTCTGCATATAGAAAACCACAAGAGTTGATAGCAAAAGAAAGGTCATTGACAAAAAGCATGAAAAGTAAGATACTTAAGACAGATCTTTCAGAAGCACCGGATGTGTGAAATATAGGAGAAGAAATGGAATTGTTTAAATTTACTCTGCAAGGACGATGATAGAAGTAGGATGAAAATAGGAGCTAAACAGGAGAGAAGATGATGCTAAGCGTTTCAGGTTTATTACCAGGTTATGGTTCACAGAGTCAAAGGATTTCCATCAACATAAAGGAGGAGGAGAAAAGAGTAGCAAACAAATTACAAATAGCCTGAGATTTGGAAGCAATACTGTCATCAAGATGCATAGAATCAGAAACAGAGGAATTAGACTTAAGGGAACGGATGTAGGAGCAAAAGGATTTTGGTTGATTAGAACAGATTAAAGCCTAATCACGCATTGTCAGTTTGAGCACTCTTTTAGCTTCAGAACACAAACTACGAAATTCCTGAAAATCAGTGGGTGAACCTGTCTTCCTGTCAGTTTTTTACGAGCTTTTTCTTTAGCTTTTAGAGCATCAAAGCCGACATAAGTAAAACTTGTTGTCCTCAAAATTGTCAGTCTGTCAAAAATGAGTCAGGAGTATAACCGAAGATCCGCGACAATCGAAAGTCTTCGCGCTGGACGGTCAGCACGGGAGATTATTCAATTTTTCCGACACCCGAAATCAACTGTATATGAGGTTGTTACTAAGTACAAAGCTCAACAACAGTTAATTGAAGGATCAAGTACACCGGCAAGAAAGCGGCACTCAAAAGAACACACCGTGAGAACCCCTGAAGTCACCAAAAGGACTGAAGAGCTGATTCTGGAAGACCCAGGGTTATCGTTACGAAAACTGGCGTCTATTGTGAATGTGCGCGAGTCTACCATGCGGAGAATCGTTGAAGAGGACTTTCGAGACTATTCTTACACGATCAAGGTTATACAAATGCTTTTTGAAGCTGCAAGAACAAAGCTGCAATTTGATCCTTTCTTCTAAGGTGCAATTTGATAATTTTTAAGGAATTTTGGCCTCCGAATAGTCCAGATCTAAGTCCCTTGGACTATTACGTATGGAGCGTGATTTTAAGGGTTATCAACAAGTCCCGACATCCAAATGTGACATCATTAATGACCGCCATCGAGGCAGCGTTCGCCAATATTGACAGCGCAGAATTGCAGAGGGCGTGCGAGCGCTTCAGACCGCGAATGGAGGCCGTGATTGAAGCTGATGGGGGCTACATTGAATAATTACAGTGTCAATAGATGCATGAAATGCCATGTAAGACGTTTTTGTACTTAAACTTCTTTTTTCAATCAATAACACGATTTGAAGGATGTTCATTGATTTGTCCGGATTTTGATGACGCACCCTGTATGTTCCTCTATACATAACGTGAAACAGTTTAATAACCAAAGAAAGTGACTACAAAAAATTTGTTCTACGTTGAAAATAGAAGATCTTATGGGCTAATTTCAATCTTTTCAATCGAGGGAATTCGGGATGAGCTAGTATTCTTTTTGCCAACTTTTTCGGATGATGAGCAAGAGCTGCAGTATATTTTCCACTACGATGCCTAATTTCTTCTGCAATGGTCTCGATCCGCAGGTCATTGTGGCGATTGGCGTTAAGGAAGTACCACCGGGCTCGAGTGATAGATCTAAGTATTTTTGACTGAGTCTTCTGAATGATACTAATGTTTGATAGCCGAGATGCTCCCCAGAGTTGTAAGCCATAGGTCCAGATTGGCTTCAGGACTGACTTGCAGATTAGGACTTCAGAATCGAGTGAAAGTTTTGACATGCCATTGACCATTAATTTGGTGTTGGGAAATTTAAGCTTGAATTGCTGGTTTTCGCTTCGATGTGCCGTTTCCAAGTAAGCCTCCTATCAAGGTCCATTCTGAGATACTTCCCTTCGTTAATTTGAGGTATTAGAACATTGTATAGATATATTTGAGGATAAATTAGTTTTAGCAATGTAAACGTAACATGAACGCATTTAGTTTCGTTCATTTTGATTCTCAACTTTGCTGACCATTCTTCTAGGAGTGAAATGCAGGCTTGCAGTGTTCGGGATGGTATAGCTGGATCTGGAACAGTGCATACAATGGCGACGTCGTCCGCAAAGGTAGCTGTAGTTGTTTTGACGCTTATTGGGAGATCAGATGTGAAGATTGAGGAGAACATAAGTCCCAAAACACTTCCGTGAGGAGCATTAGCATGCGCTCGATATTTTGTAGTTCAATAGTTTTTGGATATAATCTGGAATGTGCTCTCGATTGGGTAGTATTTTATGGAAACTTTTCGGAAGCAATGATTTGATTTTAAAGATCAAATCTTCATGCCAAACTTTGTCGAAGGCTTGAGTTACGTCTTAAAAGATGTGTTGTCTTCACAACGCGAATTGATGTTTTGCAGTTTTTCTTGCATCTTCAAGTATTGGCAGCCGATTTTTCAGCAGAACTTTCTCGAAAATTTCGGAGACGCACGACAAAAGACTAACAGGCCTGTATGACTTCACTTGGGAAGTCTTTACCAGGCTTGGGAATCATTATGATCACGCCTGTTTTCCAAGCTTGAGGAAAATATCCGATTCGGAAAATAACGTTGCGGAAACTCGAAAGCCAAAAGAGTACGATCGGTGGCAACTGTTTGAGCATAGCATTGATGATAAGATCAATACCCGGATATTTCTGAGCAGGTTTTCTTGATAGCAATATGTTGCATCGCCTTTGCTTCAGTGGCTTCTGTGAAATCGAAGATTCGGGGTCAATATTGGTATTTACACAGATAGCCAAGCGGCTATTAAGTCCCATGCTGGTTTTTGTACAGTGTCCATGATTGTCGCTGAATGCTGCGCATCTGTTAGGGAGATATCGAGACATTCGGCCGTTCAATTGATTTGGGTACATGGACATAGGGGTTTTTAGGGCAACTGTGAAACCGATGAGCTAGCAAGGCTTGGTACCTTGCTACCGGAGGTCTCATGCTCCTTCTCAATAGGTATACCGATGATATCGGTCAAATTGGGCATCAGGCAAAAATATCTTGAGGACGCTAAGAAGTCCTGGGCAAATGGATCATCCTGTGCGATAACAAGGCAGCCCTGGGTATCCATTAATTCACATCGCACCAGGCAGCTTCTAGGATTAACTCAAAGCGCTCTGCGTTGCATTGTGCCACTAGGGTGGCATGCGCAACGATTTCTGTCGGAGTTGTGGCTCTGAGGACGAGGAGGAATCCGTCCTCCACCTCATGTGCCAGTGCCCGGTTTTAGCAAGGAGAAGGGGGCACTTGGTGCACCCTTTATCTGAAACCTGACCGAACTGTCCCTGGTCAATTTAAAGGGGATAGTGCTGTTCGTCAAAAGAAGCAGATGGTTTCCTTATTTCAGTGAGTAGGAGAGGGTTATAAATTATTGTGGTATAACCACGGGCCTCTCTTGGGCCTATATGTGTCGGTCGACAGGTCTCTGTCGATCGGTAGCCAGTTCAGATTAAGACTACATAGCTTAAGACTCACAGCATTGATATTAGGTGGAAAGTCGCACATTGCCGTGGTGAAAGGTGTGACAAAATTGTTCTATGTGAACTGCGATGGCGGTGGCTTTATCTGCCTCACTTCTGGCCCATTGTCCGTAGGTAGTTCTTAGTGGAGCTTCCGTGATGGTAGGTGATCTGTGCAACTGCCAATTTCTTTGTGTCAATCTTTATCCTGTACTAAGATTTTAATTGATGAAGAGTAACTGATTTCCCGAGATGAGGAATGCAATTTAATTTTAGGTGTAGCGACGGTGAATACCTCCAAGCCACACTGAGAAAACACATGGCGCCAGACTCCATAATTTATAGACTTCTTGCGCCATGTAAATAGTCGATTTAGGGATTGTGATAAAATATAGCGCCACACGCCATAATACATGGCGAAAAGTACATAGGCCTACACGCCATATACTATAGTCCTCCACGCCATGTACATGGCGTGGCGGACTATATTACATGGCGTGGAGGACTATAGCACATGGCGTGGAGAACTATAGTGCATGGCGTGGAGGACTATGGTGCATGGCGTGGAGGACTATACTGCATGGCGTGGAGGATTATAGTACATGGCGTGGAGGGCTATAAGCATAGCGTCTGCTCCTATGTACTATAGCGTGTGGCGCTATATTTTATCACAAATCGACCATGTACATGGCGCCAGAAGCGGTATTTTTTCAGTGCACCTGATATGGAAAATACATATTTGCCGAGCCCAGGCGAAAGGTGGCGAGCCCGATTGTGGGGACGGTCCCGCCGGCGCTCGTGCGACTTCCGATCGGAGTGGGTTTTGAGCACGAGTCAACGCGATTTCGTGACGAGCTGTCAACTGCCGTCCACATGTTGGCGGTCTCGTCTAACTTCGGCTCGCTGGGCCTCGGTCAATATGTATTTTCTACATGAAGGTGATCCAGCCAACAAAAGGCCACGAGCCTTCTAACTTCTGAGCATCTGAAGATATCATCAACTGCGTTATATCCTCTTCTGTACTCAAGAAGCTTGCTGATATTTATACATCTCCTCACACAGCATGGCTGCGAGTTATAATTGTAGTGCCATGAACCATATTACATGGCTCATGGCACTATGTAATATGGCGTGTGGGGCCATAATTTCTGCCCCATGTAATTATGGCGCTAGGAGCTATACTGCATGGCTCAGGGTACTATGTACATAGCGTGTGGCACCATAAATGCTGCGCCATGTAACATGGGAAAACGCACTATGTAGATTCTGACATTATGGCGCTGGGAGCCATATTGCATGGCTCAGAGTACTATGTACATGGCGTATGGGGCCATAAATAATGCGCTATGTTACATGGCTCTGGGCGCTATGTGGATTTTTTCCAGTGCATGCACATTGAAAAGAATAGCTGCAGAATCGACATCTTCTGATGATTTGAGCGGTGCTCTTAAAAATATTAAGTTGGCGAGGTATCGTCTGAATGCTTTTCAGTTGATTTTGTACGTACGATTATCGCAAGCGAAGTGTAGTGGTATGTCCAGAGTGATGACAGGACATTGATTTGAGAACAGATCGAAAAAAATGCTTTTGATTTTGCGAAGTTCGAAGGTATTCCATTTCAAGATTGCGATGCTAATGAGATCCAGAATTTTGTTGATGTCTTATAAGTTTCGAAAGTATGCAGCGTTTCTCATCAGACATCAACTTATAGTACATACCTAACTGATGTGACCACTTGCACTTTTTTCAACATCAAATATTATCCGTTCAAAAAGCTTTGGGGCCAATATGCGTTGTCTATGATATTATCGACAAGAAGGGAAAAAACTGATAACAATTTAATACCTCTATTTGCAATTCATACTTATAAGAGTCTCTGAACTCATTACGTTTCATTAAATTACCCTCATTAATGCCCTACCCACTCATTCCGCCAACTGAATGACCCACCCTCGTAAGATAGCGTCCGATATTTTTTTTCCTATCTATTAGTCAATCATTTCGTTCGAAACGATTTCTCAACTTATTTGCCGATAATGCTTTCGAACAAAAGTCATCCATTTTACTAGAATTTGGAAATTATATTTACTTTAATATTTAATGATATCTACTTTCATATCTAATGATATCTACTTTAATATATGATGATATCTACTTTATAAGAGCTAATGTTGTTCTCATTAAGCAAACACAATATTTAATACCATATTTCTGTAGTCACTCAACAAGCTCAGAATCGATCTGAATCTTAGGACTCCATAAAATATACTTCCGAAGGCAGGAAACTTTATCGAAAATGATCTATAATCATGGGAAAGAAATTTAACTGCATAAAAAAGATAGCTTACAATTAAAAATCTCGTTAATCACTGAAACTTGTGTCTCGTAATAAGATTGCAAACTTCAAATGATGAGCCCGTTGTAGATTGCCTGCTGATTGATTATTTGTTCAGCCAAATTCATTCTAATAAACACTCAAATCGATAAGCACATAAGAATCAGTCAAAAGAGAAAAGAGATATCAGAATCTAAACCATGTTTTCTAGAAAATGGAAAATAAATTTAGAGTGTCATAACATTAGCTCGGTGATTGGGGGACTGTTCCCACTCTACTTACTTTACTTATACTTAATTCGCTCAATTTGTATTCAACTTCTTGAAATAAAACCCACATGCAGAATAAAAAATGCTTCCTATACTTGTTCTTTCTAGAAAGAAAAGAACTATTGCGAAATTCCTACGTTCAGCTTGACGATACAATTTTTGCGTGTTTCAATGCAATAACAGAAAATGTTACAAACTTCTTGTTACGTGCAATTATACGGTAAATTTCGTCAATAGAAGAAATCGTAAACTTAGCCAACTAAAGCAGCATGAGAAAATGTATATTCTCAGCAAATTAGTTTGAGTCCTTGCGCGCGATGAATGAAAATGTCGTTTGAATGCGATAAATATTCAATGCAATACATTACGAATTATAGTCTCGATACTAACAATAGCTCAGTTCCAGAATATTTTACAAATATCAGATTGTCAATGTGGCTAAGCAATAATCGATTAATAATCGAATCACGTCGTCATTGTGGATCCAATGAATTCTAAGTAAAAGGAATGCGAAAAGGAGAAAAAAAAAGACAGGCGTAGGAATAAATCAATCTCATTTCCTGTTTTGGTAAATTTCCGATCTAACACATTGCATTGACGTTGGATAGAGAAATATTTAGTTGGTCGGTGTTGTTCTTGGATTTGACGAATTTCAGAATCGGAGATAAGATTCGTTAAACTGTTCTACCGAAAACGTGCGCATATTATGTACTGAAACTTTCATCGTCAAAATGAAAGAAGGCAATGCTGAGAACAGACAAAACTTTCAAAATTCTTTTTTTTTTGGGATTTCATTGATGATATTTTACTTATATGAAGTTCTGTACATGCCTCTATTGGAAAAGCTAAAACTCTAGCACATAGCAAATGCTAGAAACACTGATTTTCGAAGATAAAGTAGAGGAACCGTGTATTCTTTGAACACATGATCTACCACACGTGCTCTTCATTACAACCAAACTGTATCGAAGGTCATGCACGAATTTAATCCAATAAATGTGGCGAAATTCATAGGGTAGGAATATCTCGAGGATTACCACTCGCATGAATTTAGGAGAATAAAACACTAGCTTATACATAAATGATGAAAATGCTCAGTGCTGGCAACACTTCACTTTCAGCACAACTGCTTCGCGTCAAAACCAACTTTCCTGGTGAACTTCATTTTCATCCGATGACTTCATCGAAAGTTACAGGAATAAAAAGATTTTTAGGGCTGCCATCCGAACGATTTCCAAAACTTGGAAGATTTGAATATTGGTAACTTATTTTCATTTTTGACGAATATTATTATGTAATGGTAGCATCTGTTGGTATCAAAATAACGACAATGCCTGGTGTTGGCAGCCCATTGCTTGCACTATAGCTAAGAGTATGCCAAATCTGCTTCACATTGAGCCCAGCTCACCCTGTAAACTTCATTTCGATCCGATGACTGCATTCGAAGTCATAGGGGTAAAAAGAATTTCAGGGTTACCATTTGCAAAACTTAAAATTTTCTAAATCCATATGTTTGTTGTTTTTTGTCATTATGTCACTTAGTAAAGAAAGGACAAACATATTACAAAAATTATCAAAGCTACCCTATCATAAATTGAAAATTTAATGATACATTTGAAAATTTAATGATTGCATCACTTAGTAAAAAAATGACAATCATATTACAAAAATTACCATAGCTGGCAACCTTATCATAATTTTTCAACCAAATTTCTATCATGGCTCTTATTCGTACAATAAGATCTATCTACTTTGTAAGTTTCGTTAAAGTCTGATGACCGCATTGGAATTTATAGGGAATAAGCATTTATTTTTTAGAGTGGCTTTTTAAGATGGATCCACTCCCACAGGGTTGCCCGAATTTTCAAATCACATCTATCAGACCTGCTTCTACTCACGATCAATATATTCTGTAAATTTGGTATATTCTGTGAATCTGATGATCAAGTCGTGATTTTTCGTCAACAGTAGTTTCAAGTGCTCAAAAAAGAAAATTGCGTAGCTTTAATTTCACAGGGTATAAAAAAGACCAAATCAATAGTGTGCATTTTGTTCGAAATGAGAAAAATTTTCAGGATAGTATTAGTTTGAGGATTTTTTCACGTGCTTCCTGTAGCTACATTGTTGGCAGCACACTCATAATAAATCATATATGTAAATTTTTTTATCAACTTAAATATGTTCGGATACTTTCATGATGATTTTCAGAAGCTATGATATATTGAAATTTGAAATAAATCCTTGTCTACTTTTCAAAATACTTGTCACCCACATAGGGATAAAAAAAATTTAATAATTTATCACAAGCGAACATAAAAACTTATCGGATTTCATTTACTTTATTTACTTTTTACAAAATTTTCTTTGCACAGATAAATAGGAGTACCTGAAAATTCACTACGTAGTAGTGGGTGAAAACTCAATAAAAGGATGCCAGGAATTTTAAATATTTCTATTTTGAACTTGACAGCGATATAATCCTTATAGACATCCATGTCCTCCAAAAATTTCAGCTCGATCGGATTCCAGAGATTATCTCCCTGAAACTAAGATCAAAAGTGATGGTCCCTCTTCAACTCAGAAAATGTTGGAAGTCATTAAATATAGCAATAGTACCAGTTATAGTTGGAATGTGGCCCAGGTCAGCGAGGCATCCGGGGATTGACGCCAGGCCATCATCACCATCAACGAGAAGTCACTTGTATTGGTAAAGTACCGCAACTACTCCATCGGTTACAGTTTCGACTATCTTCATTTAAACGTACAGCGAGTTGACATACACCCAGTGACAAAAAAATCTACGAGTTAGGAATTTTCCAAGTTACCATCAAAATGACATAATTCGCTTATCCCAGGGCAAACGAAATTTTCCAGGTAGTAATTAGGGATCCTATATAAACTGCAGAATGCAAAATTTCTGCACCAGTCTGATTTTGCAAGCTAATAGGTAAACAATTATCCCAGAGATGCGAAAATACATCACTTTAAGTCTGGAACAAAAGGCCGAAATTTATGCTTCTTACCAATCGGGTAAGTCAAAATCGGAAATTGCTCGGCAAGTAGGGTGCAGCGAGGGGACAGTTCGGAATTTAATAAAAAAAAAAAAAACAAGATACAGGCAGCCTTGAGCGAAAAAAGGGCAGCGGAAGAAAAAGAGGTACCACGCAAAGGGATGAAGACCATTTGAAGTTCCTGGCCTTGGCAAATCGATTCGAATCAGCATCAAAATTGCGGGCAGAGTTGTCGAAATCAATGAATGAGCCTTGCAGTACCAGAACAATCCAAAGAAGGTTGAACGAGATGGGTTTGCGTTCTTGTCGCCCTGCGAAAAAGCCACTTTTGAATAAACGAATGAGGCAAGCTCGTCTTGAATGGTGCAAAGATAGAAAAAACTGGACCTCAGAGGATTGGAAACGAGTCATTTTTTCAGATGAATCCAAATTTTTTTTTTTTGGACCAGATGGAACAGTGCGAGTGAAACGCAGAACTGGTGAACGATATTCGGACGAATGTATCCAAGCGACGGTAAAGCATTCCCCCTATGTGATGGTTTGGGGATGTATCCTACATAATCGCGTAGGGCCTCTCATTATTCTTGAAGGATCTGTGAATGCTGCTAAGTACAGAGAAATTGTTGAAGAAGGCGTCGTTCCAGCAATCGAGGATCTAACGGCAGATGTATCAAATCCTTTCTTCCAAGACGATTCGGCTCCTGCACAACGAGCTCGCTCTGTAAGTTATTTTCACATTGGAAAGAAAAATATTTTTACTAATGAACTTTGTAATGTTTTTTTCTTTTCAAGGTAACACAATTGAAGGAGCAGCTAGGGATACAGTCTTTGCCGTGGCCAGGAAACACTCCCGACTTGAATCCCATTGAAAACCTTTGGCAGGTAATGGGTTCAAAAATAAGGGAAAGTGAGCCGCGAACTCTCCTAGACTTGAAAAATGTAATAAGAAAAGTGTGGGAAGAAGAAATCAATGAAGATTTTTTTTTAAATTTGTATGACAGCATGGTAAGGCGAGTTAAGGCAGTCATCCTAGCAAAAGGGGGGCCGATCAATTATTAATAATTTTTAAATGCATAAGAACTAATTAAATACCTGTAATGTTAATTTTTTCTTAGTTATTACAATATGTTTACTCTTTTGTATTTATATGACAGAAAAATAAACAAAGGAGTAATTTTTTTCAAATAAAATATTTTGCGATAGCTATTTTCTATTTTTAATGAATCAAGCTCCCGGAAAAATGTTCCAATATTGTAACGCTTTTTTCAGGAACATAATGCAATAAGAAAAGTATTTTGTATCTAAAAAGTGAACGTTTCCAGAAACTAGATAAAATATGTAGAGATTTTCATTGAATTGGCATCTCGTAGATTTTCTTGTCACTGGGTGTAGTACGATTGTTGGAAATAAAAGGGCCACTTCTGAAGGGAAGACTGTGGAAAAACGGCATCTGTTGTGCCTAGATAAAGCTGCTTCGGAGGACGAATGAAATGCAGTCACAACATCTGAGATAGGTGGACGCCTGGATCTTGAATTTTGTGAGCAGATGGAGGAGGACACTGCATCTAACGAGGATTTGGATGGTACTATTATCAACTATGGTAACAGTTTTGCAAATTATTACTTTTTTACCTGTGTGCTACTCTCCTTTATCCAACCCAAGAACCATGGGTCGTTAATGACCGGGTCTGTGGACTGCAAATCGACTGATATCGGCTATTGTTACATGAATCTTTATATAAATGAACAGCTTTCACCCTAATAAGCAAGTCAATAAATTCCCTTGTCCTCTCAAACTTCAGTGACAAGGACAATGTCGCTGTTGTAATCGACGTGAAACCAATGCCAATCTTAATCACTTCATGACACATGCCACACGTTATAGGCTTTTTACTTCCCAATGAAACTATTAAGGAGCTGTTAGAAACCGTAAATACCCAGCGGATTCCGCTAATAATGAGCGCAGACACAAATACTCCCTAATGAGTTATGGGGTAGTTCGATAGGCTAACGAAAGAGGTTATTTATTGTATAAGTTAGTTGTGTCTAGTAATCTTTCCATAACAAACATTGGCAATGTGGACCTAACTACAAAACCACTAGTAGAAATGAGGTTCTAAATATGACTCTAATAAGTGAGCACTCTTTTTCTGAACACCTGCTCTTTCTCTGCAAACCTAAGCGTAGCTTCATAGCTTTCCCAACGTGAATTCGATGATTATAACTGACTACAAGTCTAGTTGCTGCATTTTCAAATTGAGTTCAAGTGATGAAAGGGAGGTGTTTTTGTTGCATCAACTTAAAAATTTACTTGTAACTATTATATAATTCTTTTTCAATATACATAGGCACTTCCTTTCATTACAAAGATACTGTTTTTTACATTAAAAATATACAAGTAATAGATTATCCGAGCCTGATTGCAAATTATTGGAAGATGATTTAAAATTTGATTTTTTTTTAAAGAATGAAGAAAGATACTTTTCTCCAGGTTTTGAATTTGATTGCATTGCATATCAACTATGGTAACAGTTTTGCAAATTATTACTTTTCAAAAAATACAAACTTTAGATTACATATCTCTTGATAAGAAGCTGTTATCAACTTGAAAGGATGCAATGGCAATCAAAAGAAGGCTTTAGCACCTCAATTAGTTCACCATTACTTTAAAACCAAAAAAAAAATACATGTCGCAACAATGCTGCGGCGAAAGCGTGTCGCTGACGTGACAATGGACACACTCACAATTGAATTGTGTTGAAAGGTACACGCAAACGTACTTAAAGCGTAAAATGTCTAGAACGCGTCGATGAAGCGATGTCTCTGTCGATAGTCGGTATAAGGCTATTCAAAAATGTCATGCGTAAGGCGAAAAGAGCTTCATCGAACTCTTTGTGGGCAAATTTTGAGGATACGATTGAAGTAAGTCGCCTCCAGGAACTTCTAAGTTTTAATCCTGTCGCTCTGGGTTGCATTCAAGGACCCGAAAGAAATTGGTCTCAATGCAGCTGCGAGTCTTTATCAACTTTGATAAACCCTACCTTTTCTGGTAGTAAGGTGGCATCTTCACTGCAAGATCCAAATATGAGTGTAAGTTCAATCCCAGCTATTTCTAGCTCACACATAAAATGAGTCGCTCATTCGTTTGACACATTCAAGTCACGAGGTCCGAATGGTATAGTACCGCTTGATATTCAGCCTAATTTATTGGGCACTATATCTTGGCCAAAGATAATGTCTACTTAAAGCTTACCTAGCAGTCGAAAGGAAACGAACACTCGATCCCAAGAAGACGAAGGACGTCCGGAATGGTCCGAGGTTTAAATGGGGGCGGGGGCATACAACCAACTCAACTTCCAGCTAGTACTCCTAGACGGAAGCCACTTTTAGAGCACCCGTTCAAAGGAGTTCAAAGGTGATGCGATCACCAAAGAAGGGAAGCGATACGGCACATCGGTGCTCTGCTAAGTGGTACCGCCACCACTTAGAGCACCGACGCAGCAAACTCGCGGGGGATTTAAGAAATCGCCGGTCACTATAACTCAAGCGGTGGCTAAACCGGCACTTGGAAGAGCACCAATCCAGAAGGGAGGCAGCCAGCCCACAGGTGCGCAAACAACCGAAAAGGATCGGCGGCTAAACCACTTAGCAGAGACACAATTGGAAATGTTAATAGCTCAATGGACTTTCAAAAAAAAAAACGATATGAAGCACTCAACGCTTAAGAAAGAGAGAAGCGAGCAACCAAGGAAAGGATAACTTTACAGCCAAAGTGCAAATTTGACTACATTCTTATCGACGCAGCAAGAAGAGTACTGGCGCCAGCTATCCCCCGCTTCCGCGGATAAAATACGGGACAACAAAAGGTTGATTGACTTCGGACTGAAAATAATCACCAATAGGTTTGGGGCAGACAAGGTGACTAAGGACAACCGAAGTGCGGATGACCCAAGCAGAGGGGCGACGACTAATCTGCTTCGTAACTTGAGCGGGGGGCATGCTAATATCTGACACACGATCCGCTTCTATATTAGAACGCGATCTGGGGATTCGATGCGAGTCTTTTTGTGTATCAACTCACAAGACACAACAAGGCGGCCTTGGTCGCCAAAAAGAGCTAAATGTAATTTCGGATCCACAGTTAATCAATTCAAGTCGTCAATTGAATTTGTTGTTTTTGAAAGTTCGAAAAATTATCGGAAAGAGAAATTATATTAAAGTTTAGATCTCGAAATTATTCAAACTATTAATTAATTGATATGATAAGATTAACCTATACTAAACGCAATGATTGAGAAATTTACTTACCATACAACCTAAAATTGTGTTGCATTCATTTAATCTTTAGCCCTTTGTAAAATTATGATTGGGTTAAGATTTGTTTGCAAGATTTGTTGTGATGGTTTATCACTGTGTTTTCTCAATGGAACGTGAGCTCATTTATATCTGAAATAAAAAATAAAAAAACTGATATTATTTTTGATAGCTAACAGGCAGATAGTAACTAATGATGAAATTTACTACAATATCTATAAATTGTTATGGAAGTATGTTTGTTAAGGTGAGTAACTAAGTTTACTTTAAGGATAAGGATGAAATGATTAACAGAGAGTTTAGGGAGAATGGTGGCATGGTTACGAATGTCTCAAAATGGAAAATTATTTGTTCATTAAGGACACATTCGAGTATTTTGCTGGCATTGGTTAAAAGGATAATGGGGCTTTCGGGTCTGGTTGGATTCTTATTCTTCTTGGGGATAGGGATAATAATGTCAGTTTTCCAGCTTCTGCTAAATATACATTGATAAACAATGGTTAAAGAATGTGGAAAGAAAAGGGGAGATAGAATGTTTGCACTTTTTCAGCACAACTTTGGACATATTATCGGGACCATTTGAATTCCTATTATTGCGGGCATGAAGGATGGATGAATTGATCTCTGGAGTAGTGAAAGAAAGATTGCCACATTAACTGGTGAGATGTGGAGCAGTTGAAATGGGATTACTGAAGAGAATTTGGTCGGAGGTGGTGTTCAGTGGGAAGCGGCTTGTATGGAATTTGATGTTACTCAAGTAAATGATTTTGCCTGAAACTGGTTGCTAAGTATATTAGTTGTATTTAATGTGTACCAATTTTTTCCTAGCTCAAAAAAAAAAATATTTTAATAAAAAAAACCGATTTTTCCTTTCGAAGCTAGATATATTGAATTTTGTGACAAATATCGATATTTCTTCAGTGTCTATCGGTCTGGAAGGTGCTGTTTTCAAGGGTTGTTTTTTGTTAGCAAGCTTGGCTTTGAAGTGCTGCGTGTAGATAGACTGAAGGTTGTATTACACATCATATTGTACAAATGCTTTGGGAAATATCGGATTGAGGAAGCAACATGGGAAAAAGTTTGCGGAAAACCCGGCGTTTAAGGGTGTTTCTATGCTTGATGCAAATGATTTTGTACCAAACACAATCACGAAAGAGTTATACATGAGTCGCACAGGCTCGATGAATAGTGCGATTGTACTATTCAACGAAAACGTCGATTTGCTTATTTGTGAGGACGGAATTGGGAATGGGAATAAGGACTATCTGGTGGCTAATGCCGCTGCTCAAGTGGGACCAGTTAGAGTTACGATGATCAAAGACTAACAAGGGATAGGGTCTTCTAGACGTGCCATTGATGCGTAATGTCAAAATTATTTAGTAGTCGTGGTTAGAAATACCTGGCGTGGTTTTGAGATGATTGAAAAAGATCATGCATTTGTTGGGAGCAGTGAAAAAGTCAAGGTAAGAATGAGCGTCTTTGCGATGGCGTGTTGGATAGACCGTACTAAGGACGGATATCTGGAGAGATAGCTTGTTTGTAATGTACCAACTGTAGAGACAGGGGATCGTTTAACCAAAGTGGGTGCATCGCATTAAAATCTCCTTCTGTGACAAAACGTGGAAAATTATTGCGGACTGGGCATTCGCCTGTATGGTTTGCACTAGACTATAAAGCCGGGTTGATGACAGAATTGGTTTGAGCACTAAACTGATGTTACATAATAGACATATCGTCCAAAGTCTATGCTGAATCACATGGTCTCCATGTTACTCATGATGTTAGGGTCCGAAATCTGTTCTGTTACCAGTATACTGGATTGTCAATGTAGTCTGTGAAGAAGAGATTGTGTGCTAGGAAGTTGGATCTTTGTTGTTGGATTTTGGTCTCAGAGAGGAATGAGGATTTTCAAAGTCGAGGAAAGGGAGGAGTTCGTATCGCTTTTCGACCACGTTTATTTTCACAAGCTTAATAACCATTGTTACACATCGTTCCCGAACTTGAAGACATAACAGACAAAAGATATCAGCTTCATGCTTCTTCCGGAGGGTCACTAACTGACGGGTATTCAGGGAGAACTATTTCAATTGCTTGGTATTAAATCTGTACTGAGAAAGGATTGGATCTCATTGTGGAGGATAAATAATGGGGAAGCAGCAAAATTTACTCTCATTACCATAGTGTAGTATAGTTTCATCTGGCGTAAGAAGCATATGTGACTGGACTGGATCACTTTCGCCGCGGCGGAGTAGGATAGATCAGCTGCTTGACAGTGGGTTTCAGCTTAGCTGCAAGTGCGGAATTGGATGAAGGCAGGAAAATTCTGGCTGGGAGATCGTGGGCTTCACAGACTAAGCAGGATGGATTATTATCGGTATGATTCAAAATATTGCCTGGAATATGATTAGCAAGACACTTTAAGCATCTGTTCGCTCACAATTTTCACACTGTGGAACATCCTTGGGATGCTCTCAAAATACTCAACAGTATTTGATTTATTTTCTATTGGTACCAGCTTAAAGCTGTCGTACTGGGGTTTAAATGTTTGGTTTCAAATCATTTGCAGACAAGCTGCCAAATTACAAATAGGATAGCTTATAAATAGAAATAGAATATAATAAAAAATAAACATAAAAATATAAAAAAAATTCACACAATTTAAAGCCACTAATACCAGATAAGAAATGCTAAGTTAATTAGAAGAAAATATTGTGTTGCGAATATGAATTTTAAAGGTGTCTGTAGGTAGAGTGAGGAAGAGGACTCATATGGGGGCTGTTATGGATGCATAAAAGGAGCAAAACAGGAAAATGAAAGTATCTGTACGCGCAAATGGTATTTCAAAAACAACAACGGACCTAATTTTTCTCGCATGTTTCCGTTCGATAGCCAAAGATGCTATGTGAGAAGTTAGATAGCCACGGCCAATTGTGAATAGAAAATATTCGTCGGAGTAACTCTGGGCTCTGCCATTAGAGGGAGATTAAGGCTCGATAAACTTTCATTATAAGGCATACAGAAAATATTATATTTAGAGTGCTTGTAAGTAACTTGTCTAACAGCATCGGAAAGGTATGTGAAACGAGGACTCCTGACTTGAGTACAGTATTCTAGTTTGGAACCAATAAGAGTAGTAAATATCCTAACATAAGTGCAAATGCTAAAACAATTATGGCAGGAACATATAACAAGGCCCGCAATCCGTAAGGCACTTTTGGTAATAGTTCGAATATGAATATCATATTTCACTTTACGATCGAAGGTGACCCCAAGGTCAGTAAAATTACCCAGAGTGACAGGGATTATTTCACAAATAAAATAAAAAAGGATGTCTGAAGCTTCAGAGAAAAGGACATGGCAAAATATTTGGAAACCTTTGGAAGATAAGTAATTTGAGTTACCCCAAGCAGCAAGAGAATTAATATGTTCCTAAAGGAGCAGATGATCAGCAGAGTTTTTGATCGCTCGAAATATTTTTAAATCATCTTGTCTAGTGATGACGATAAAACATTCGGAAGACCATTGGTCAAACAGTTTATAAAGAAAGGTCCTAATATCGATCCTTGGGGTAAACTAGGTAAGGGGAAATGCGATAAGGACGACACGCTAGAGAGGGAGCCAAAAAAGGTTACGATTCATTAGAAACGATGAAATCTAATAGAGTAAAGGCTCACAGATACCATGAGTGTAATATAATTTGAGTAGTATAGATAGCATCAATATAGTATAGATAGCATAGATAGCAATCATAGTATAGATAGCAGTTTCGATCTAAACCCCGAGCCAATACATACGAAAATTCAGTGAGGTTGCTAGATGTAGATCGATGTTTAACAAAGGAAAATAAGAAATGTTGTACAAAAAAGTTAGGAATGCTATCAGGACAAGAAGAGCAATTGGAATCAAAAAAAGATATCAGAAATTCAACTTCAAGAAGATTAGTCGAAATTGAGGAGAGACAAGGGGGCAATTTATAAGCGGGAACAGATGAGTCAGAGTATAGTGAGAGAAAAAACAGATCGAACAGATCGTAAACATTGTGAGGAAGAGCAGCAGTAATATTCTTAAATCTTAGGGATTTAGGTATAGTAGACGAGGATTTGAAAGAGCAAAAATAGGACCCTAGGATGTTCTTAGGGTCATTCAAGATAAAAGAAGATTCAATGTACGAAAAATAGTTGTACATGGCAAGTTTTATTCCATTCTTGGCAGCAGTTCGTAAATGAAGGAAATCAGCATAGTCTTGGTCTAATGTATAGTCTTGGTGAAATCAGCATAGTCCAAGGAGCATCATCACGCTTACGAGAACGGAAGATTAGAGTGTGTGAGATAATCAAATCAAGAAGATTAGATATTAAGATTATGTAGATATTAAGTCCTCGGAACAAGCTAAACCAACGGGTTGTATTGTGATCGAGAGCGTGGAGGCCAAAACAATTTTTTTAAAAATCGAAACGAGGGGTATTCGAATATCTAGCCCGATTAGGTAGTTTAAAAAATATGTTTACAAGAAGGGATGGAGGCTGGGGATTAGAGTGCGCATAAGGCATTGAGGAAGGATCGAGTAAAAACGAGGAAGGTTCAATGTTGGCGAGGATGAGATCCCGAATCTTTTTGTTTTTATAAAGGGCAGAATTAAATTGGGAAAGCAAATAAAAAGAGAGGAAAGATAAATCAATAGAAATATTAATGTATTAAAGTCACCACAGATGATCACAGACGCAGAAAGAGATATCTAGATAAACAACATTTCGGAGAAAAGGGAGAATTGTAAAGAATATATGTAGAAGCTATAGACAATGAGAATCTAATAGAGATACACAATTTGCAACACATTCAACAGCGAGACTGGGAACGAAATCAGCGCAGAGTTTATTTTCTAGACAATCAAGCACGACTATAAGCATCCCGTTGCCATCGGACTTCTTAGTGCTTAGCAACAATCATTATACCGGTAGACATTATATATAGTAAAAAAAATTTCCGTGCTTAAGATGTCATCTACAAGCGTTTCAGAAATACAGACCAGGTGATCCTTTTCGAGTAAAGATACAGTTCAAATTTCCTCCAGTTTGGTTCATTCCGGAAATATAAATACATGTTTCTAGGCTTAATAAATAGATGAGGGACCATCGGTTGCTGGTTGAACGAAAATTCTCATGGTTTTTGAATAACTTAACTAACGTCCCAAGTGGCCAAAACTGCTGATTGGCAACAATATCAAGCCCAGGTGGTATTGTCAGTTTGAAAGAAGTTACATATCTCCTAGATTGGCGGTCGTTTGTTAACTTAAAATGTCGAGTAAAGCCAAGTTTATTGCAAATATAATTTTCTACAGCTGCAGTAGACGTCTCGAACGCAAAGCGAGGTACGAGCACCTGAAGAACAGGTGAAATTATTCGCAGAGCCGAAACATCATCCAAAACATTATCAAAACTTTACAGTAGCGATGATGGAGGACGCTGAGAAAGTTGAACAGGAACAGGTATGATGATAGATTGCTGTTTAGATTTCTACCTAGAACAAGTTGATTTATACGACTATCTCAACTTCATTTGCTGACGCAAGCGGATATATAATTGCAGTATGATTTATAGTCATGAGAAGCTCAGTACTTTATGAACTCTTTGCCAACTAGTATAAAATGTAGAGATGAAGCGTATATACTGGAACAGGTATTTTTTGGAACAGCCAGTACCTAGTACGAAATTCAAAAATACTAGGTACGAGCATTTTCGTGAACTATACATGTAATCAAGAATTTACCCAATAAATTTCCTCCAGATGATTCATTTCAATCAAACAGTGACGTAATAGTATCCTAATATTAATATGCAGTATGATTTCAATCTGCAAGTGCTTTCATACTCGTATTTCATACTTTCATGCTCACGAGTATTTCGTACTTGCAAGTATTTTCGTATCGAGTATTTTCGTACTTGCAAGCATTTTCGTATCGAGTATTTTCGTACTTGCAAGTATTTTCGTATCTATTTTTTTCATACTTGCGAGTATTTTAGAACTTGCAAGTATTTTATTCAAATTTTCAAGAAGTTGTTAGGACATAGGTAGCTGAAATCGGACAATATCGGCCAATTTTGGGTTAGAGTCGTTTGGGACATAACGAGCCAAGACCTATAGCTGCGATACAAAAATTTCGGTTTTGTAGGGGAGTAAGG
This sequence comes from Nemotelus nigrinus, assembly GCA_947369275.1. Taxonomy (NCBI): domain Eukaryota; kingdom Metazoa; phylum Arthropoda; class Insecta; order Diptera; family Stratiomyidae; genus Nemotelus; species Nemotelus nigrinus. Next base: position 38,820,175 of record OX376372.1, read on the forward strand.
GGTTTTTGGCCATAGTTTGGCAAAAACTACCTTTATGGCGCTTTCGATGATTGGTTGACGAGTACAAGAGTGATATTTTTAGGGCGAAAATTTTGTTGATAGGGGAAATTGGGCAAAAAGGTCCAGTTTCCCCAAATTTATTTTTTTTTGACTAGCATGAATTCGGGGACCTTTTTGAATTGTTTCGGCCGAAATTTCCATACAAGTCTGGGTAAAAGTGGCCTAGTTTCAAAGATACGGCGAAATGAAATCCGCGGGAAACCCGTCCGGAAAAACTGAAAATAGCACAAAAAGTGCTAAGGAGGAAATGGTTGAGATGTTTTGGGTTCGCCAGTTGGTTTGTCCGGCTGTGCTGACCCCTCCTCGTGACTGCTGGTCGCCACGAGGGTGTCTCCAACCCTACCGGGGTTTTAAAATTTACGAGACCGCGAGAGGTAAGGTGCCCCTGGACTCATGGCCAGCCTTACCGAAGAGGTTGGCCCTCTAGTGGGTACATTTCTTAATAAAATTTTCGACAAACTTCATGCTTTAGTGAGGCGACGTGGAAAACCGACTGTTTTAGATTAGCCAGGAAAAGTTTGGTATCAGAGATCGATCGATGAAAAGTCATATAGATGGCAACAGGATTAGTTGGTAGCAAATTTTTTGACTTCGGTAATTTGAACGAATACAGGAGGTGTTTTGTGCATATAATAAAATGAAAATCAAATAAAATTGATTGAATTTGATTGTTTTTTCTTTAGATTGCCCCTAGATTGGAGAAAGACTTGCCAAATAAATGATCGACCTTTGGAAAGTTACGAACAAGCTGAACGGACTAATGGCTCCGTATCGTTTGAAGGTCATCTTGCACTATCACCATTCTAGCTTGGGAACTTTGTGTCTGGAGGGTGGGGAAGGCATATCATACCGTTTCATTACATCACTGGAAATTGTATGTGTATATGTACATACTTCAAAAAATACTTGTTAGTATTTTTGCAACAAGTATTTGGAGCAGGTATTTTTTTGTTCTCGTACTAGTTATACCTAATGTGTGCAAATCCTAGTACGACCCAACTCTAGTAAAATATCAGCAAATTCCCTAGCCGATATAAGATCAAACTTACTTTGAGTAAATCAACGAAACAGCATGAACTTTCTTAGCCTTTTTTCCAATGTAATCTCGCTTCGTTCTGACTGTTACATGAAGAATGACACATTTATAAAATTTTTAAAAGTTTTTTTAACACTTTGCCTCTTGATCTCCGGAATTAGGGATGCATAGAGTTTGAGCGATCATTTTTTTCAAACAACGTTATTTAGCAAAGATATCAGTTCTTTTGACTGATCCCGGGGATCAAAAATAGAACTCACTTAGTGATAAGGAATATCGTGGTTTTTCAAAGATGATTTAAATTAAATGCCGCCAGAAGTACGTATATGTAGGAAAAAGGAAAGGAAAAATCAGTCTTTTTATTAAAATATTTTTTTTACAAGCTGGGGAAAAAATTGGTGCACATTAAAAACAATCTCTATAAACTTCCATACTGATATTTTTATCAATTCATTACTAGATGATAACACCCCTAAATTATTTTCAGGATTTCTTGGATTTAAATTTGTACGTGGCGATAGTGTTTACCTTTGAGTTATGTTCCAACTTTATTATTACACTTCCATTTTGTGAATTAAAAACCATTTTTGAACTACCGTCGCTCAAAAGAGGCACAGACATGATAGTACGATATGATGCATAAAATCTGTCGAATACTCAAATTTATTTACACAACACCCATTACTTTCAAGCTAATAAAAGCCTCTAAGAACAATTTCCTGTTTTAGGGCTCGTTGTATATTATGGCGATAAAATTGTTTAGACCACACGAACCTAAATCAGATGAAATTATGATATCACCGCAAATATTATCCTATATCCACTAAAGACGATAAGAACGCACTTCTTCTATATCTCATTTCACACTTCTATCGTCAATAAGCTCAAGAACAATTTTTTGAAACTGTAGATTGTGTTGTTTTTTTTGCTCAAGCTTGGTGGTTAATCCTCCTTCTTCATATACTACAACCCGACAAGATTATCTATTCGGATTTCATATGAATACGGACTAGAATGATAGTCGAGTGATCATAAAAAGTGATTTTATGTAAATTTCCGGATCAATGAATTCACTGAGATACTTCTTCGGGTAAAATATGATAGTGTTTTTGCACTATTGATTTTGATTAGAATGGGTTCACTGCTCGGCGAAATGTTAGTGGCCTCGTTTAATTGAGCAAATTTTTAAAATTAATATTCATAAGAGAAATATATATTTTTTTGCTTGTAGACTCATACATTTTTTTTATAGTAGGTAATATTCATGGATTTACAGAAAACATCACAATAAGATAATTACAGCGTTTCTACAGCGATTAACCGTTTTATCGACTGTCTATTGTAAACTGAAAATTCCCACAGAACAGCATCTTCCAATAATCTTAACAATTACCACAATAAATTCTATCGTTGCCTTGATACTCAAACAAAGGTATATTCTAAGTAATAGATTGTACGCACTCATCGATTTTCAAGCCACAACAAGCGATCTGATTAGCACGAAAGATATTAATATTGTGTATCCGTAATAAATCTTCCATTTTCAATACCCTCTTGATAATCTTTTTCTTTACTTAATCTTATGGATTCCGTGTATAGTCCTCGTTTATTCAAACGGCGTTTTACTAACGGATTCATATAGGAAGAGCCATTGATATTTCAACGGATATTAATCGATAATGACATTTCGAAGTAGTGTAGCCTTCGAATCTATCGAACAAGTTCTTTTGCGTTAGAAGCGGCGCATTGGATGAGTTAATGAAATGGCGTTTCTGAGAGCTAGGGAGCATGTTAAGATGCTTTTATATTTAATGGAATCCATGTAGCTTAGGCGTGCTGTTTTTTTATTTAAAGGTGTAACTAGGTGTGAAAATGTCCTCGACTGCAGTGCAGCACCAGGACTTCTTTTTCCACCAAACTCTCCAGCTTTAGATACAATCATCTTCAACACTTACCACTACATCACTTCAAAAACAAAAACACACGGCCCCCTTGATCAATTCCAGAATCTTCTCCCCATCATTATCCTGACTTTCGAAAATTCTCGCAACTAACCTCTAACCTTTAAGTCATCTACATTCCATAGTTAGTCAAGTGATTATCGAAATAGATTTATTTACACGTCTCTTCCTGGAATTGCTTTGATAACAAACCGAAATCGAAAAGCCGATGGATTTCTTTTCAGGATTTTTCAACGAACGTCTATGTAGGAGGCATAATCAAAGTGAAAATGGTTATCGTGGACGCAGCAGCATCACCACCAGCTCACATTTCGACAATTCAAAAAGGATTCTCTCATTGTATTTAGTTTTTTTCCTATTCATGATGCAGTCGGTCCAGTCACTTAACGTGGATGTTTGTAATCCTCTTTTTAGGAGATTTGTGAAAAATAATGATAACAAGTGGTTGGTAAGCAATAAAAATTCGGTTTTAAAGAATTTCTACCTGTCGATGAAGGAGGTTTTCGGTTGGTATCTATTGTATTTGAATTTGGGTAACAGGTAATGGTATAGAGGTTTGAGACTGATGGGAACTGTGTGGCGTTTTTGGAAAGTTTGCCGGTTTGATTAGATATTAACGTGGATGGTTACGGTGGTTTATGTTACTTATTGTCTGTCATAATTTAGAATCAATTGAATACAGTGGCGTGCTTTAAAAGTATTTGGAGGCGTACATTGATAAGATAGTGAGATAAGCCAATGGTAAATTATAAAACGTTAAGTATGATTTAGTCCTATAGGATATCCAGACTTCTTATGAACTTGGATATATTCCAAGGTGAGTGTTTTCTAATGTCCTAGATGGAGGGAAGAGCAGAGCCAAATAGCTCTAGTCTGCGTTTCGCTAGTGCTGGACATTGTCGAGAAAATACTCTCCACCTTTCTTTACCTATTCCGTGGAGGCAATTTTTGAAAGAAAAATGGCCTGATAAAGCTCCACATAGAGCCTTTGTGCTATTTTTAAGAAGATACACTGCTTTTCTTGCTCTTTTTGTATCGAAGCTGAGGTAGTCTTTTGAGTGTTTCAAACCTTCTAGATTACGATAGTAGCTTTCAATATTTTTCGTAGTTCAGGTTTGGAATTTCCTGCCTAAACCAGTCTTCGAAACGCTTCAGCACGGAGTGGGACCAATGTAGGAGAATTAAACCCATTCTTTGACCTTGGTATCAGCTTCCTCGTTTTCTTGGAGCCACATAGTATCGAGACTGCGTCCTTATTAGCCCAGTCATATTAGCAATCAACCTCGGAATGAGAGATAATAAGCTGAATTTTTGTATATACTTTCATTTAGGGGTCCTCAAAGTTGCCTCAAAAGTCTCATAAAATCTCGTGTCTGCGTCAAAAGTTATTCAAGATCATATGTAAGAAAAAACAGTTTTTTGCGATTATCTTGGTTTCTATTGCTCCAATGATGTCAACACATAGGATCGAAATTATAGTGCATAAAATTTGCGACACATTTTATCTGAAACATTTTTTCATGCGCTCAACCGTTTTTCCGATACAGGACGGTAAGCACGCAGCACTCAGCCATATGTACTGTAATGCAAGATCAACCCTGAAACCTTCAGTTTTGAATTATTTGTTTAATTTAAATAACAAAAGTATTACTTTTCTTCTTCTTCATCGTCATCTTCTGGACGTTCGGGAATTTCTGTATCATTGTCACCATCTTCGTTGCCTTGAATTGGTATTTGCAGACCTTCCTGAATTTCATGGTCAAAAGCACTCTCTTGCTCACAGTCACTTTGCAATGAAACAGCATTGAGGCAAGCTTGCCAATTACACTGGCCACAAGCTAAAGTGCATTGCAGCCCTGATTTTCTACATCGGCAGCATGCACCACATCCATTCTTACAATTACAAAATAGAATATTCAGTAATTCATCGGAAGCTGGTGGTAATATTGTTGTCATTGGCTCCAGGAACTCATTTTGGAGCACCCAACCCCATTCCTGGGGTTCTAAATCATGCCCTAACCGTTTTTGAACTTACTAATAGACACGGTTTATATGCTGATTTGTGATGGGCTCAAAAACGCCAAACAGTTTGAAAAAAACGTTTGGCGGCAAAAAACGAACGAACAGTTTTTCCAAATAGCGACAAACAGTTTTTTTAAAACGAACAGCATTTCTAAAACGAACCATTTTTCTACAACGAATAGTATTTCTAAAACCAATTATTCCAACTATTCTACAACGAATAGTTTTTCTAAAGCCAATCGTTTTTCTTCTTCTAAAACGAATCGTTTTTTTTAAACGAACTATTTTTTTCAAACGAATCGTTTTTCGTTTTTCTCAAACGAATCGTTTTTTTAAAACGAACTGTTTTTTTCAAACGAAACGTTTTTCGTTTTTCTCAAACGAATCGTTTTTTTAAAACGAACTGTTTTTTTCAAACGAATCGTTTTTTTAAAACGAACTGTTTTTTCAAACGAAACGTTTTTCGTTTTTCTCAAACGAATCGTTTTTTTAAAACGAACTGTTTTTTTCAAACGAAACGTTTTTCGTTTTTCTCAAACGAACCGTTTTTCTAAAACGTACTGTTTTTTTTAAAACGAAGCGTTTTTCGTTTTTTTAAAACGAATCGTTTTTCATCGTTTTTTCAAACGAACGGTTTTTCGTTTTGTTAAAACGAACTGTTTGGCAGTGGAAAACTGTTTAGCTGCGGAAAACATTATTTTCGTACTTGCGAGCGTTTTCGTACTTGCAAGTATTTTATTTAAATATTCAAAACGTTTTTAGGGCAAAAGGAGCTGAAATCGGACCAAATCGGCCAATTTTGGGTTAGAGTGGTTTGGGACATAACGGGCCAAGACCTATTGCTGTGATACAAACATTTCGGTTTTGTAGGGGAGTAAGGGGTTTTTGGCCATAGTTTGGCAAAAACTAGCTTTACGGCGCTTTAGATGATTGGAAGTGGTCGGGGAGTACAGTAGTGATATTTAAAGGCCAAAAAAAATTTTTTATAAGGGAATTTGGGCAAAAACGTCAATTTTTTCCAACCATTTTTTTTGGTCTAGCATGAATTCGGGGACCATTCTGAGTTGTTTCGGGCGAAATTTCCATACAAGTCTGGGAAAAAGCGGCCTAGTTTCGAAGATACGGCAAAATGAAATCCACCGGAAAAACTAAAAGTAGCGCTAAAAGTGCCAAGGAGTAAAAGGTTGAGATCCTATTTGGATCACCAGTTGGCGTCTCTAGGTGTGCTGACGCCCTCCTCGTGACTGGAGGTCGCCACGAGTGTGTCTCCAACCCTACCGGGGTTGTGAAATTAACGAAACCGCGGGAGGTAAGGTGCCCCTTGGTCTCATGTCCAGCCTTACGGAAGAGGTTGGCCCCCTAGTGGGTGCATGTTTAATGTTGAAGGACCGTCTACTTCCGTTGCGATTCAATCTGATCCTTTACATGGAAAAATGAGTGCATGGTGTGTGTTAAACGAGATAATGGCAGATAAAAAACCGCAGACGGATTCAAAAACAAGGGCTGAGAAAGAAGTGAACCGTTATTTCAAAGACGATATTCTACCACGTCTTGATGAAAAAGGCATGCATAGCTGTCCGTAGGGCTGGTGGAAAAAACATCGGCAGTTGTATCCAAATTTGTCTGAACTATTCAGAACAAAGTGTAACTTCGTTGCGACGTCCGTTCCATGCGAAAGGATTTTTCCAAGGCAGGGAACCTGATAAGTGATAGAAGAACTCGTCTGACATCTAAAAAAGTTGAAATGATGATGTTTTTGAATGGCAATGCTTGAAAAGACTGACCAACAGAAAAATTAATAATAATATATATTTTTTTTATATAATGGAAAATAGGTACCTTATAAGTATCAATTCAGTTTGGAAGCAGCAATGAATGTTTACGTTGGTGACAGGAAGACATAATACATAAAATGTGTATTAGAAACACCTAATACGTAAAAATTCATTGCACTGAACTAATTGAAGATTATTCAAACTATGAACGATGTTTCTGATTCGAACTACATTTCAAATATATATACTGTCGTACAGCATAAAATCTGTTCCTTTTCGTTAATTCAAACTGTTTTTTTCAAACAGTTTAAAAAAACAGTTGTTTTTTTAAAAAAAACAGTTCGTTTTCGTTTTTTGAAAACAACAGAAACGCCCATCACTAATGCTGATGGGCCGCTGCACTTGTCTATTATTATGTTTTCTAGATTTAATGAACTGAGTATATCGATGATGATTGATATTATCCTTAGATTTTGGAGCATTGTATATCGCTAGTAAGATCCGAATGCCATTATCGTATAATTGTTGGACAGGGCAGTTTTCTTCTAGAAAAACTTGAGCTAGTTCGTCGAAATTGGTAAGTTGTTCTAGTGCTTGTATGAAAGTTTTTTTTTTCCATTTTTTAAACAGCGCAGAAGTTGTATCACATCCACTGAATGCATGTAAAAATAAAACATGCTTTTTAGAAATGGGATGTTTGTTAAAACTTGTTGAAGAATATATTTGTGTTTTGACATTGCCTTTGCCAACTTTTTTAAAGAAAATGTCTTCTTTATGTAATTGGGTGCGTCCAATGAAAATAACTAGGAAATCTATGTCTTCTCCTATAATGATGACAGTCGTTTCATGTTTGGATTCTTCGATAGCTGTTACTATAATTAGAAAATCAGCATCATCTCTCGCGTGTTTTGTTGTGATATTTACACTCTTAAACTTTTCAATGAACATACCAATAAGTTTCTTTTTATTACATCGATTTGAGAAATTTTTTTTTTGGCTAATTGGCACCATTATTGTTTAAAAATAGGTAAAATGCTATAAAATACAATGTATTTACTGATAAATAATACAAATAATTCAATACTGAAGGTAGTATTCACAGGTATTCATGGTTGACCTTGCATTACAGTACATATGGCTGAGTGCGCGCGCTTACTGCCCTCTATCGGAAAAACGGTTGAGCGCATGAAAAAATGCTTTAGATAAAATGTGTCGCAAATTGTATGTTCTACAATTTGGATCCTATGTGTTGACATCATTGGAGCAATAAAAACCAAGATAATCGCAAAAAACTGTTTTTTCTTACCTTTGACCTTGAATAACTTTCGACGCAGACACGAGATTTTATGAGACTTTTGAGGCAACTTTGAGGACCCCCAAATGAAGGTATATACAAAAATTCAGCTTATTATCTCCCACTCCGAGGTTGACCCCTTTTTTATCATAAAATGACTGGGCCATATTTCATTTAAGACTTCTCTGGCCTCTAAGAGCATAGCTGAGTTTATTTAATCGCAATTCATAGAATTTAGAGCCGCTAGACTATCGAGTAGGATCTTAATGTTGACTCTTTTAGTGTTCCTTATATTTATTATATGCGTCGTCTTAAGTATAGTATACAATTCTGCTACATAGTGACCTCCTAAGGGAAGGGGTCCACAAAGTCCACTTTGCAACTGAGTACTACGATCCCTCCTTCCACTCTACAATTCATCTATAAGGAATCTGTAGACCACATTTGCGCCCCTTTCTACGAGGGGGGTGGACCATTCTTCCATTTGTTTCTTAATGATATTGTGACATTGAACCTTTTTTCGAAGGTTGCCTAGGTCTATATTTGATCGCTCAAGTTCCGCATTTCAATTATGAACCTCATGTCCTCAAGAATAGTGAGATTGCTTTAAAGGTATCACTTGCAGAGCTGTTGTAAGCTAACCGCCTGATTCGCCGCTTCCTGAGGGGTTTTGAGGTGTAGTGGTGGAGGGTCTATGAGCAGGTATGCCATCCTTTAAAGCTTGTTGAACCTGTCAACATCAGTTTTCTATGTGTTTTTCTTCCACCACATCCATATAGGAGTATCTGCCTTGGAGTCCCGAATTGCTTCTAGGCACTTGTTTTGTCGCCCAAAGTGCCTGAGTAGCCTTCAGAGCCGTTTTGTTTAGATGACTGCTCCAGCTGAGTTTCATATCCAGGTGGATCCCAAACATTTTCCCCCTCCTGTAAACGTAACTCTATGCCCCTAGTTTTTAGGACTCTTATTTTGATGTTTTTTCCTGGTCAATTGAACTATGTTTTTGGGGGTATCTATGGTTAGTCTTCGCTACTCGCTCAATTGTACTGTTTCATTTAAAGGTTTTTGCATACTAGACCTCAAAGTATCCCAATGTGAGCCTCTTATTATTACGGTGATGTTGCCCACGTATCCGCGAACTCTCAATCCTTAAGTGTTCATCAACCAGCAGTTACCACAGCGGGGAGTATAACCCTCCTAACGTTCGTCCTTAGATTTGCTGCCTTCTGCTCCGTGAATACAGCTGGGTACCTGAGTACTTTACTCGCCTCTTTTACTACCTCTTGAAGAGCTTCTCTCCTCTGGAGTGCATGGTGCAGCGAGCCGTGTCTTTGTCAAGAATGATAGCGCATAGTACGATTTCCTTATTATATAATGCTTTTTCTATTATTTGTATCAGCTTATGTGTGGCTGATTTGGTAGGCAAACTGAAATTTGTATATTGGTATTTTCACTATAAGGTTGTTCTGTATTAGAGATGGGTAACACGTGAGTGAAGCAATCGCGATGAAGCAATCACTAGCTCTCAACACGTGTATCGACACACTCTATACTGAGCGAGCTGCTTCAAAGGTGAAGCAATCACTTGCACCCAACAAGTGTGTTGGCCGACACGTTTGTGTACACACAGTAGAGCTACAGATGAACAGCACATGAACGAGGCAATCAGCTGATGTGCTTATGAGCTTGTTTATGAGCTCGACACTTTTGCACAGGAGCGAGTCAATCGGTGCCGCGGAGCCTCTCACAAATCTTGTCGGATTTCGATATGAATTTCGTAAAGGCTGTAGGTAATGCCGTACAGTGCAAGCATGCCGTGATTGGTTGTGATGATCGCGGAAGAACATATATGCACTTTATATGTGCATATGATGAAGATTTTGATTGAAACTTTCTTCTTGTAGACTTTCTCAATTTTTTTGTGATTGGATACAGTGAGATTATCTCAGGAATGCGATGTCCGATCGAAATGAAATTTTCTAAGGCTATTGATGAAGTATAAAAGATATAGATATTGGATAGGGATATTCGAGCAAATTTTCAGAAACAATTATATTTTGATGAAGAAAAAAACCTCAAAATACGAGAATGGGCTTTTTTTGGATGATTATCGCTGTGATTATTTGGTTTATAATTGAAGTGTATATTGAAGTGTATATTGAAATCAGTGTACATTTGACACACTTCGACGCAGTGAAGTTCAGTGTATTTAGATAAGATACTTGTGCAAATTTGTTTCTAATTGATCATTAGTCCATAAATTCATTTGCCATTGATAAATTTAAAATGGTAAAATTTTCAATTATATACCGTTTCGAAAAAAGTTTCTATGAGTGATTTTTTCTTCGCTGAGGTAACGTTTTAGAAATATGTAGGTGGGGAGTACTTAAAAGAAAGCAACTATTTTCCTCATTTATGTTGTAGGAGATGCGGCCATAAAATGTTCATGCGATTAGCACATATAAATATCACAAGTAACAATGTTTATTATTCACAAATTTTGGAATATAGACATAGGTTATAATTAGAGATTAAGCGTATATACTGGAACAGGTATTCTTTTGGGACAATCAGTACTTAGTATGAAATTCAAAAATACTAGGTTCGAGTGTTTTCGTATTTGCGAGTATTTTCGTACTTGCAAGTATTTTATTCAAACATTCAAAAAGTTTCTAGGGCAAAGGTAGCTGAAATCGGACAAAATCGGCCAATTTTGGGTTAGAGTGGTTTGGGACATAACGAGCCAAGATCTATTTCTGCGATACAAAAATTTCAGTTTTGTAGGGGAGTAAGGGGTTTTTTGGCCATAGTTTGGCAAAAACTGTCTTTACGGCACTTTCGATGATTGAAAATGGTCGGAGAGTACAATAGTGATATTTTAAGGGCGAGATAAAGTTTTGATAGGGGAAACTGGGTGAAAACGTCCATTTTTCCCAAAATTATTTTTTCGGTCTAGTATCAATTCGGGGACCTTTCTGAGTTGTTTCGGGTGAAATTTTCATACAAGTCTGGGAAAAAGCGGCCTAGTTTCGAAGATACGGCAAAATGAAATCCGCCGGAAAACCGTTTGGAAAATCTGAAAGTAGCACTTAAAGTGCTAAGGAGGGAAAGGTTGAGATCCTTTTTGGTTCGCCAGTTGGCTTCTCCGGCTATGCTGAGGCCCTCCTCGTGACTGCAGGTCGCCACGAGAGTGTCGCCAACCCTACCGGGGTTGTAAAATTTACGAGTCCGCGGGAGTTAAGATGCCCCTGGATTCATGTCCAGCCTTACTGGAGAGGTTGACCTCCTAGTGGGTGCATGTCTAATAGGCGAAACAATTGGTTTCTATCATTTCTTAATAAAATTTTCGTTTAACTTCATGCTTCAGTGAGGCGAAATGGTAAACCGACTGTTTTAGATTAGCCAAGAAAATTTTGGTATCAGAGATCGATCGATGAAAAGTCATATATATGGCAACAGGAATAGTTTGTCCTATCTTAGTAAATTTTTTGACTTTGGTCATTTGAATGAATACAGGAGACGTTTTGTGCATATAATAAAATGAAATTGATTGAATTTCATCGTTTTTCTTTAGACGGCCCCTAGATTGGAAAAAGATTTGCCAAATAAATGGCCGACCATTGGAAAGTTACGGACAAGCTGCACGGACTAATGACTCAGTATCCTTTGAAGATTATCTTGCACCATCATCATTCTAGCTTGGGAACCTTGTATTTGGAGGGTGGGGGAGGGCATTTCATACGTTTTCATTACATCAATGCAAATCGTATGTATTGTGCATATAGCATACTTCAACAAATACTTGCTAGTATTTTTGGAACATGTATTTTTTTGTACTCGTACCAGTTATACCTAGTATGTGAAAATCCTAGTACGACCCGACTCTAGTTATAATATGGACCAAAACATGTATTGAAGACCTACATACATATTTCCTCTACTTTCCTACGAAAATAGGATTTTCTGACGGACTAGAGTTTTTTAAATTTGTAATTCAAATCAACTATAGTTAACTAAGCTATCAGGTACATTCTTTACATTTTAAAATCTTTTTAAAATGTTCAAAACTCAAAAAGACACTTATTAAAGTAAATACTGGGAAATTTTCTGTGCGTTTAATTTTCTTTGTCGCCTTTTTATGGAGACGTGTAAGCGGTAAATAGAAAAAATACTAATCATATGCATAATCCTTATTCATAACTACATTTTACATCAATCAAAAACTAATTGACACAATTGATTGACTCACACTGATTGACTCATCCAAATGAGTGAGTCGAAGTGTGTCGACACACTAAACTGAGTCGTTTTTCCCATCTCTATTCTGTATGTATAGGTCGATCAGCTTCTCCATGACTTTCAATTAGAAGGATGTGAAGCTGATTGACCTGTATGATTTTGGAAGGCCAGCCGGTTTGTTACCACCCTTGGAGATAAACACCATCCGCGCCAGCACCCATGATTCTAAAATGTAACTGAGTTTCAAGCTCACTCTAAAAATGTATAACAGGGTGGTTTTCAGTTTTCCTGTGGCTCTTAGTAGCAGAGCTGGGATGATCTCACCTAGACATGGTAATTTAAAAGATTTGAAGAAGTTTACTGCCCTTTCAGCCTAATCATACGAAATGATTTGTTTAATCAGAGGCAAGAGAGAGAGGTGTCCACTCAGGGAGGCTCGTTTTCTTCCTCATCTTATTTGATTGCTAATTTCGCATCTTAGGAAGTGTGTTTTTGACCAATATGTCCACACTAGGGTTCGAAGTAGTCCTACATGCTTTTGGTGGCCTTCGAACACAGCTTTTTATACCCTTGCAATTTATGGGATGCTGTAGAGGCTCTCACAGAAGGTACTCCAAGCCTTTCGCTCGGATTTCCTCAGCTTTTTTATGTATTCTGTGAATTTTTTTATAGGCCTCTCAGATAGATGTGCTTTTGGTCCTGTTGAATTCTGTTCTCACGTCTCTTCTGAGATTTCCTTGTTCCCTGTTCCACCATCGCACTGTCTTTTTCGGTAGCACAAGTTCTTTCGGGACAGTTGTCATGATAGGATTCAAGGATTATTCTGGTGAATTTACCCACCGTGTCCTCTAATTTCGTCTTTGCAGTTTAATTCGGATGTAGGCCATGAAGTTCCGTTGCAAGGCGATTTTGATAGTCTTCTTAGTCTATGCACTTTGGTTGCCTGTACTTGATCCTTTTTACGCTATCTTTTACGATATCTTCTTTATTGGTTATGTGTCTGTGATCAGAGAAGGGAGCCACTTTTAGGACATTTCTTCACTAAATGCACTGCACTGTTTGAAACCAACGTGATTTTTAAAACCTCTTGCCTTTTAACTGTCAGGAACGTTGGCGTCTTGCTCTTATTAGCTACAGCTAAATTGCTGGTTAGGAGGAATCCTAAGATTCATTGGCCTTGTTTATGCCGTAACTAAAATAGCGTTGCCAAACTGGCGCTGCTATAGTAGTAGCGTTTACACCGTACAACTTATTAACCAAAGCAAAAATGGCGTAATATCTAAAAGGGGCTCAATATTAAGAACAAAAACACCCTTGCACCAAGGCTTCTAGATTGCGAATGTCACTCGAAACTAGAAATCCTATTTATGACACTTCTGACAACGAAATAGCGCTGTTATAGTGTTTATACCACTGCTACCTTCACACTCATAACAGCGCTAAATTTTAGCAGCGCTAAAGTAGCGTAGCCAAAATAGCAAGCTCGACTAATTTAAAAGTGGTTTATACCGCTGCTAAATAAGCAGAGCTCACTAATTTGGCTACGGCATAAACGCACTCATTCACCTCTACCGTTGACATCACTGCTTTCCTATGCCGTGTGATATGGATTGACGAAACAGCCAATTATTAGCTTTTTGTTCTCTCTTCTAAAGCGGGCTACTAGGTCCCTCATCCCCCGGGAAGTAGACTGAGGCAAATATCGCCTCTAATATAACTTCTTCAATGAGCACATGTGCTTGATCTGCCACTATGTCCCTGTTGGTGACGTCCGGAATCAGAAGAATGATCATATTTGTGTAAGTTACTATCGCCACCCTGAGGTTTTCTTCCAACTGCGCCCAGATTAACGTACATTTTTTTTGTATTTAGGTTTTCAGGTGGTCATCATATTCTGTATTTATTTACCCAAGCCTTATGTATTAGCCCACGTTATGGGGGCCTGAGGCAAACCTGTTGCATACTTCCACAGGGACAACTTTGTCATGATGCATGTTCACCTGTGGACTCTTCTATCTAAGTCTCTAGTCGGTTGGGAACAGCTAGGACCTGATGTTGCCTCTATATCGATCCCACTGCGCTCTATATTGGTGGTTGCAGTGACCTCCAGCTCTAGTACTTATCCAACCGCCTTTTTAAGGGTCAACTTAACTTGAACCAACCGAAAGCAAACGTTGCCGTCCCCGTCAGTTATTGTGGTGGCTGAGACTCGATCCGCTGCTATGACTTACATAGCGTACTTGCCTCTAGTCTCCCTGAACAACGTTCTCCAGGACTTGATATTAAAGTCCTTATTTTGACATTCTACGAACGACATTCTTATTTTGACATCTGGTCTGTTACTGGATCTACTGAGTTCGAAAAGTATCCAGCAAATGTCTTCGGGTTTGAGAATCAAGGATTTCTCCGTGGCCTACAGGTCGGCTTTCACACGACTCTATCCTTAGATCTTAGGTCCTTATCTATTTGACTGTTGATCTTTCTTGCAATGAAGGGACACGTAGTGTACTTTGTACCTCCCTGAATCTCTGCTACCCCACGTTCCCCAAGATCCTTTTGTATCTCATCCATTTGGACCGAAGTAAGAAGTCCTACGGGAAAATCTTTCTGCACGATCACAATTTTCACACCCTGTAATGTTCCGCCATAGGATACCTGTCACTGCCTTTTACTGGGTTGAGGATGCTTTAGATGTTTTAGTGCCTCATTCGTGTCCATTGACTTCTTGGAGTATCATTTTTGGATTTGGACTCTTTTTTTCGCTTTTGGACCCATTGGTAGAAGTGCCTTTACTTGGCCGCTTCTTTGGACATGCCGCTTTTCATGATTAACTTTCTAACTGCGCCGCTCATGCTTTTCGGTTTTCGGCTGCTTCTCCAAAGTCATATCGTTCATCACCATGCTTCGGGAGAGCTACTCTGCAAGTTAACGATCTGCTGTCGAATGTAGAGGGTGAGGCTTGGTTTTTGGTGTATGAGCTACGTTTTGCTCATGTCTTTTTTACCAAACTCTGGCCTTCGGCTCTTTCCGTGCGGTTTTTAGATCCGCCATCGGATTTAGGTCTGGATTGGGCTGGGTACCTGAGAACGCCTCCTCCTTAAGTGAAATATTTTTACTCTGAATTTTGTTCCAACGAGTATAAGGAATTATTAAGAAAGGCCATATCATCCTCCGTATCCCGAGTTAGGCCTGAAATTAAGACGTGCTCTTGTCATTCGACACCCGAATTCGCATACTACCGACTACTTGACCGAGCAGGCATTCAGTCCTCGGCATATGCTGCTCCACCATTGGTGGAACGGATTTAGGGATTTTTCTATTAGGGGTTGACTACCCAAAGCCTATCATACTAGATCATCCTTCGTTTAAACCTTCGTGTTTGTGGGACGATATTGACGATATTATTATTATTTATTTCAAACAAACAAGGCGTACAAAAAAAACACTTACAATTAATATTTAACAATTTATATAAATTTGTACAATAAACAATAATGAACGAATTTTAAAAATATAACCATCTTTGGTAGGGAATTGGATAGGGCATTCATGACGTGAGCACCTTAATCAGAGCAGTTTTAAAGCTAGGTCGGGAAATGGTTGAGGAATAGTGTTTTGAGAAGCTATTGAATATTTTGCAACATCTATTGATTGGCTCATTGTTGGCGTAAACTGTGTGGTGTCGGTATTCATTAAGTAAACGTGTGTGCGTCGTCTGCCTTACTGATTCGTTGAAGGTGATCTTATTGGACAGGGACACAACATTGATCAAGCCCCTAATAACAACAAAGGTAAAGCAGGAGCATATGACTATCCTCCGCGAAGATAGACTGCATAGATTTAAGAGATTTTGCCTGTATCTGTATGAAGGTAGATTATCAAATTCGTAGGGATTATACAGATCTCTCAACGCAAATAGCAAGAACTGCTTTTGCACCGATTCGAGTCTATCGCTATGTGTATCAAAGGTAGGGTGCCAGACAATACATGCATATTCGAGCAATGGCCGAACTAGAGCTATGTATAAAGACTTCGTAACCCATAGGTTTTTGAATTCCTTCGCACGTCTTTTGATGAATCCAAGCTGCTTATTAGCCTTGCTTAAGACTTTGTCATAGTGTAAATAAAAACGCAGCTTTTTATCCAAAGCAGCCCCGAGGTCGATGACATTGTCAACATTATTGATTGCAACATTATTGAGGCGGTAATCAAAATTTATATTACTGGTTTTGCGGGAAAAACTAATGACTTGACATTTACTGACATTAATGTCGAGATTATTTTGTTTGCACCACTGCTCAAGTGAAAGCAGTTTCGATTGAAGGAAAACTGAGTCAGATTTCGATTTAATTGTGTGGTACATTTTTAGATCATCTGCATAAAAAAGGTGGGCGATGTCTGCTAAAACTTCAGAAAGATCCGATACAAAAATATTGAATAAAAGAGGCACCAAGTGACTACCTTGTGGTACACCAGATAAAACTTCAATTTTTTTGGATAGGATACCCTGAAACTGAACGTACTGCGTCCTATTTAGAAGGTAAGAGTCTAACCAGTTTAATAAGAGACCCGAGATACCAAATTTCTGTAGTTTGATTCGAAGAATATCATGACCAACATGATACCGAACAAAAACAGTGTGAAGAGTCTGAAAATCTATGGGAAGACCTTGCTGCTGAATCATGACTTTCAGATGAGTCTTCGTTTTACCCTCGAAATAAGCAGAGTCAGTGGCTTTGTGCATGTATGCAAGGTAGAGGCGAACGTCTTCATAGATTTTCTTATCTCGTAGCCGAGAAAGCAGATACCTACTTTCGAGATCAGCACTGGAGTTGGTTGTGGCTTTAACTATAGGAGGCACTAGTGGGTCAAGGAACTTAGGCGCAGTTGTCACTGGTTCACACGAAGGATTGGCAGTAACTATTATACCAGGGGTAATGGAGGAGGTTTGAACTTCGCCACGACCAAATTAGGGTATTGCACGGGTTTAGAGACGGTGTTAGCGAGATCAGATGATTTTTTGGCAACAGTATTCGGAAAGCAATCGAGATTTCTAGTGTTTGGCAGTTTAAGAGGGACTTTTTGCTCTGGGGAAATTTTTCTTTTAATTCTCTGAATAAAATTCTTGAACGGGGAAGAGACTGCTGTGGAACTGATGTTAGGGGCTGTGAATGGTTCAGTGTTGGAAAGTGCTTGGAGATTAACATCGTCAACATTGCAGTCAATGTGAATAGGATCAATTATTCGAGATTTGTTCGGTTTGCGATTCAGATTTATGGAATCAATATTCTTGGTGTGAACATTGTCAGGATTGGAAAGGGAACTGATGGGAGTTGTGGTTAAATTACAATTTTTAATTTTGATAATTTTATGAATGTTACGCCGCGTCCACATTGGCCATGGGAGATGGCATAACATTCGACTTGCCATGGAAATGGAAAATGTAGACGATACATGGCATACCATATTTGATGGCATACCATAAATGTCAAGCCATATGGCAAGACATTTGCATGGCCATGAGTATGGCCATATTCTGACAGTTGCTCATTTTCAAAATGGCGACGTCGAGGGAAATAGTGCTACGAATACTAAATGAATACAAAAAAAACATTGCTTATGGAATTATATGTTCGCCT
This sequence comes from Nemotelus nigrinus, assembly GCA_947369275.1. NCBI lineage: Eukaryota > Metazoa > Arthropoda > Insecta > Diptera > Stratiomyidae > Nemotelus > Nemotelus nigrinus. The sequence goes on from OX376372.1 coordinate 38,838,198, forward strand.
CTTCCTCAATTTACGCCTTTCCTCATATTCCGCTTCCTCTAAACTTTGCAGTGCTTTCAAACACCATATAGCGCGCACATGTTCACTGCTGAGCGACATTTTCAAAATGATATGGCATGACATGCCGTTGCCCAGGCACCGGATGACATGCCATAAACTGACATTCGTTGCCATCGCATATGGCAGAGCTCATGGACAATGTAGACTCTAGGTTACTAGCTTTACCTTTGCCAGTTTTATGACTATTACTAGCTTTATTTTTCCGACGACCAACTGTCTGAGTCTGGTTTCTCCAACGGCGGAACGTTAATCCTCTCCAAGTACAGCCATTGTTGTTTGGGTTAAAGTTGGTGAAAAGCCAAGCATATCGTATGGGAATGGTAATTTTGAAAAAACTGCCGGATTTCCGATTCGTTCCACTGCGTGTCCTTAGTACGTTGCACTCTTTTATTAATGCCTCTTTTTCGAGGAACTCATACATCCATTTAATATCAGCAGAGCATCCATTTAATATCTTCACAAAAAAAGCTGCGTACGTTGGTCCAGTTCGGTCTGTTTTTATTTTAGTTTTTCGGAGTTGCACTGTATTAGACTGTCTGATTTTTTCAATGCGGCGCCGCCATTTGTCTTCTGTCCTATAAGTGCCAAATTTGAAGATTTTATTTGTGTGCTGATCAGCTGGATTCGCCACAATAGAGGCTGGACTTATCTCTCTCCCTTCAATGATTGCATGTTTGATAGGGGAAGTTGATGCGTCTTGCGACAAAATAAAAACTTCACGTTTATGCTTGAATTAAAATTAGACTTCTTGTCAGCTTCTTTGAATTGAGAATGAGTCTTCAAGTAGAGACAGAAAAAATTAAATTACTCGATGTAATAATATATCTTCGATCCCATTCAAAAAGCTCCTCACGTTTTTTTTTTTACATCAAATTACAGTTCATTCCAAGATGATTTCATCCAGCGAATCTTGAAGACTAATGGTTTTTTTTTATTTCACGCCACAGAGCAAACTACAATGGCGTGTGGATTGATTTATCACAGAACTATTTGAATTATTTTTAATTTTGAATTTTGATGTAGATACTTTAGAGTTCTCTGCAGCTCTAGGAACTGATTTTCATTCCTGGGGAAACCTTTATTCAAAATCCGAGTACTCTTCCAATTTCTTGAAATGAAAGTTTCTGCAATCTGCTCGAAACGTGTATAGGAAATAACATTCCAATGCTTTACATCCATCAATTCGCCTCTGATCGCCCAACCAACCGGCTTTCAACATTCTGAAGAATACATTAACGAGCAAATCATGAAATCATTCTCACATACTTATGCCAAGTAATTAAAATATGAATATTCCCGCTGGAATTTCTTAGTGCTGATAGCAAGACGACAATTATGTTGTTTTGGTGAGATTCGTAGTGACTTTCTGAAGAATCGTATGTGTATCTGCGTATCTTTAAGATCGACGGCGAAATAGCCGCGAAAAATCCACCCAAGACCCCATCCATTGCCGGTTATATACTGTCTCAAGCAGCTGACCCAGGGGGCTATGCTAGAGCCCAATCAGCCTAAAACATCGTCGCAAGTCTCCAAAACCACATTGCACCCCATCAACTTCATCGTCGCCGGCCGCGTCTGTCGCGAATAGCGCAAAAAACTGCGAACCGGCAAAACGACGACGGGCAACGTCATTAACGCTCGGCTCGCTCATCTGGTCGCCCGGCCGTCGCTGGATGACAAAACATGATTACATGAACGAACGTAGGAAACGTACAATAGTTTCTTCTTCTCAGCTGCTGTGAATGACCTTCTTTTCGCGGCATTCGCACTCTGCTGTTTTTTTTCATGTATGGAAGCGCGTTAATATTCTAGTTGGAGCCAGGAAATTTGTAGTGGTGTTATGGTGAAAAGAAACGTGTACTGTTGGCAGCATCTTAACCCGCTAGTGGTGTTAGAAGACTTTTAGAAAGTTGTTTCGTCAAACGAAGATAAGAAGATTATTTGGAAGCAGATTGTTCTGGAGTAAGGACGAGATAAGAGATCTTAAAATAAGCAATCTATATTTGACCGCGAATGACACCCTTTTTAAGAAACACAATAATATTGGGGAACAAATTCGTCTACGGTATATTCAGATTGCGGTCTTTAAAGCATTCAGTGTCCAGAAAAAAAGGATTAGATATCGTTATAACGATGATAAAACTTGATCAGTCTTAATTCCCAGCTGATTAAATTTGGGGAATAATGAAAACAAATTATCTACTGCCAATAGAAACCATTGCATTAATATTTATTGTACATGAGCTTGAGGGTTAATGCATCATCGATAATATATTTAAACCGATCCGTATCTTATCTTGTGATCACCGTTGATAGACAGCTTAATGGGGAGAATGTATTAATATTTGCTCGATTCGATTTCGATGCTAATACGAAACACATTGAGCGCTCTCTCTTTCCCAATTGGTGTTGTATTCTTATTTTTTTTTTTTTTTTTTAAAGAAGGAGATCTATATTTGGAATTCAAGAAAGTTTACTATTTAGAATACAATCAGTTCAATAAAATTATTTCTATAAGAATGTAATATTGATAGGAAGCTAGTAAATTTGATGATCAGATTATTTAAAGAAAATTTTCATTAATTCGACTGTAATTATTTCTTATTTTTTATTATTTATTTTATTTCTGTTGCTCTAAGTGATTATTTTTTTTAAATTATATTTTATATTGTTGCTCTTTTATTATTTTTCATTCTTTTTTGAGTTCAAAAAATAAGTAGCATTATAGTTGATTGTTTCTAGATTTTTGTTGTTACTGATAAAAAAAAAATTGCTGTTGCCGTTAAAATGTTCTTCCCCCTCACTCGTTTTCATACTAATTTCATCAGTCGAATTTCATCTGTCATCAGTCGAATACGAGTGTGTGGGTTGGGGGAGAGGCGGCTGGCACCGCTAAGCACTCAGTCCAAAAGATCCATTGTACTCTAATTATACCAACACCTAGAGATGGGACTGCTCCTGCGATCACTGCTACTAATCGCACTGCTCTTTGAAAAGAGCAGTGAGCAGTGCAATTGCTCTATGCTCATGCTGTTCAATTGCTCACTGCCCTTTGGCAGAGCAGATAGTTTAATGAAGAGCAGTGAGCAATTTGGTTGTGTTTCGCTCATGTTGTTCGACTACTCATTGCTCTTTTGCTGAACAGAAAGTTTTGAGGCGAGCAGTGAGCAATTTGAATGTTTTCTGCTCATGCTGTTCAACTGTTCATTGCTCTTTTGCAATACAGAAAATTTTAAATGTTCATCTTTTCAGAATCTTTTCTTTCTACCCTTGCGAGTATTTTCGGACTTGCAAGTATTTTATTCAAGTATTCAAAAAGTTTTTGGGCAAAAGTAGCTGAAATCGGACAAAATCAGCCAATTTTGAGTTAGAATGGTTTGGGACATAACGGGCCAAGACCTATTGCTGTGATACAAAAATTTTGGTTTTGTAGGGGATTAAGGGGTTTTTTGGCCATAGTTTGGCAAAAACTGCCTTTATGGCGCTTTCGATGATTGGAAGTGGTCGGGGAGTATATTAGTGATATATTAAGGGCGACAAAATTTTTGATAGGGGAAATTGGGTAAAAACGTCCATATTTTCCAATTTTTTTTTTTTTTTGGTCTAGCATGAATTCGGGGACCTTTCTGAGTTGTTTCGGGCGAAATTTCCATACAAATCTGGGAAAAAGCGGCCTAGTTTCTAAGATACGTCAAAATCAAATCTGCCCGAAAAACTGAAAGTAGCACTAAAAATGTTGATATCCTTTTTGGTTCGCCAGTTGGCTTCTGCGGCGGTGCTCGTGACTGCACTTCAACCTTACCGGGGTTGTGACTCATGTCCAGCCTTACCGAAGAGATTGGCCTCCTAGTGGGTGCATGTTTAATACACGTAAAAATTTTGTTATCATTTTTCAATAAAATGTTCGACAAACTTCATGCTTCGGTGAGGCGAAGTGGAAAACCGATTGTTTTAGATTAGCCAGGAAAAATAAATCTTCGAAATTAAATTACATACTGCATAATACTGTACATGCATAATAACATTTCAATACGTTGCTTGCATCCAATGTATGACATTTTGAAAACCGCAAAACTACTATACGATTTACCAAGCACTTGGCAATACATTCTTCTGCTAGTAAGTGCCGAATTAATGGAGGCAACGTATTCCCAAATATACATTTGTTCTAAACATGAGCATCCATCGCCACGGAAAAATACAGTCACATTGTAAGCATACAATGCGATTGCAATCTGAGGCTAGAAATTGCTGTATCAAGCACAAATCGAAGGCGATGAGAAGATAACGAGCAAACACTGGCAATGAGCAATCAAAAGTAGTGAGCGGTTTTTCGTACGCACGAAACTGCAAATAGCTGCTACTCTAAACTGCTCTTTGCTCAAACTGCTCTCTGCGATCACTGCTCAGTAAAAAGAGCAGTTAAGCACATCTCTACCCCCACCTATCATAGCTTCTGCGACTTCTTAACAAAAACTTTAATCAATGATACGGGAAAAGAGGCTATCTTCACCATACGCGCTATATCCCAGTCACAGCATTGATGTCTGAGACGCGCAAACGCCAGGCATTCGCAGAGGAAATGTTCCGAAGTATCAGCCTCTTCTAGACAGGATGAACAGAGGTCATCCTGTGCAATACCTATTCGGTACATATGACCTCCTAAGCAATTGTGTCCAGTCAGTGTGCCTGTCATGGCTCTGCAAACTTTTTTGCTCTTGTTGAGCAGGAATCCCGCAGTCGCATGGTTGGGTTCTTAAAGGTTGACTTTCATATGCCTGGCCACATCAGAATTCATCCACCTATCTTTGTGCGCATCAACGACCCACTTCCGAAGAATGGTATGTGCAGATGTGGTCCGCCAGGGGCCTGTAGTGGAAGCCTCGAACATTGCTTCGCAATGGCGTCAGTAATTTCATTTCCCTCAACACCACAGTGCCCCGGTACCCAGAGGAGATGCACTCTATTGAATCTGACGACGAGTTTAATCGTGCTTTGCACTCTTGGGCTGTTTTCGAAGTAGTCAGTGGTCTGATTGTAGCTAATAAGAGCAGTACCATCAGTGCAGCTTGACTATCACTGCAAATAGCAATGCGTTTTCCCCTCCACTCTTCTTCAATCGTCCAGCAGGCTACTTCAATCGTCCAGCTTGAAAAACAGAAACGTGATCACAAAGAGAAGAGGCCCATCTGTCATTCGATGAATGCAGATTGACACCAGTTCCAGATCTAGCCGTCCATGAAGAAGATCTCGGAATATCCCTTCGTACAGAGATCTGAATCCTTCCAGTCATCTCAAGATCACTTTGTGCCTTCTTCCGAAGTCAAGGAAGGGCAATAGAGCGTCCGAAGGCATCGAATCCCTAATAGAGCGTCCGAAGTCATAGTGAGAATCGGGGAGATATCACGCATCGAACCTCTAATAGAGTAGTGCCTCACATTGTCGTCTCCTACTCACAGGCCAAGCTGAGTTAGTCTATGGGTATATTTGACTATATTTGAACACACCTCAAGGCTAGGCATGCTCAAAAGATTTCTTTTAAGTCTGCTTCCAAGTGGCCAATTTCCTCCCTTAGCATAACCGGATCGATGTCATCCAGGCACGGCGATTTGAAATTTTCAAAAGACATGATTTCATCCGTGACCTTTTCACTAGTGACCACAGATCTAGCTGTGTACCAATATTTCCTACTGCTGTGAAGAGCAGAGGGTTTGGTTCGAAGCGCAGATGCCATCTGCGGTTCAATCAACAGAGCACCCGAAAAGTCGGAAGTAAAGTTCATAGAGACTCTTTTCTGGACTTATTTAAGTCACCGTCCGAGCGTTTTAGAGAGTCCAGCTTAGCTGATTGATCCTTCTCAAGGACGTTGACCGGAAATTAGAAAATGGCAGATGTTCCCGTAGCCACCTTCCGAATTTCAAGCAAATTAAAGCAAGCATCGAAGCTCTGGGTATGACTTCAGAGAAGTCATTGAAGGAGGCTCCTGTATAGAAAAGCATGAGCCGAAAAATCAAAAAGCGAATGAAGTTCTTCATGAGAAGCGGCCGGGCAAAGTTACTCGTATCAATGGGCAACAAAATTTGTTGGGGTGCACCTGTTCTATCTTAACCGTGTAGACTCTGCTCAGAAACGACAGACATAAGCAGAGCAAAAGGGTAAACGCAAGCAAACATCGAAAAGCCTAAACTAATGGCAACTGATCCATGGCTAACGCGGCCTTTCAATGAAATGGCCAAAGAGGCAGTAATTGACGCCAAAAAGGCTGAAGATAAGGCAAGCTTTGTCCAGAGTCTGCTAAAAACTGCAGACAACCAGCTAGTATTCTGCGCCTATAATGAATGACATGGGTTGGGAGGCTGGTGGCGCGTGAAGATAAGCGTTCAGCTATCTTCTACAAGCAGGCGATCTCCGAACTGAAGCAAATTTGGACAGGCGCTAATTTAAAAGTGGTAACAAGAGATGAAATCCCCCATCGGCACAGGTTGAAGGTATGGATAGAGAAGTTCCGGAGATCGTCAGGCTTTTCAGCTTGGATCCCAGGTACAAATCCTTTAATTTAGGCGGTCAAATGAGGAGGCAGCCTTTGTTTATAGAAAATGAACGTACTGAACGAAGTTCCAGCTCTTCAAGAACCAGTTGGATTCCTCTTCGCTGGGGACTGCTCACTTGCAAAGAGGGGTGAAGGTGGTGCCTGCTCCCTGCAAGACGGTCCCACCTATGAAGTGGTTGCTTATGCGGACGACATAGTCTTAGCAGTACCAAGAATGTATCTATCTAAGCTTTCAGAGAGGCTAAATGACAAAGTTTCATGTCGAAGCCGATAATGCGGCTTGAATATGAACGGCAGTAAAACGGACCTAGTAATGTTTACAAAAAAAACTACAAAATTTCTTGATTTTACTTTCCGAAATTTAATGGATTTTGCATTGACCTGAGCACCAGCGTCAAATATTTTGTGACTGATTTGAAGCTACTATGGCAGACAGCAAGAGCAGAAAGAGCACTGAAGGTTTTCGGCGCACTTAGCTGTTGCCAAAGAGACATAAACGCGAGTTAGTGTTTGCAGCCTCGCATTGTGGCATGTCTATAAACTTTACTTTTGTATGAGATTACAGGGGTCTGCGAACCAAGCCAATCTAATAATCGTACAGCAAGCTATTCTGGCTGCATTGTATGTTTTCATAAAGCTGAGTTTGGCCTTGATAAAATCTTATCGGTAGGATCTCCAGCGGATGTTCATTAGATAGTCCCAGACCCCCGCACAACTCGCATCGCTGGTAGGAATGAATAGTATGATGGTGTCACCCCCGAGAGTGGCGTTTTATACTTGTATATACCCATGGCTGAGAACTGAACAAGTGTTGTGTATACTCGGATGAGCTAAATCTAAGAATATTCCTTCGCCTCCCGGACGCTTGTAGTATCTTTTAGGGAGATGTTGTGGCTGTTTTTAAGGCAATCGACTGTCTTTTGTGTAAGCAAATATTGGGAGTTCATATATGTATTTTCAAAATAGCTTACAGGCTGTAAATTCCTTTGCTGGTCCTTGCACAGGCCGAATGCCATCCAATTCATAGGGAGTTGTCGAGCCATTCGGCAATACAATTGATTTAGCTACCTGAATATAGGAGTATTCACTTGCCGTAGGACTTGTGCGCTTTCTCCATAGCTACATCGATGGTATAGGTCAAACTAGCCATTATGCCAAAAATACTTTGAGGACTCTAAGAATGCAAGAGCTGAAGAACCATCCTTTGCAATTGCAGGACAGGTAGGACAATCCATGGATGAAGACCCACCAGGTTGTTGTTAGTGCTCTTCACTGTGTAGTGGCCGTCCTCATTTATTTATTTCCGTTTTAACAGGAGTGAGCCCAATTACAAAAACAGAATGAGAAAAACAAAGATAAAGAAAATAAAAAAAAAAACCAAACAAAGACAAAAAAAAACAAAAGAAAACAAGATGAATTACGATAGCAATACAATAAAAAACAACAAATAATGTAATTATATAGAATAAAGAATACAAAAAATAATATGCTTATATATAGATATATACATAACACATTTATAGTGAAAATGAAAAATAGTGAAAGACAGTAATGTAGAAAAGCTAAATGAAAATTTAAAACGATAAGGGAATTTGGAGTAAGGACAAACGAGCACTATACTCACATTAGGGTATGTGATACTTAAATGATAATGAAAGTGTAAGTCTGCGCTGCACGCGCTCTATGGCATCATTTAAATAGACGAGACCAGACCTGACAGCAGTATTCGAGGATACTACACAAGAGCAGATGCGTGGAAGTATTGATGTTAGTAAACCGAGAGGAAGACCTGAGGACGAAGCTGGACAGTTATCTATGCAATGTGTTCACAGTTATCTTGGCAGTTATCTATGCAATGTGTTCACCAAATTTAAACTTTGAGTCAAAGAACACACCAAGGTCCTTAAAGTTGTCGACAGCCGCAAGAGGCGATCCGGATAAGGAGTAGGAAACCGTTAGACGAGACATTTTACAAGTATAAGACACTAGGTGACATTTAGATATATTCAGAATAAGAAAGTTCCTTGAGCACCACTCACCCAAAGCACAAAGACCATGATCTAACTGATGACAATCGTCAAGCGAATCAATCACTCTGAGCATCTTAGTCATCAGCAAATAGAAGGCAGGGAGGATGGATAACAGAAGGGAGATCGTTGATAAACACCAGGAATACCAGAGGACCTAGGATTGAGCCTTGAGGAACCACAGAAAGAGAGCAGTGTGGGGAAGACGAACGTGAATTCACAAATGCAACACAGCTACGACCAGAAACATATGATGAGAGCCAGGAAAAGAGAAGATCAGATACCCCATGACTTTGGAGTTTTAATAGAAGGAGCTTGTGGTCAATAGAGTCGAACCCCTTAGCAAAACTAGTGTAAACCATCAACTTGCTTCTGCTGGACCAAGGCTGAAACGACCAAGTTAGTGAAGGTTAAGAGGTTAGAAGTGGAAGATTTACTTTTCACAAACCTATGTTGAACACTAACCCATGTTGAACACAGCAAGAAGAAAAGAGTGAAATAGGACGATAATTGGATATACAACTTGGGTCACCGGAATTATGTATCGGGGAAACATGAGTAACTTCCAGTAGGAAGGAAAGGAGCCAGGGGAGAAGCTAAGATTGAAGACAAAGGAACAGATAGGGACGACGAAAAAGATTTGGCGAACAGTTTCGGAATACCGTCAGAACCACAACCGACACTAACATCAAGACATTAAAGGACTCAATTTCTAGGAGTTTGGTTTGGAAACAGGAAATGGATGAAAATGTGGGGAATCATAGGAGGTGCTCGGATTATTTTCGAAAAAAAAGAGGAAAAGTAGACTGCAAGGGTATCACAAATTTCCTGATGATTAGTAGCAATGACACTATTAACACTATTATTATAAACAGTGAGAATTTTTCAAGGAGTAGATGTGAGACCAAAAGGGGTTGTGATGGTTAGAACGAATAGAGGATTCAATGTTATTGAAATAATCACGCATACATATAACAAAACATGCGATTGACGGCAGTTTTGGCGGCTGATCGAAGCTTTGAGAACTCAAGGTAGTCAATCGTAGGGTTACAGGTGTAACAGTTGGGCGTAGGGTTCAAAGATTTCTTTCAATTCTGTGGCATAGAGGATGAAAAAGAATTCAAACTTTATCTCATGCGCCAGAGTCCTGCTCTGGCGAGGAAAATATTGACTCTATTGGCGGCGTCTTTCCATTCAGGTCTGACAGATCTATCCTTTACCGACTGAAATTTTAATGCAGTTTATTAAAATAACTAAATAGTTTCCAGATTACAATGACAAGGGAGAGTATATCTGTGGTATCTAAATTAATTTTTGTTATGTTCTGTTTGCAATTATTAAATGAATAAGTAACATACTAGTTACCATTTTTCTAACCTTGCACTAGTATCTATATTAATGTTTTGATTTTTTATCCTCTGACGTTAATTTAGACGCTGGCTGAGAACCAATCAACGACAAAATACATGTTTGTGCGTTCAATTTTTTTGGTGAGCCAGCTTAGTTTAATAGCATGTACAGTGGGTCACAGCTTATTTTATGCAGTAGATACTTCTCATTTTCATACGGTATATTCTTTAAACGAAAAAGTTGTATAATGAAAAATCAAAGAAAAATGGTTATCACAGCTGCATCAAATATGGAACAAACACGGAACAATCAATAAATGCGTCTGCGGCTTCTAAAATTCGAAGAAAAGCAAAAAAGTATCGATATTACATGTCACAGCTTATTTTATGCAGTGGCTAAGAGCTAGCGATTTCGCACTCTTCCATTCCGTTCTGAAAGCGTTTTTCTTGTGTCCACTTTGATAATTGATTCTTAATTTCTTTGTGATTTAGTTATTGAAAAGATTTTCACAAATAGAATAGAAATTGGGTCCTCGTACGACAACAGAACAAAGGGAGTTGGTCATAAACCATTTTAAAAACGGCGAATCTCAACGGAAAATTGCTTCTATGGTAAATATAAACGCATGTACTGTTCAAAAAATTATTGACCGTTTTTTGCACGAGAACCGGGTGCATGATAAAGGAAGAAAAGCACCAAATAAAATTTTCAACGAAGCTGACGAGCGATACATTGTGCGAAAAATTATTGCTCCGCGGTAAAATTGACCACCGAAGTGACCGAAAGCCTTGGCAAAAAATGTAGTGTGGAAACTGTTCGCCGAGTACTGCGGAATCACGATTTTCATGGTCGAGTTTCCCGGAAAAAGCCATTTATTAGTCCTAAAAATAAGCTCAGTCGATTGAACTTTGCTAAAGAGCATCTTGGTAAGAGCCAAGGTTTCTGGAACTCAGTTATCTTTGCCAATGAATCTAAATTTAATATATTTGGCTCAGAAAGCCGAATACAGAGTATAATAAAGAAAACCTAAAGCCAACTGTTAAGCATGGTGGAGGAAGTGTTATGGTATGGGGCTGTATGTCGGCTTCTGGTCCAGGAAAACTGACTTTTATAGAAACAACAATGGACAAGCACATGCATCTTCAGATTCTTAAAGATAATTTGTTGCAAAGCGCTGAAGATTTGGGTATGCGGTCCAATTTTCGATTCTATCAAGACAACGACCCAAAACATAAATCAGGCATGGTTCAGTCATCGCTGATATACAACTGTCCTCATTTAATGACGCCACTACCACAATCACCAGACATGAATGTATTGAAAATTTATGGGCAATATTGGAGCAAAATATCAGGAAACATACAATCTCTAACAAGAATGATCTGAAACGAGCTTTGGAATTCGAATGGAGGAAAATATCACCAGATGTTACACGTAAATTAGTTAATTCAATGTCAAACCGGCTTAAAGCTATTGTAAGCCAGAAGGGGTATCACACAAAATATTAAAATCTACATAATTTCTATGTATTTTCATTTTATTTTATATTATCAGTAATTGCATAAAATTAGCTATGTGATGGAATTTGGATATTTTTGGAAGTATCTTGATTTGTAGCTTATAAATAATAAACATTGCCATGAAATAAAGTTTACGTCTAAAATTTACAAGTTTTTATTTCAAATAGCGTAAGTTTTAAGTTTATATTCTTTCCAGTTTCGTAGTTACAGAGCCTCATAACATAAGAGTATGAACTGCATTAATTAAGCTGTGACCCACTGTATATCTCACTAATACTTTCTTGCTAACGTGCCAGTTACTATATTTCAGTATGGAGCACGCTTTTACCATTTTCTTTCAAATAATTTAATATAAGGCGTGTTTATTTGCTGCTCCAGAACAGAACAAACTTATTGAATACAACGGCACTCCTGTCCTAGTGAATTCACTGGGACATAATTCTTAGGCACACCGCATGTCATTGGCGCGCACAAACTTTCCATCCCTTAATATCACAAGTGCGGCTTACTTTGAAGAGGGAGTAGAGTAAAAATATTACTTAGAGTAAAAACATTGAAGTTCAAATGCAAAGTAAGGAAAATCGAACGTAAACAGGAAATTTCCAGGGATAAGCAAATTATTAGTGAAATAAAAAAGGAGGACGGTATTTACAAGTGTACCAGGTATACTTAAACATACGAGCCAAAAATTTATCAGAAAACGGCTAACGACTATGGCGAACACGTAGTCGAGTTTAACTGCATTATTCAAATAAAAATATATAAATTATCTTCAAAATAAGGTTTGTTTACTTTTTTTCATGATTCACGATCCAAACTTCGTCAAAATCCTTTTTTTTTCTTTTTTTTTTCAAAATATCAATTTATATCACTTCTGACCACAGTCATTTGATATTATCAAATGACTGAAAATCTCACTTCACGTGACGCTCGTCACTTCATGTGACTCTCGGAATAGGTTTGAAGATTGAAAATGCCACTTGAAATGAGATGAAGTCACCTCACGTGACTTTCAGAATACGAAATCAAGAGAGTCACTTCATTCGTCACACGAGGTGATTCTCAGAATAGGGCCCTATATTTTCTATCGATTTCAATTGTTTTACGCAACCACAGCGAATACAGCAACCTATAGCAATCTTAGCGAAAGCACCAGCTATTCTGTACTGGATCGTTTTTTGTGCCTTTGTTCTATTCTGTTCTGCACCGGAGCAAAAAATAACGCACTTATCATCTAGCTCTTCAAGGAACCACATCAATGCATCTAGTAATGATACCGGGTTTAGAGTGTGTATTACATTAATTTATTAAGTTATGCTTGTTACTTATACTATCACAGTAACCAATCTACCTAAATCTTAGTTAACTTATCCAATTTACAATTGTAATATGTAGCAACCATGCGCTCAACTAAATTTACGAGAAAAGTATGCTGTCAGTATGGTAACTATCTTGCAAACTAAACACCAATTGTCGGGATTATCCACTGCTAGCAGACACAAGTAATAAGCAGAACTACAAAGGTCGCGAAAGTTTTGGCGGGAAGCCGGCAGCCATAGCGAGTAGCACAAAAACTATATTCGACAAGAGCTTGAGTTCACAACTAGATATTTGAATTTTACTTCTAATTGTAGGCTTTGCTCCGAAGTTCGTTCCTATTCTGACCAAGTTTGCAACAATGTTGTGTGCGGAACTCGCTTGGGCAGCGCGAGGTACAAATTATCGGTGTATCAATTAGAGGAAAATTTCACGCGAACGTCTCTTCCCAATATAAGGTAAGCTGACGCGCTTCAGTTCGGGCGTATAGAGGTCATTCGCCCACTGACAAGCATTTTCGAACAAATATATCTGGTCTGTATTATATTGTTCTTATTTCGTCAAATCAGGTGCGAGCATTGAAATAATAATGGTATGGAGAATGTACTGAAAACATGCCGCGAGTTAACCAGAAAACCTGCCAAAGAACACTTGCGAAAACTTATTCGAGGTGAAGTCGATATACTGAACAGCAACCAGTCTGCGAAGAAACAATTAGAGAGAATGGATCGAACCGACACAAGAATGCAAAATACGTGCGAATGCATGATTCGGAGAGATATGTATGGCGCGGGAAGCTGAAACTTACCTAAGTCCCAAACACACATTCACATTGCGGAATCGCAGCGTAAGCTGTTTTCGCCGTCGAACAGACAATCTGCATTGCTAGATAAATAAACGGTCGAGTGATTAATGCCCGGGCGATAATACAACAATTGGCTTCTTTCTACTTGGCCTCGTGTGATATGAAAATAACCCGCGGAACTTGGCTATCGGGGAAACACAAAATTGCCGATACCGTCGACTACACCGCCGACACGAGTTGATGACTTTCTGGCAACGCTGCCAGACGCACACTCTCACGACCGGAGCTGCGGCGGTATCTTCATCAATTTCAGCTTTCGTTCTGTCCTTTCGATTTCACGTTTTTCGCGACGATGGCGGCACCGGCAACACAGCGTTTTTGCCATTCTATTTCAAAGACCCGGTTTCGAACTACAGCCAGGGATCTTCGCTGAGTCGGTGGCAGGAAGCCCTAAGACATTACCAACTACCGCACAAATCGTGACTGAGTTGGTGGAAGCATGTTGTGCGTGCAGATTTCGCGTTGGAGAATGCTTTGCGCAACTCCAAAAATTCTAATTCGAAGCGTCCAAGAACGTCTGATAGCTCCACAATACAAGCCACCAATATACCGAAGACTTAAATACTTACGAATGACTCGGGCATCGAGCAGTGTATGTGGATGAGCACCGAGCGAGGACAAGGATTGAAGACGAGGTCGATTTACAACAAGCACTTTCATTCATTCATTCCACGCTATCCCCCATGTGTATGTAAAACGCCACGAAACACCGCTAAAATGGGGCTCCCTATCGCAGAGCGCGGAATGCGCTTTCTGCTAGAGCAGGGTCCGGAGAGATTACCATTAGATGATGTGTAATACAATCTGACGACGCGGGCTAGCAACGCGATGAAGGCTACAAGGGATGATTTCAGAGCTTGAGTGTAGGTATAAATTATGAGATGCAGGCCATGAAAGGTTGACAATAAGAAGAAAAAATATTGCCCATTGGGCGGTATGGAAATTAAAGACGCCAAATTAAGGCTACCCTAGGACACGAAATCGTGTAATAGGGGTTCGATTCGGGTTACTCACATATAATACGATATGGGAAACCTATAGTATCCTCACACATACTTAATTTTCAGGATAAATACAGGACCTCAATACATAGCTGATTGATTAGGATGGTATCGAAATCACGCAGAATAGCGAAGACCCTTTTTCTGCTAATGGAATCATGCGTCGTACTAACAAAGCAAGTGGCGTGGGGCTCAAGGACAATCATTCAGAAAGTGGCACAAGGAAGGCAGGATGTCCTTATGAATTACCGGCGCGAAATTGTAATTGCAGTATCTCGCAAAAAGCACCTTATTCATAGGCTGAGTAAATTGTCGAAAACCACACATTCACGACGTCGCTCCGAGAACCTGTAACAAATCGAATGATTTAATTTATACAAGTATCAATACCATTTGCCGCCAAAGCCCCAAGTTGCTTAAATATCCCTTTCGATCGTTCGCGACACCATTCAATTCATGGCTTGGTTGAAGTTTCCACAAAAAAAAATAATTGTCAAATCACTGAGTTGACAACTATTTACATATCCAAGAGTAGTTTTCAAAGCACAAACAAACTATAGATTCCAATTAGAAAAACTAAATCAAAATTCACACATTTAACGCAAATCGATTTCGACTTTCTACAAAAGGAAAGTAGGGGTCGAAGTCAGCTGACAATATTCTTCAAACACACTACCCCGTACGAGGGAATGAGATTAGGAGTCCGCGCAAAATACAATCGACCGGGCTCCACAGCATTGAGGGCCCCAAAGCCTTCCGATTTGTCGGATGTGGCGACAGCGATGCCGGCTTTCCGAGAATGTAGCACAATTCGACGGTAACACGCGCCACGGCGGCCCCGCCGACAGCTACGACTGCGATGACGATTTTTACGCGAATCGAGAGGAGCTCCCCGAAATCCAAGAGAAAAATATGTCTGCCGCCACGGTGTTCTTTTGGGGGGCCCCGATTCAATTCGAATTTAGTTTTACGTCGTTCAAAACCAATTTACATATTCACATCGAGCCCGCACCATTTTGAAAGTGATAAAGTCTAATAATTAACGAAAAGACAGTGGAAAAATTCACATGGCACGAGAGTAGCGTACTCTTTAGAGCCCGGGCTGGCGGCCGGAAAAAATACAATTGATGCAAGAAAAACGCATAAGCGGGCAAAGTAGGGCCACCCGATTGTACGGCGATTATGGGGCTCCGTCCGGCTCCGACGATCGAAGGCTGTGAAGAGTGCGCAACGTCGGCGAAACGAAGCACTTTTATATGGAAGCTGTTTTTGATGTGGCGGCTGAATGACGACTACAAATGGGTCGAAATGGAAAGCGCGGCCGCTAGATTATTTTATGGGGATATCACGCAGATACCCGGGTTATCTTAAAATTAAATTAATAAATCCATACCTAACGCGCC
This sequence comes from Nemotelus nigrinus, assembly GCA_947369275.1. Classification (NCBI taxonomy): domain Eukaryota; kingdom Metazoa; phylum Arthropoda; class Insecta; order Diptera; family Stratiomyidae; genus Nemotelus; species Nemotelus nigrinus. The sequence continues at coordinate 38,854,291 of OX376372.1, forward strand.
ATCACTACGAACAATCACATCACTTGAATTGATTGCCCGTCATTCGACTGACAATTCGGACAAACCTAGCTGAAAAACAGCACAGCACGAAGGAGCATAGTAGAAAACCCGGCATTCGTGCTGCCCTGCAAAATACGTCACGGCTCCATTTTTACTTTACGAATTCGTGAGAAAACCCCATAAAAATAACCCGAACCCATTCTGACAGTTCTACAATATTGAGTTCCTGATTTTTACCTTGTGGTTTCTGCTGAATTCCCTACTTCCTACGAAATGCTCGATCCGGACGATGATTTTCTATTTGGGATCCGGCGAATGTTTGTCGTCGAGCTGCTGATCTCGCTGGCCGAGTAGACAGCGGGGGCACACACAAGTACGTGAAAAAGAACACGACAACGAAGTCAAAACGCGGCGCGGCGAGAGACGAATAACGATGAAAAAAATTCCTTTTCCGCCCCGAAAGCGTCACATTTATCACGAATTTTCGAGCACTTCGCGGGCACTGATTTTCACTTTAATTACTTAGTTAATTCGCACACGTTTTGACCTTTCGAATGGCGTAATTTTCAGATGCATGAAAACAATCCGAATAGGTAAATTCGCGGCTGGAATTAAGCGCTTTTCAAGCCCGTTTTCGTTCGGTTGCGCGCAAATGATGGACCTGGCTCGCGCTCGCACACAAGAAAAATCGTCAACAGAAAAGTGTCGCAAAATGGAATGCCAGCGAAACAAAGTAGTAGAATGTATGTGATTGGAGTACTAGAATTTGGTAATGGGAATTTCATTGGGAGGTAATTAGATTTGAAAAGATGTAGTGTTGTAAATTCTGAAGAGTCTTAAACGTATTCGGGTTAAATCCAAAAACATTTTCATACGATATATCGAAACTGCAATCCGAAAATTTGTTGAATATCTGAGATGTATAAATATTCAAAATTTCTGATTTTCTAAATAATCTTTTGAACTATGTAGTGAGTGGATTCATATTGAAATGTAGGCGTCTCTTTGAACGAAAATCTGAAAGCGATAGCACTGTTAATTATTTTTCACAGGACAAAAAGTAAGTTTAAAGTAAAAGTTTATTCGATTCAGAATAATTGGCACTTTCGTCAATCCCCGTAGTGTGTGGAAAAATGGAAGCAAACATCAGATGGTTGAAGATTTCTTTAATCTTATTTTTATCTCACCTCATTAATAAATAAAAAAAATTTAAATGTACGAATAAGATAGTTGATGCATTTTGTTGATGAAAAGGCATTGTGCTTAGTTTGAATTTTTCATTTACTGTTTCTAAAGGACCAATACTTATGTTCGTAAGTCATCCCAGAAAAAAAAGATAATAAATTCCTTTTTCTTCCTTGACTTTAGTAAATTTAATTTAGTAATTTTAATAAGCTAAGATGAAAATTTAAATTTTTTAATTAAAATTTAAATAACTAAAAATCTCAATAAAAAGAGATGGAGGTGGTGTGGCTGACCTTCGTCAAAGCTATCAAAGTGTTTTTAAGTACGGCGGGGAATTTGAGGGGCAAAGAGTGGGGGTAAAGAATCGAAACTATTATTTAATTTTTGAAATTTAAGAACTCACCTCATCTCCGCTTGCCCCCTCTTTTTCATGGAATGCTCTTATTATATCGATGTATGCAGTTATTTGTACTTTCGGACATGATTTTATTCGTTTCTTTGTTTCGATTTTCAGTTTTTTATTAAAAATGCGGGCAAAATATTTAGGTAAATCAAGACATCTTACTTTTAAGAAGTTCTGGGATAAGTTACATGGAAGTTGTTTAACATAAATTATTATTATTATTATTATTTACCTTCTTATACGTTTTTGATATATTTTCAACACCCCATCTACCCCTTCGCCAACATCCCCGAGGATGGAAGGAGGTCTAATGACAGCATTCAGATGCTTTGAAAATGACGGTGGGGAGATGGGAGCGAAGGGAATGGAAACGGAATGGACTACATTTTGATGGTTAAAAAGTGAATGGAGTCATCCAGTTCGATTGTTTTCCACCACTCCCGCACCTCTATTTCACTGCCCGCACTTTTCATAGTGCTGGTCAAGGTCAGTTCCACTATTTCCATCCTCTTCCGTATATATTACTGGTAAGTTAGGGTAAATTTGAAACGAGAGCATAAACATTTCGAATAATACGAGCATTATTTAATACAGGAGAAGATTTTTTGATCACATTTAACTCATCGGGATTCAAAACCCACCAATGAAGCAGTGCAAGATTCTCATTTGGAATAGTTTCGCGTATACTAAGGCAACTTTAGAAAAGGTGATCTACGATGGGGACGCATAAGTTAGGATATGCTGATAGCAAATGAATTTAGGCTTGGTGGGTATGGCAACATTTGAAACGCGGTATGAAACGCGGAATTGGAAGCCTTAATTTTACGCCGAGGATAATGATTATAAGTTGAAAATTCGTATAGTCAGATGGGTGATGAAATCCGTCCATAATTATTATAAACAAAATCCACCGAGCGTGTAGCCTCATGTAACATTACGGGCTTTTAAGCCACGCTCATAATATCGACACCCATGAAACATAATCTCAACTTCTATGGAACATAGGCTAAATATTATGAATATGACTTCGGCGCATATAATTAAAGTCTACTAAATAACAACAGCTTTCCAACAGGCTCGTGTAGCCTAGTAGGTACAGTGACCACTCTTGAAGAAAGAGGTCATAGGTTTGAACACTGATTTGAGCAGGATTTATTAAACATAATATTGCATAGCTTGGTAGGTAGAGCACTAGCTTCTAAAGTGTGGAGTCCCTGGTTCGAACACAGCTTCGGACGAGCGATCTCGCACCGAGTTTTGAGTTGACCTACATCTGAATAGTTGTTGTTTGAAAGAAGTGGATTTTTGTTAACTGTTTTTTCAAATGGTGTTTAACTTTTTGAATGCTGTACGCTGGATTAAGGCCATATTACCGGCAATGGTGAGTAGCTAGGAAATATGTATTTCAGCATATAAACTGTACAATGTTTTAATTCTTCCAATGAACTCTACTTGCCGAGTTCTGCTTAACATATGATGTTAGCTTATGATATTTGAATCGAATTAAATGCAACTTTATTTTGAGGAATGTTAAAAATGCATAATCGTTTATGAGTAAGAACTACTTTTATCTTCACAGTTCTTTGTTACGCTTGGGCTGGTGGCACGTGAGCACGTGAGATAGTCCATTGGCTCTCGGTACATCCTTAAAACTTGTTTCCCTTTGCGAATAGAGTGGCAACGATTGATACCTCCAATACTGCTCCTTCTTCAGGTACTACTATCGGATTTACGGAATTAGAAGGTTAGTCTCCAAAGTTCTCAGGAAATAAAAAAGGTCCACGTGATGCGTTGTCTGTCAAGGATAAAAAGTCCCTCTAATACGAAAAAAAAAATTGGGAGGAAATGCGCACTCCCTTGTATTGAAAAAGTCTAAACTAATGGCAATTCCCGCACGGCCAGCTTGGCATCTCAATAAGATGAGTAATGAGTCCCTCATCCCAGCTATAATCGATATCAGTAAAGGAGTTAGAATGGAAATGGAAAATAAGGCAAGCTATGTTCAGGGTCCGCTAATCTGCTAAAATCTAGCTCATGTCCTCCACCAACGGTGAATAACGCGGCCTGGTGTAAAGAAGTGAGGCTGGCAGCGTGTGAAGATCTACGCTCGGTTGATTTCTAGGAGCAGAGATTTCCAAACTGGGGATTTTCGGCCAGGCGCCAAACTAAAGATGGTGATGAACAATGAAATCTCCAGTCCACGTAGATGCAGGAAATAGATTCCATGCTACTATTCCGATCCATATGATATTCTAGAATTCTGGATTCGTCTCCTTAGCTCTGATCTTCTTAAGGAGGTTTTAAGGTTTCCTCAAACTGGAGAGCTTGTTGAGAATGCCCTGAGGCCGAAAATGGATCATATCGAAACCAAGGAGGATCATTTGATTTGCGGGGACGACTGGAAAGAGTGTAACGGGAGATGAGGCTGGAGAGGAAATTATGAAATCGGAGCAAGAATTCATAAACAGTTAGACCGCGGCAGAAGGAGTACCAGTTAGTTGAACTGATTTGATTCTACATTTTAACAAAGTCGGCTTTATGGTAGTTAAAACGCGAGGGACGAAAGGGACAAGAGGGAGATTTACTAGACATAAAAGAAACGGAAATATCTATAGAAAGTGGCAGGCGGGACGTAGAGCATGGCATCAGCTTGGACAGTAATGTTGTGTGAGGGAATATTTGAAAGAACAAGATCAAGAGCTTTATTGTTCATATTAAAAATAGTGTTCAATTAAGACAGTGAACATAAGGAGAGAAAGGAACTGATATTTAAAGAAATATTAGTAGACGAGAGTATCGAAGAAAAATTAGCATTCCACACTAGGATCGGTAAGTTAAAGTCGCCACAAATTAAATATGGAGCAAAAGGGAAACGATTATTGATCAAACTGGAGAGCTCGATACAAAATCGGTCGTAAACACTAACAGAGGAATTACATGGATCATAAACCGAAGAAACAACAACACGAACACAAACACAATCAACAGAAAGAGAAGGATGGCAGTCATAATAGATTGTTCCTTACAGACTTACAGACTACGGTCACGATCACAAGGAAATACAGTATGAAGGAGGAAGGAAGGAAGATCTCGTTATTATAAATATCCCCAGTTAACTACGTTTCCGTGAGGCAAATAATTAGATCAGAAGACAAAGAACAAGAGAGATTAAGCACATTCAGCTGGGTCCTTAAACCACGAACTTTCTGGTAATACACGCTAAGTTTGTTGATAAGTCTAGTTTCGAAAGTCCTGCGATCAATTTGTACCAAAGTTTTTCCGAGTCTCAGAATAAACTCCTTAACTAAGGCGCTAGGAGGCCAGAAATTGATTTGGAGAGCCTTTTCCGAACCAGAAGGCAGAGTGATTCGAAACGAATCGATCGTTTGGTTATCCAGACTGTTCTTTGTCAACTTCGTACACGTAAGAAACGAGCGAACGTGGTCCAGCCACGGGAGCTTTGGGGGGCATTTGGCAGTGCAATAGATTTGGGTACCTGGACATAAGATTATACGGGGTAAAGTGAGGCCGATGAGATGGCAACACTTAGTACCATGCTAACGGAGGTTTCATGTCTCTTTTCTGCACAGATATCAGCTAGAAATTCAGCGAATAAACCTTGACGACGCTAAGAAATTCCTGTGCTAAAGAATCGTCCTGTGCGATTGGAAAGCTTTCCAGGGTTTTAATGCGCATGCATAGCACTAGGCACCTAATAAGTTAGCTCTCAGTGTTCTTCGATGCATCGAGATCATTCTCACAGGATGCTGCCTCATATGGTGTGCACGTGCAATGGCTGGCCGATATGTTCATTGATTTTTGTCGGATCTGTAATTGAAAGGATGAAGAGAAATCTGCCATCCATCTTATGTGCCAGTGTTTTGCTTAGAGTACCCTTCTCCTCTTAATTTATCAAGGATGAACAATCTTGGGGTTTATTGAAGAAATTAGATAGTTTGCTGAGTACAGTGGCGGCGTAAGAGCAATATCCTCAGTATTGTATATTTTGTGCCTAATTATTTTTTTTCGGCAGGGATCCTTTAGATCGCCAGTTACTCGACAAAACCTCAATTTGGCCTTAAGCATCGATCTTAAAGCAATGAAACAGAGAGGCCCGTTGTGATACCACAATAATTTGTGACTCTCTCTTACTTACTGAGCTCAGGAAACCATCTGCTTCCCTGGACAAACCGCACTATCCCCTTTAAATTGACCTGGGACAGTTCAGTCAGATTTGAGAGAAAGGGTGCACTAATTGCCGCCAACCTTCTCCTTGCCAAAGCCGGGCACTGGCACATGAGGTCGAGGATGGACTCCTCCTCATCATCAGACCAACAACTCCGACAGAAATCGTTAGCCTGCACTGCCAATCCTTGTGCATGCCGTCCTATGAGGTAGTGGCCCGTAAGAACACCCGCAGTGCAACGTAGAGCGCTTCGAGTTAAGTCTAAAGCTGCCTGGTGCGATGCACAGCCATGAATGCCCCGGGCTGCCTTGCTATTGCACAGGATGATTCATCTGCCCAGGACTTCCTGGCGTCGTCGAGATATTTTTGCCTGATAGCCAATTTGACTGATGTCATCGGCAAACATATTGAGAGGGAGCAAGTTGCCCTGAAAACCCCTATGTCCAGGTACCCAAATCAGTTGAATAACCGAATATCTCGATATCTCCCTAAGAGATGAATGGGATTCAGCAACGATCATGGACACTGTACAAGGACCCGGCAAGGGATTTAATAGCCGCTTGGCTATCTGTGAAAAGACCAATATTGACCCCGAATATTCGATTACACAGAAGCCAGTCGATTACCTGTAAAATAGCCACAACCGCCGCCTGAAAGACACTACAATGGTCTGGTAGACGGAAAGACAGCTTGAGATTCAGCTTATCTGAGTATACACCACTTCCGACTCTATTGTTTAGCTTTGAGCCGTCAGTGTACACGTGGATAAGCTCACTTTTGAAGGTGACACCAGCACGCCACTCATCTCTACCAGGAATGTGAGCTGGAACTCCAAATCTACTAGGCATTGTGGAGCGATGTAGTCAACACCCACTGGAGCAGGAACTCCGTTGGCCAAAATCCTTGAAAAGCCGAATTTTGTTCTATTCCATGCCGAGAAACAATTTCGTCTCACAGCAGCAAGATTAGCTTGCTGTAACGTCAGTAGATTGGTTGACAGCCAATGAAGAAATACGAAGAGTGCCTTAGTAGGGGTGTAACGGAGCGCACCAGTTACAAGTAGTGCAGCCATGTTCCGCACTTTTTCAAGCTGCCGTTTGCAAGTAACCTTTAAAGCAACCTGCCAATTCACTCCTATGGCTCTTTTACAGCAGTAAAGTGCGTTGAAAGACTTCCGAGCTATTTCTGCTGCATTGTAGGTCCATAGTAACTTCGAATCAACGATAAGCCCTAAGTACTTGACCCTCTGGCTCAGGTCAATGGAGACCCCATTTAATTTGGGTAACTCGAAACAAGGAACTTTGTACTTCCTTGCAAACAGTACCAGCTTCGTTTTGCTAGGGTTCACATTCAAGCCGCACTCACGACTCGAACGTGAAAGTATGTCAAGAGAGTGATTTAACCTATCCGATAGCGTAGATAAATACATTCCCGACACTGCCACAGCTATGCAATCACTTTGCAGCCGGCACAGTCCAGCTTCATTAGGAGAGTATTCACCGTGATGTTCCATAACAAAGGTGCGAGGACTCCACCCTGAGGTATGACCGTACTGACTCCTCGTCTTTCGCTGGCATTCCCCAGGAAGAGATAACCACTCTACCGTTGAGAAGCTGCACAATAAAAGCAATCAGGCGTCCCTCGACAATTGCATTAGACTTTACGTTATTAAAGGCCCCCTTGAGCCAAGAACAAAAACAAATGAATGGCAGAGTGTATTCGTTCAAAAAAAAAAAAAATTAAAAAAAAAAAAGTTGCGAAGCTGTGAGGGCAGTACTAAGCAGTATAGTCTTAAAAGATATTTGATGTGAAATTTTGGAAAATAGCCTGGTTGAAAAGAATCTGTTAATATATACCTCAATCTTGGAATATAATCACATATGCATCCATCGAAGGAAAAGAAGTAAGTAAAAAAGGCTAACTGAGAAAAATTGAAGTCGAATGAACTGTAGACTAAAATTGGAGTCTAATGAACTGTAGGATAAGTTTTATCATCCTTTAAGATTGTCATGAACCTAAAAACTGGAAGTAAAATTTTAAAACTTATATTGATGATCAAAAAATGCAACAAAGGCTACGTACGAACTGATTCAAATTTGGACACAAAAAATAAAGGACGCAAATGACCACTATTCAAATCCTCAGGAGATCGAATAATGTTTTTCCAGCTTTGTTGCAGCTTGCATCGATATTGTTTGAACCTTTGAGAATGTTTTATTAATAGAATGATTAGTATATATCATCAAGGGTGATATTATTCGGCGATATTTTGTTGCATTTTTTAGCTATTCTATGTCCATAAATATTAATCAGACATAAATTTTAATTAGTACGCCAGCCATCAAAAGATTTATGATTGTAGATATATTTCTAACAGATTCGTACAAAAAGGAGTTAACGGTAATTATTCAATCGAACTAACAAAATCACATCACCGCAAATAAATCACCCGGTAAACCAGGTACAGATTTTATTCTCCCCAAAAAAAAATAATCTCATGTTGAAAATCGCTCTAAATTTTCAAAGGACCAAATAATGATTAAATTACTAGACGTGATCTTATCACACGAGGAAAAAATGCATCTGCACATTACCTAAAAAGATTAGATCATTACAAAATTTAAAGGGAGAAATGGTAGGAAAATATAACATAAACTATCAATATGACTACGACCTGAGCTATGGTATCCGTAGCGATGAAGTACTGTGTTGCCTGCAGCAACGTAATCGACCCTATACAGATTAGAAAGTTTAAAAACATAATTTAAATTCAGAACATCAGTGAAATAACTGATATATACGGTACGTTGAGATTAAAAATAGAAAGATGGTTCTATGTACAAGAGTCGATCGAAAATAGGAGAAACATGTGCGAAATGGCCGTTGTAATGTAGTGAAAGTTATCTGCTGCTAATTTCACAGTTTTTTTTGCAACGGAATTTCAAATCCAAAGATACTTTATGCATTTATTGTGTAGATTTATTTTATTGGTTTGAAAAAAAAAGTGATTCTAACACAATTGCAAAAATAATTGTTTACCTGTTTTTTAAAGAATTTTACTTTTCTATGTAACTATATGCTTGATTACAGCCGTCAAATATCCAATCCTACATAAATAGCCAAATCAACATACGAATAAAACACCATCGCGAAATTATTTGCCATAACACCCCATCGCACTATCCATCCAAAAATCATCTCAAGCCCAAAAGAATATGAAATTCGCCCCTATTTGCCACTAGACGATCCCGAGACAAATCTACCCTTGCGATGCAAGTCCGCATGCATTATGTACCCATACAAACTTCCATGTCCCTGCTCTGCATACCAGAAACCCTTCGAGGGTTGCTCCAGAGCCTACTGGACTACGGCATTTATCCCTTTCCCGACTTAATCCACTTCTGCTTGCTTACCACCTTTACCTGGCACGTTACGCAGGAGCGGCAAAAAAACTACGGCACCAAATCGCCAATTTAAACTTTATCCACGTCAATTTCCATCCCTTCGCTTCAATTTAAATCGTCTGCTAATGAGAAAAGGACAAATGGGAAATGCAGCCCCTAGTGCGTTGTTGCGAAAAAAACGAAAACCGCCACCATTTTTTCATTTGTTTGCCTGTACTTGTGACAGGACCTCAGCGGAGCCAGGAAGATGACTGAGCCCAATGAGCAGGTATTGTTATAGGGCGTTCGGTTGTAGTTTTCCGTTGATCTGTCTCAAGGACTCGAACAAGAAACTCTCCATTTCGACGTTTTTCTCTTCGTTCGCATACTCTAATTCGGCAAATCACTCTTTTGTTTGGATTTCGGTTTCTTGTGCATACGCATAGGAACGTAGTCAGGAAAATATTCACATGCGATTTCGGTTTTTCAGATGTCTGACCTTTTCCTGTTTGCTCGGGATTTTCAATCTACCAAATAATTTGAGCGCACACAAGCAAGTAATGGAAAGTGTGGGAATCTTTGGGGGATAGATGGATTTATTCTCACGATTTAAATTTGATTTAGTGTGGATTCTTCCGAATTTAAGTGTGGGAATGGGAAAGTTTATCAATAACTTTTTTTGGGGTTCGCTTTTCGTTTTGCACTAAATGAATAATAGGTCTTAAACACTTGTGAAGAGATTAAGACATTTCAGAAAATAGTACAAATTTTAGTAGATATACATATGTATGTATTTTTGGTAAGAGATTTTTCTAAATGTTTACTATTGCAAGAAGTAGTACGATTGGACTATAAATGTGAGCCTTTTTTGATGTGAAACTGAGAAAGCGATTCGATTTAAGAGGAGTATGGGCCTCTTTTAGGTAAAGAGGCAAAAGAAAGCTTCCAAGATCAGATGTCAATAGAATGGTATGCGGAAATATTTGGTCTTTAATTAATGATATAATACTGATGTGTGCACGCATCGAAGTTGCATTAAGCATTTGTAATAGCTAAAAGGATTCAGAATCATCTGTCCGAACAATCAAGCAAAATAGGACCCAAACAAGCTGCTTCCATGAAATCACAGGCAGAATAAGTAGTCAATTTAAGAGAACCGCAAAAGAGGACGTAAACTTCTAGGTCTCTCAAGGATCTAAAAATATATATTTCGACTAAAAACATATATTTTGACCGAAAGGATATATTTATGAATTCAGATGATTGCCGCTACACCACTTGATTACCACAAGTAATAAAATTCCTCATTATCGAGAAAATACAATACCGCACGTATTTTCTCCTACAAGAAAAAGCCAAATGCTCCTTCATGGCCTCAGCCCCAAGGAAATTAAAGAAAACCTCTAGTGTCAGTTCTTTCTCTTCAAATTTACAAAGAGGACTTCTAAACTTGTTGAAGTCCCCTTTCCGAGGAGCTAGGCTAGTATTTATGACATGAGAGCAGTTTCCAGTTAATCTGGAAGGTCGACACTTAGAGTGAACAATCGCAGTGCCACAAACGCTCTTCATATCGCCAGCAATCCCCAGGCAAGATGCGTAAAATTTGAGAAAAAAAACAACGAGCGAAAAAACGAGTGAAAAAACGAGCAAAAAAGCGAGAAGTAAGCGCGAAATGATTAAACTGTGCCAGTGACCATTCGGATAGCTACAGGAGATGTCCGAAAAAAACCTCAATAACCTGAAGAAAACGTTTACTCGCACGGCGAATGCAAACACTACACTCACAAGACCTCAACCCAAACCCTAAAGCCAAACATCCTGTACTAACATCGACCCATAGGCATATAAACTTCGAACTAGGAATAGATATTGCAAAAAGAATTAAGTACAGGCAACCAAAGTTACGGACTGGGAAGGCTATCAAAATGGCCTTACAGGGAGACCTCATCGCCTGCACCCGCATCTCATTACGAAGACGGAACTGGTGGACACTGTGGAGAAGGTTACCAGAATAATCAACGAATCATACCACGATAACTGCTCTGAGAAAACAAACCAGTCCTTCCAAAATGAGGGTGCCCTGGTGGAACAGGGAGTTAGAAAATCTCAGAAGAGCCGCAAGAACGGAGTTCTACCGAGCTAAAATTATATCAAACTGGGAGGCCTACAAAAAAACTCTCAGAATAAAACAGCTAGAGAGATAAGGAAATCCAAAAGAAAGGCTAGGAGCGAAAGTCTCAATAGCATCCCAGAGACTGCTAAGAATGCAGGAAGCTCTGCCAAAAGGCCACCAAGGACATATAGGACTACTTAGAACTCCAGATGGAGCGATGGCGACCACTTTTTATTCGAAGTGCTACTAAGAACACACTTTCCAGGGTGCAAAATTAGGAGCATTGGTGAGGCTGAGGAAGAATAGGAAGGCCCTTATCGGATACCTCACTCACCTCTGATTAAACAAATCACCACGCATGAAAAGGTTGAATAGACAATAAACTCCTGCAAACCATTTAAGTCACGAGGACCAGACGGAATCTACTCAGCTCTCCGGCAAAGAGCCGCGTGGAAACTAAAAACCACTCTGGAACACATATTTTTTATGTTTCATTTTTTTGTGCCATCTTGACGCTGTAATTGGAGTTATATCTGTAGCGCAAGGGGTAGGTTTAGGTTTAGGTTAGTGAAGAGGGCTGCCGGGAACGGCAGGAGGATTAGGCCACCAGTTTGGGCCCATTTGCCACCCTCATAGACAATCACACGCATTCACACTTACAGCCATGGCACTGGCGGGATTCGAACCCGCAGGCCCTGTAGCACGCCGCTTTTCGGCCTGACGCCTTAGCGAGCAGAGCTACCGGACCCCCTTCAACGAAAGGGATAAATAAATAAATAAATAAAATATCTGCAAATACACCTAGAGAAGAAATTCACCTGGGACAATCATCTAAACAAAACGACATTGAAGGACACTAAGGCACTCTGGGCGGCAAAACATATGCTCGGACGCAATTGGGGACCATCTTCAAGGCAGACACTATGGGCATACAAACAAATGGTAAGACATATTTTCCTATATGGAGCTGCAGTGTGGTGGAAGAAACCACACAAAAAATTGCTGTCAATAGGCTCAACAAGCTTGAAAGGATGGCCTGCCTTCTGATTACAAGAGCAATGAGCACCACCCCTAATGCAGGAATGGCGGCCCTTCTAAACCTAGAACCGCTACACCTCAAAATTCAGGAGAAAGCAGCGAAACAGGCCATTAGCCTACATCAGGCCTACAGGTACAAATTAGGGGATCTTAAAAGCCACCTCAAAATACTCTTTCACAGGAAACGGAAGGGCGACCCCTAGTGTTTTCAATATTATCTTAAAGAGCTGAGGATATATTTGTTTCCTTTCAGCTTACGATTATCAGACCTGCTGTACTTTCTTAATTGGGTGCTAAAAGTATTTTTCGCATTCAGCCGTTCTTCCAAAGAAGTGATGTTTTGCTTGCTACTGCCTCATTTTGACAAGGAGCTATTAAGAGGCTAACGGCAGATTTGTTTTGTTAGCAATATTACACAAATTATTACGCAATGCATCTAAGGTAAAAAAAAGTAATCCTATGACAGCCCTTGTGAGATCTGGGGGTTGAAGCTGGTAGAGATCTCCATTCAAATATTTACAATCGATACGAATATGAGTGTGAATTAGTTATTTTCACGACTCACTTTACTCCTGGTTAGGTATTGTATACTAATCTCCTATCAAATTCATATCTCCTATTTAAAGCTAGGTGAACTCAAAGCTCGATTTGCGGTCCCTTGTTCGAGCCTGGATTCAAACTAGGGTCTACACACACCAGGAGCTAGTGCTCAAATCAATAGACTACATTGAGGGTTCAGCGAGTAAACGCAAAGAATTTCCCAATATGCTTTGTCACCAATAGGTCTGTCTGTTCGCGTACTTTCAGTCACTGAATTTTACTGAATTTTTCTGAATCGCGTGGTGGGGGGAATTCAGGAAAAATACAAAAACGCTCTCCTTGCATGTCTTGAAAATTGACAACCAAAAGTGTCAGTTGTCGGTTTTGCGAGAACAATATTGATTATAAAGTCATCCTAAGCGGTGATAAATTGTTGCCACAAAAATAGTCGTCTTTCATAATAACATTACGCCAAAAACCGTTTGACAGTTTTCAGTATTTTTCAGTAGCTCAGACCCTACTGAAATTTACTGAAAGAGGGGAAATTTTCAGTTTTCAGTAAAACGGAGTACGGGAACAGCTTCATTGCAATTAATCGCGTTTAATCGCAATTAATCGTAGTACGGGAACATACCTATTAATTGCAATTAATCTTAGTAGGCGAACATACCTAATATGTTCTGCAAAATTCGTATTAATCTGGGGACTATGCCAGAAGTTATCACAAACCGAAATTTAAAAAAAAAAATATTTACTTACTTCTAGGCAGCTCGCCTTCCACATAGAGTTGAACGCTTTTAAAAACTGATCTCAGTCAAGCAAAAAACATCATCAACTTACATTTGACATACTAGTTTTTCGAAGTTTTTATTCTTTTCATAGAAATATTGAAACCGCTCCCTCACCAAAATGTGTACAGTATCCACAACTTATAAACATCAATAAATTCCTAAAATTTCAGATAGATCGGACCACGCACTCCTAAGATAATCAAAATCGAAAATCAGTAAAAATAAAGTCCACAGAAAGAGACCCTAAATTAAAATCTTATTCGACCCATAAAGTACATGCATATGATCAATGCCTTCTAGAAGTACGGGCCGTAATGCAGAATAATATCACAAGTGAAGAAATGCTTGTGATGCACCTCACTCAGAATAGGTGTGTCAACACACGAGTTCAGTGCGAATGATTGACTCATTTTGATTGCCTCACTTAGTGCTACTAATCTCTACAGTGAAGCAGCAGCAGCGCTTTAATTGGAGTACTCGCTTTATAAATTAGGACCTGTGTACCTCCCCTATCATCTGCTGTTTTGCAACCTTAAGTATAGCTGGCTACTATACTACTGTTCCATATACCAAATTTGCTTGCACTATGCTAGTGTAAACTTAAGAGACTAATCGAGCTTGTAGCCTCCAGTTGCTTCAATGGCTCTTTTTCTGAACAATGACTTGCGAACTCTTACTGCTTATTTTTCTTGAAAAGAAGCTTGGAGCTCAGGATAATTCCAAGATATTTAATTTTATCTTAAGGCTTATAGGAATTCCATTAAGCTTCGGTAGGACTAAGTATAAAAACCCAACTGTGCATTTTAAATTCTCATCACAATAATTCTATGAAATTTGATCTGGAAAATAGAAATTTACGAAAATTCTTATCAACCTTATGAAAACGCTCCAATTATCCGATATATATACCCAAATATCTTTGACGATTCAAAACATGCGTCAAAGAGCAGTTGTATACAAAAATTTACGAACCAGAAACCATGAATAAAGCATAACATCTCGAAAGCATTTACAATGCTGCATACCAACAAACTTGCCCTTCTTTTGTTAGAATGACTTCTGGGTTAATTTTACTCGCAATGTTCCCTGAGCTGAACATGCGACGCATGCTTCTACTGGAAGAATTACCATTTTGGAAGAGCTCTTTACTTCAAACAGTCGAACTTGATATGCAATAAGTTCAATCACTTTCAAATATGAGCAAAACATACTTACGACCATTTGATGTTCAAAGAATCATCCAAATTTAGTTATTGAACTAAATAATGTCAACATGTGCGGTCCCTGGTTCGATTCTAGCCATGAACAAATATCTATGAAAATCGGCTTTCAGTTTACCTCGTTGTGAATACACAAATGAGCGATGTGGTAAAGTGAGTCGTGAAATTTATAAATCGACACTCGTATACATTTGTTATGAATGTAATGTCTACTAACTTCAGCTCCTAGACCCGTCATGGTTTGGCGGGAGACTCCTTTGCTTGTTTGAGCATTGTTAAAGAAATCGGAGAGTGTAGGACACAGCTTTGTGCATACACATCTAAGCCGTTTTCAAATACCCAAATGAAACGCAGTTAAAGATCTCAAAGAACTAAGAGCTAATTATTTAAATCCACCATATAAATTAGATAGGATCTCTACTAGCTTCACTAATAGTCATCAGTCGCATGGGAATACATACATACATTCAAATTTCGTAGACACGAATTTCAGCCACGGGATTTGAAAGCCACCTTGGTGGCGTTTCGCGCATTTTAAAGACAGCTTCATGGCCAGGACTAAAACACAAACCTCACCTTAGTATTTGACTTGAATGAAAAACTAAAAAAAAATTATGGCTTCTATTTTTTCCCAGTTCAACCGCTTGATTCATTAAAAAAACTTCTTGTGTAAGTGTTATAAATCTTTGTTCGGATATTATATCCCTGAGAGTGGGCGATTCACGCTAACGCTTTATCTATTCTGTTAACAAATGAGGCTCTCTGCCTTGTGTATGAGAAGATCAATTCTGCTTATATGAATGCCCCAATAAATATAGATAAGAGATGTTTTCAAGGCCAACTGGTACTACGCATTGGAGTAAAAATAAACTGGGAACAACATAAGTATTGGTGCTGTTTAAGAAATGAACGTGTCAAAATAATCTCAATTATTGCCTAAACCTTTAATAAAAAAATATTTATTCACTGTACAAAAAACTTACTCAGCTTCAAGAACAAACACCCACGAGACACAAATGCCGCACTTCGATACCGCTAGTTAGTTGAAATACACTCGGGTAGCGATTGCATATGCACTTATTCAAGCGTATAATTGTCAATGAGAAATGTTAAAACTATTCTTAATTTTTGTTGCGAATGTGTTCCGACAGAAATGTCAAATAAACCTAACCTGAATGCATCATCATCATCATAATCATCATTCAATCACACTTAGCTTCTGAAGCATGCACTTTGTAATACGCAAGCTATAAATATAAACCAAAACTTCAACTGAAAGATGGAATTTATGAGCAATAGATATATTTTAAGATTTAATATTGGAGTAAGTTCTGAAATTTAGCAAAATGAAGGAATTTTTCGTAAGTAACTTTTTTTTTACTAAAAAGAAATATACACACACCGTCTCATAAAAAATAAGATTGGTTAAACGATGTCAAGAAATATTTAGACACTACTTATAACAAAGTATCAACGTTGAAATAATTTCCAATCTTTACAATAGCTTCATTTCAACATTTCGGTTTGAATAGTTTTTTATTCCAACTTTGGTTATAGTACCGATAACATTTTGTATTTAGTGGAGGTAGCTCAACCATTTCTATTTGAATTTATTTAAGGATTCATCTAATTGTTTTCTCATTTTTTTTGGGAGCTTCGAAAATTCAGCTGACATATTGATGGTCTCCTCCTAAGTGATACTCGCCACAAATGAACTCTTTAGCAGAAGATAACATTCTAATCACGCACCTCTATGCAAGCACATAAAAACACAAAAGAACGAAACATAATCATTATCTTACCTTAAATCAAACCAATGTTCATTTTGTCATTGTTTTAAAAGCTTATTTATTAAATATCAATAATTACGAAAACTTCATAATTATCTTTATCCGGCTCTTGGACGACCTGCATCGCTGAGTATGTAATCGCTTTCACTTCTGTTCCTTGCGGATGCTTTCCAATTTCGAATGGTTCTCCATAGCACAGGCATTCGATTTCGAAATTATCCAAGTCAAATTTCTTAATGTCTAGTTTATTGCAAATCAGGTAAGGTTCTGCCGAAAATAAGAATAACAATTCGTCAAGAAAGTGAAACAGTAGTCCTTCGATATCATCTCCTTTGGCTTCGATCTGATAGCACGTCTTTACTGTCACATATTCGAGCTCTGTCATGTATCCGAACATAGCCACACCGCATTGTTCGAAAGCCTCTTTCAAACTACTGCCCCAGGCGTGTAATCTGAAATCGAAAGAAACAATTAACTAATTTCTTCGATGACGACTTGAATAATGTACTTACTGTACGTCGGCAGTGTGATCCAAGTCTAAAATAATACCGTAAATATTGGATTAGCAATTAACATTCTGAACTTTCTACTTAAAAAATCTCAAGCGTCTTACATTCATATTTTGCTTCAGGAAACGAAAAGTTCAATTTGTCGATGGGCACTTCCATGGTAAGAGACGTTTTATTTACTCCCTGCTGACACGAGATGCACTATCAAATCGTGATGAAATTACAAAACGCGCGATTACTCACTGCGTTACAAATTCTACAGTTCGCTAGCTCATGTTGTTGACATTTTGCTGACAGTTATTAGTGACAGAAAGCATATGTGAGAAATGTCAAAGAGTTGTGCAAAGGGGGATTTTTTGGGGAATCAGATGATTTCTTTGTACTAGACTAGAGGAAGATATTTAGTACAAATTCCTCAAAAATGTAGTAGATGGTTAGGGAATTTTAAAGGAAATTATTTGCAACGGTCAGAAAGTCTTGACTGGAATTAGAGTTAAAATTTGTAAATAAAAGTTTTTGCTATGTTATTCCAAAGCAAAGGAAGCATTATATCTGCATCTTTAGTGATTGACTATCGGCAATCTCTCATTTACTCACTTTCTCGCCTATCCATAGGATATTTTTTTTAAGTTTTTGTTCCCAATAATTAAGCACAAATATTTGGTTCTATATGTTACCAGATTGTTGTGCATATGAATTACTTTAGTTTACTGATCCATCGTTTGATTTAAAGTAGTAATAAAGAGGACTTATAGATAAGTTTAATCATTCGGATAACACTGAGAGCCACTGTTCGTGCAATGTTGTCGAATAATTTATCAAAAAGCAATTTTTTAAAATTTAAAGCAACTTTTCAATCGAATAGCAACAAGAGAATTATTTGAGCAGTTTGATACGATTCTATTATTTTCGTTTCGTCGCTCCAAAAGCATGCTTTTCCAAAATTGCATATCTCTGTCATTATTTTTTAGCAAAACTCAAATTTGTTTAATGTTTTTTCTCTCGATAGACGTGATATTTTCTACTTACATCTCCAAAAAATGTAGCTTCATTTAATTGTCTCTTATTAATGTGCCCGACAATTTTGACACGTGCTCTTCATTTAAATATATTGAAATCTGCCTTGATGATTTGAACGGGCCCTTTTTTATCGCTGTATCTATAGAAAGCGTAGTTTTCCGTGCTTTTGGCACTAGTTTTTTTTATTTTGAGTTAAATAAACAGAATTTTCATTTGCTAAATAAATTGTGTGGTAGACCATTTTCCTGGAGTACTTCAATATTTCAAATATTTCTACTGTCATGTCAGAAATAATTTTTCTTTACCATACCGTACAATAGTTTACTCTTTCCATATTATCAACGGAGCTAACTTCCGTGCTATATGATCAGAAAAGTATAACAGACCGGCTGGAACGCATGATATGTTCGAATAACTATCGGTTGTTACAATTTGTGCTAATTTAATGTCCAGCCAAAGCACTCTCCTGTCAAACCAAAACCTAATTGCAAAAACTTGTGCCAACAATAACGCTAAAGTATTTTCTTAGAATTGTAATGTACATTCCTGATAAAAAGTTGGCTCAATAAAAGATGAAATATTTAAAAAAAATTATTAGATATTTGAAAATAAATCCATGTCGTAGAACAGTTGGAACATCAATCACAGCTCTTGCTTTTCTTGTTTTTTTATGTAAAGTAGACCAAAAAGTAGTTATAACTTCAGAAATGCTTTCTTGGGTGATGATTATGCGGATGATTTTCACTCTTGTAAAAACTTCTACATGCTACAACTAACCAAGTTCTAAATAAAAATCATTATTTTTCATGAAATTTATCAAAGTTTGTGCCATAGCTAGCCAGGAAATGTAATACGCTAATAAAAATTGACTTAAATATAGGTTTTGTATTCACAAAAAGTAAGTTTTAGAGCGGTATTTGTCCATTGGCTGCGCTAAGAAGCAGTGGTGAACGGAAAATTCTGGAGAAATATGGCCAAATATAATTTCCCTGTTATATACCTTTCTACAATGATTTCAGACTTTTACTCCATTAACACTTCGAAGAAAACTAGAAAGTGTAAGTAATTCAAAAAATGTATAATTTATTCAAATTTTATGCACTAATACTATTTCATTATCCTTTGTTCAATTTTTCGATATTAATGCCCTCAATTTTATTTCAAATCAAAACCCGAACCGAAAACACAAACCAATTATCTTCGTAGAACTGTAATTTTTAATATTAAAAATACTTTGTCCTTACGTTGTTTTTGTATTTTACCAAGTTCAGATTTAGACGCATCAACTCAACATAAGATCTTACTAGTTGATGAAAATTTCTATCAATAAAACACGAGTTAGCGAACGGGTTCTCTTCACTCCCGCCTTCTAAAAACTCGTGTTGAGTTGGTGCTTGCAAATCTGGACCAAACGATAAAATATCCCCGCTTGCATGTAAACTCATTTCGCGGCGAAATCTTTTAGTACTCATGTACATTTTCGTAATTATTCGCAGCGAATGGTATTTAGTAGGAAGTTTTGTTACATTTTGTAGATGATTTTATTACAAATCCGAAGCTTCTGTGGGGAAGTTCTTGTGATGGCGGGAATAATTCTTGGCGGGAATTTAAGCTATGAAGCTAGGCTAACCTATCAAAATAAAGTAAAGTAAAATCGAATTTCTTTGTTGCAAGAAAATTGAATTTGAAGAAAATTCAAATGATTTGTATAATGGGATTATAAAAACAATTGATGGAGAGTTTGTTTCAAATGTGAGATGAGCTTGACTAGAATACATGAGTTAAAAGTGGGTGTCTTAAATCCACACGAAAAGGAACCCTGGAACATGGATTTTCCACGCATTTTATTTGGTTTCATTTACGATTTATCTAGGCGTTTCATAGCCAAAATCTATCTATACTACTACTCGATTTTTGCTTTTAAGTATATCGGCAAATTTCTACCACTTGTAGCGATTTGCTAGAAAATGGGTTAGCAGTTTGAATTTAATCGTGTGCCATTTGGATTAATAATTGCCCCCGCTATTTTCGTCATATTTATTCAACACCTATTTTTTGGTATTATACCGATCTATATCGATGGCTTCTTCGTAAAAGCGCATCTTAAGTACTGAAGGAATACATTCCGAATAGTCTTTATTATTTTTAATTATTTTAAGTCCTTTAAATGCGAAATAAATTAATTATCTTAATAAATTATCTATTTTGAGAATAAGATATCAATGATTGAACGGCACATTCAGTCTACAGGTGACGACACCATACCTCAAAATAGAAAACAACTACAGCTATACATTGGTTAAATTATTTCCGGCGATATATAAAAAAAGCCTTGCTTTGATTTCTAAACCTCTTAACGAGTTAAGACTGTGCTTGCTGCGAAGCATCGCATTCACGATCATTTCTGGAGAGACCCAGCTGGACGTGGATAAACGATGCGCCTTTAACTCGAGAAGTGATTGCGCACAAACAATGTGAGCTGAGCATCTTCGTACTCAACCGCACAGTATCAGCAGAACGGTATGTCAACCTTTTCCACTCTGCTCAGGTATTTCCTGAGGTAACCGTGTCTTACAAAGAATTGAAAAAGGTACAAACCCACCTCTGCCTCGCTTCAGCATCCAAGGCTCTATAAGCCCAATCAGCTCAACCGACTAGCTTACTTTGCCATTTTCACTCCATCGTTATTGACAATGTTAGAGGGTGTGCGTGCGTGCCCCTCCGAGTCTCAATTCTGCCCGGCTTTGAGGAGCATTCTTCCTTCCGTGCTTACGCTTATATGTCTATATGTTTTGATATGAGTTGAGACGGGGTCGCCCATTGCTCTGCAGTCCTGAAAATTTGCTTGTGACAGTTCGGTCAGGCTTGAGAAAAAAAGTGCACCCGTATGCCCAGGTACCCAAATCAATTGTACAGTCGAATGTCTCGGTATCTCCCTACGAGATGCACACATTCAGCAACAATCATAGACACGGTACAAAAACCAGCAAAGGACTTAATAGCCGGTTGGCTATCTGTGAAAATACTAATATTGACTCCGAATATTCGATTACACAGAAACCAGTCAATTGCCTGAAAAATAGCCGCAACCTCCACCTGAAAGACACTGCAATGGTTTGGTAGACGGAAGGACAGCTTGAGATTCAGCTCATCTGAGTATACACCACTCCCGACTCTATTGTTTGGCTTTGAGCCGTCAGTGCATACATGGACAAGCCCACTTTTAAAGGTTGACACCATCACACCATTCATCCTTACCAGGAATGCGAGTTGTGAACTCTAAATCTAGTAGAAAGTGTGGAGCAATATAATCAGCTCCCGTTGGAGCGAGAACTCCCTCAAACAACCTAGAGTGCCTCAACAACTACGTCGGATTTTACTTTGTTGATGGCCGCCTTAATGGCTAAGAAGGCGGTAAGTGTATATTCCTTAAGAGAAAGATATTTCTCGACTTGCTTAATGAGGACGTGAAGAGCAGTTTTGATAGACATACTTTTGGTATAGTGATAGACATACTTTTGGCACAGTGAGATCAACATAGGATCGATTGAACTTTTAATATGGTAATTAATGATGAATTTCCAGAGTCTTAAGTAGGACAGAGTTAGAACATATTGGAAGATAGTCCTTTGGCTTAACATGCGAGACTTTTCCTGCTTTATAAATTTCTCTGAGCCATGGTAAAAATACTTAGATTGACTGCTGGGTATCAGCCACAAGGACACCATCAGGGCCCGCAGATTAAACAGTTCAAATGAGTGAAAGTCCACCTCAGTTGAGAATTGGATCTCCTAAACGACAGTGCTGAGCTGACAGCTCGCCCCATTAGGCACGCCACTTCTAGAGTACAATAATTGCCCGGAAAATGCGCGTCCATGAGAACGTTTAGAGTATCTGCGCTCAAGCTAGTCCAAGTACTCTCAGGGTTCATGATGCACCCCAAAGCCTTCGGTGTAGTGGTTGAAATCTTACGAAGGTGGTTTGCCTCACTGAAACTCTCCACGTTCTGACAAAAAAATCTCCATGAGGCCCTCTTTGCCTTGCGTACGGTATACTTAAAAGCCCTCAGCTTTGTTTTATACAGAGACCAGTCATTTGACTTTTTCAAGCTATTGAACTCCCTCTTACACTTTTTTCGCAAGGGTGCTGATCAACATATTCCACCAGATGGGCTTGTGATTCTGGCTGTGGATGGATTACTTGCTGCCTTAGGGTACGGACAAGACGGAGCGACGAGAGCGTCGAGTCGAGCATAGCGTCGAGTCAAGCATGGAACACCTCATTGAATTGTGTTCATGTAGATGCGACGAGACGCAAAATTGTAAACGAAATTTCACAGTGGTAGTGGAAATAATGAGTTCTTCAGTGTCGGATGAAGAGTTTTTCTCACCACAATACACCAAATTGAAATCAACAGACTGCTGATATATATAAACCAATAGATTTTCCTAATCACTGGTAGAAATCTAATTGACTGTGTGCAATTCCGCACCTTTCATTCATAAAAAATGTACCCAAAATTTCGAACTACCCACGAAAACCCATTAACGCAATTTGTCTACTTACTGTATACCATCAAAACACATTTTGCAACAACAACATACATTACCGCTGCGAGCAGTCAAGCAACGAAATCGGTTCGAATCGATGTCGTCGCTACTATCAAATTTTCACTCTTTGGTCGCTGCTTCGACATGGCCACTTCCATTTGAAAGCATAGGACCGAT
This sequence comes from Nemotelus nigrinus, assembly GCA_947369275.1. Lineage (NCBI taxonomy): Eukaryota > Metazoa > Arthropoda > Insecta > Diptera > Stratiomyidae > Nemotelus > Nemotelus nigrinus. The sequence continues at coordinate 38,877,196 of OX376372.1, forward strand.
TTCGGCGCGTTGCTTGACTCGACGCTCGCGACGCTCTCGTCGCTCCGTCTTGTCCGTACCCTTAGGCGCAGAGTTGAAATAACTAGTAAGAGTGTCAACGGCCTAGTCCAATTCAAAGTACCAGTCAATGTTTCTAGAAGGAGTTTCCACTGAGGATCGGACCAAGGATTGAAATATCTTTCTGCCCACTCTCTTTCTGTTAATAAAGGCTACCTGCTTAGCTGAGCTGTGGCCAGCCATATTGAACAATATGTAACTATGATCAGAGAAAGAGCACTTATGTAAAACCCTCCAGTCACGGAGAAGATGCGAGTGTCACCCACTGACCATGGTAACGTCAAGAACCTCCCTACGGTTTGAGATGAGGAAGGTCGGTTCGCTGTCAGTATTGGCGATGAAAAGGTCGTGGTCAAGGATGAAATCAAAAAGTTCTTCACCTCGGCCATTTGTGTTGGAGCTGCCTCATACTTCATTCTGAGCATTTGAGTAAGGTTCCAGAATAACAGGTACCAAATAACTCATGGCTTCGGCCATAACACCCTTGACTATGTCACAGGGAAGACTAGTTCCATGATCGTGTGCCATGTTACAAGAAACAAACCAGCATGATCTTCGATCGCTTTCCACAACAGCCATGTTATTCTTTTCACAGAAATTATGCGTTAACGGTTAACAAGAATATAGACATGTGGCTTATGTAAGCCATCGGGTGCTATCAGACTGTATCAATTGGTGCGTAGCCCGCCAGCCTGGTTGTTGGTAATGCATGGTTCTTGGATTAGAATTAGTGCCTCCTCTGTCCTAGACAAGTGGAGCAGCATGATGGAGCTGATGCTGCTTTGGAATGTTAAAGGTTCACTTGCAGTACCTTCACCATTATTAATTATTGATAAGGGTAAGTTCAAGGTCATTCCGTTTGGACATAGAAGCTGTCCCAGCCCCATCCTCTGCATTTAGAGTCATGAGGTCCAGGCAGCCACCCAGATCGGTGATAGTTTCAACGCTAACCCCATCGGTATAGAGGGATTCCACAACCGATTCTTCCTCATATGTCGTCCTCAGACAGGCGACGGAAGTGGCTCTCCTGCCGTTGGAGCCACCTATTAAGATTTAAAAATTATGATTGAAAGAAAACTGAGTCTGATTTCGATTTAATTGTGGGGTACATTTTCACATCATCTGGAGAAAATCATCTAATATGAAAATATTGAATCAAAGAGGTTCCAAGTGACTACCTTGTGGTACACCGGATGAAACTAAAATTTTTTTTGGATAAGATACCCTAAAATTTAACGCACTGCGTTCTATTTTAAAGATGAGGGCCCAGCCAAATTAATTTTTTTAATTTAATTTGAAGAATATAATGACCAACCCAATCAAAGGCTTTGCTAAAGTCTATGTGGATGATATAATTTTTCCCTGCCACAAAGAACATCTGAAATGAAAATCACAAGGCTGGTGGATGTTGTTTTTAATTCAGGAGAAATTCTGTTAGAATTGTGATTTTAACACGGACCATTTTTTGCAATGCCTCTTTAATTGCCAATGGAGCGCATTTAAAAATCGGCATCATATGGGAGGATTTTCAGTATGAGAAGAAACCTCGCAAGAAAACGATTTATTGATGATTAAATGCACGAGCATGCATCCCGTTATGAAACTAGGAGGTACCAAGTTGTGACTAGGACCCTTGTTGACGTTAAGATCTTTGATAGTCTTTGCGATCTCCTTTTTACAAACGATATTTGGTGGGAATTTTTACGAGAACAAAACGTTAGATAAGCTTGTACATGAACCAAAATGAAAATGGTTTGTGAAGATGTCGTAAACTTCGTGGGGGCGGTAAACAAAAAAATTCTACGGATAGACAGAGGGACATGAGAACGGTTTGATTCGGTCACTTGGACGTACAGGTGGCTCCGCCACAGGTCAACGGCAGCTGATGGATGCACATTTTGCTTGTGAAGGCTCTACAACGAACAGGAAGAGCTAAAATTAAGTCTATTTAGGCTAACTTATTTATAACTTGGCGTAATATATTATATAAGAAATAATATTAATTCTAAAAAAGATAGTATACAAGTAATTATTATCAAGATGATGTCAGTTTCTGTACAGGCTCTAAGATAAAAATTTATTTTAAAGAAAATAAATATTAAAATAAAACCAGTAAGAACCAGCTGACCAAAATAGAATAGCCGCTAAAATTTAAAGTTTTTCTATTGTTAATTTAGCTTCTACTAGTTAGGTTGAAAATGTACATGTAAGAAATAACATAAAACCCTTTTTAATTCAAATTCAAAGCACTTTTAACGACAATGCTCGATTTGGCACGAAGTGTATACAGCACGCACAGTGTGTCGGATATTTAGTCCAACACTCTATAGTATACAGATTTGGCACAGTTTATGAACGTGCGGCTTCCGTGTGCTTACCACCGCAGCACCGTGCTACATTCATTCATATAACTGACTGTGCTGTGAAGAACTCTGCTGTCAGTTCAAGTGCGCTGTATACACAATGTTGCTGTGCTGCACTCACTCCGCACACCGAAGTGTGCCGCACATTTTGCAGAACACGCACAGATGCGGCTCATGCGGCACATTGTTCTGAAAAGTTAGGAAAGTGTTTCGAGTGCAGCATACACTCTACGCCAATAAGACATTTTTTTCGGCTTCCCACTTTGAAATCTCGATGCGTACACAGGAATACGAAGCTCCGCATCTATAAAACAATTATTAGACCTGTGCTATGCTACGGAAGCGAAACCTGGACGCTGATCCAGGCATCTGAAAAGGCCTTGAATACGTTTGAGAGAAGGGTATTGCGAAGGATCCTCGGTCCAATACGGGAAGAAGATGGATGGCGAATCCGATACAACAACGAGCTGTATACCTTATATGACGAGCCGGAAGTCTCTACCGTCATACGACTCCAAAAATTACAATGGGCTGGCCACGTCGAACGAATGAGCGACAATCGAATCCCCAAACGGTCTCTCAAGGGGCGAGCGAGCGGAGCCAGGCCAGTCGGTAAGCCCCGCAAGCGCTGGGAGGATTCTATAGATGCTGACAGCAGGTCACTTTTGGGAGCACCGAACTGGAGGACGCGGTCACTGAACCGAGACGAATGGAGGCGAAATATTAAGGAGGCTAAGGCTCGATTCGGGCTGTAGTGCCCCGATGATGATACACTCTACGTAATCGGCAAGCTGACACTGATAAAAGTTTTACAGCTTCAATTGTGTGTTGTGCGACATTGCTTGTTTGAATATTTTCAAAGGAATATTGCTGCAGCTATCTGACCTAAATTTATCAATTTCCAATTTGAATCTAGCCTGAAAAACTTATAAATAAAATGCAAATAGGTGTTTTACTAGTTACTTTATTAGATGATTTAAAAAGAAAAGTCATACTAGCACTACACGTATTTAAAATAATATAAATTTAATAATAAAGGTATTGATATGAGAATTAAAATTACCTTGTGATTTGCAATTAATTTGTTGTTATTGCTAATATGTTTTTCCAAGTAACTAGTGTTTTTTTGTAACTAGATTGATTTGATGTTTGATTTTACGTTAGTTTCTGAATTAAAAATGTTTTTACTATTTATTTTATTGATAATTTGAACTAGCTCTCCTAAATTTATTGTCGACTCAAACATCGTAGTAATTATTAAGTTTGAAATTAAATCTATGTATTATTAACATACATAAGGCTAACAAAGAGCTGACATGTACCTAACAATGCTGCTAGGTTATTTAGTAGTCAATGTGAACATTATAACATTGAAAAATTACTAAAACGTACGGTTTTCATTGAAAATACTCAAGACTTCACACAGAGGTACAAAACAAATTAAAAAAATATTTTTAAAAGTCTAGTAGTGAAATAAAATTAGTTATATAAATAGCTTTGAACGTTTCAGATTCATTTGAGGTTCTATAATCTTTTAAGACATGTAAGATGTCTTTGAAAATCCACTACACTCAAATATAGTAGTATAATAGCTTTCCAGATTACCTCTATTTCTCAAATCTCTAATTTTATTTTTTTTTTGGTCAATATATCGGCATCAAGCGAATTTTGATTAAATATAAGTTTATGCTTAAAACAGCATACAATCTTCTTCCAGACGTTCTTCATTGATTTTAAGTGCTCGCCAGGATGTTTGCTTGACGTTCGTACTCACGTATCAGTATATCCAGATGATGCAGAGTTTCGTTTGGATCTCGGCTAGGGAGTTTCATATCGATCTGATAACAATCGATTACAACCTCTTCAAATGTTTGCGGATATGTTTCTGGCAATTCATACGGTATTTCATCGCGGGACTCGAAATACCTAAAAATTGCTTCGAAATGCTCATAATGCCGGATTAAGGTACTCCTATTAACGAAAAACGCGACTCCCCCGACAACAAACGCGTTATCACCAAAAGCTGCATTATGTATCAATTCTTTTAATTTCGCTCTAACACTTCGGGTATGAAGTGTATAGGGAATATCCGGAGAATGCATTTGGAAGAAGGCCGATACCGCGAAAGTGAAAGTTTCGTCCACGAGAATTCGGTGTCCATATCGCCGTATCGTATCGAGTGACACTATTCGCGGCACTGTCCACGGCACTTCTGCCAGAATTAAAAGATATCTGTTACTATTGCCAGTTTCTTCATAGAGGTTTCCGTGCGAATCATATGCATTTGAGGTGATTTTTCCCCACATGTTATCGGCACTGTCATAGGTAATATCGATGCTCATGGCTACGTAATACTGTCGGTGTACATCGCTGGGGACAATTTCGATCGCAATGACGAGTTTTATTTCTGCTGACAAAATAACTGTGTATTTATTAAGACGCGCTTCAGTTATGGCATCATTGAATCTCCGAATTTGAACTTCCAGAATATTTTCGAAAATCCCGCTGTCACTGACATTTTGTGATTGTAGTTGGGCCCGGACGTATTCGAATGGCATGATTAGTTTGGACTATAGATCAGTTGTTTGCTGGAGGTGCTCCCCACTTGTACTGTATATTGCTACTGTTTAAGCTAATCTCTGATTTCGATTACTTTTTTGTGCCCGTGATGCTATTTTTCGGCCCTGAAAAAGCAAACACAACATTAGTTTACTTATATAAATTTGTTTACAAATAAAATTCGAAAAATCTTAAAATTTTCTTGCTCATAGCCTTTTACTAAGCAAATATAAAACAGATGTGGCAGTCAAATGGTAGCATAGGCCACGAGGGCGTCATCGGGTGTTGGTTACCGAAGAAGCAATTGAAATCCCGAGAAATGCCTGCTGGAAACAACATCTACAGCTCTGCTACTGAATCCTACCTTCGACCTCCCCGAAGATGTGATTTCACAATTTCACATCGGGTGGCTACCGGGAGCCTTCATGACATTTCAGATCATGAATGTTGCCAACGAAGGAGGGTGAGGGCGAGTTTCCCGCGCCTTAAATCGGGAACATTAACCAGACTGGCCCTCCAGGTTGGGGGTTGGGCAATGGGCCAATAACCCATTCCCGTAAAACTTCACTTATTCAGGAACCTGATACTTCGCCTCGGATACTTGGATTGGATCAACAGAAACGACCACGCAAACGAAATATGGACTACTCTATTGGAACCTGGAACGTGCGAACCCTGTACAGACCGGGGACCATCAAAGCCCTCCTGGAACACGTCACTCACTATAAAATAAATATTCTCCCTGTCCAGGAAACGAAACTGTTTGGTACCGAGATTATGGACATGAGATCGTACACAATTTTCAAAAGCGGGAAGTCATCGGAAAGTCACGAATTTGGAGTGGCCTTCATCGTGGACAAAAAAATGAAACCGCTAGTAATCGACTTCAAGCCTGTCAACGAAAGATTGTGTGCGATCCGCATTCGTGCAAAGTTTTTTAACGTTTGGCTCATTAACGTTCATGCCCCTACTGAAGATAAGGATGAGGCAGTGAAAGATAATTTTTATAACCTTCTGGAAAGGTTATATGATTCTCTGCCATCAAATGATGTGAAAATCCTGCTGGGCGACTTCAACGCAAAGGCTGGAAAGGAGGAAACACACCGCGGAACCACCGGCCAATTTAGTCTTCACAACCTATGCAACGACAATGGACAATGACTGGTCGACTTTGCGAGTAGCAGAAATCTCGTCGTAAGTTCCACGTGCTTCCCGCATCGTGACATCCATAAAAGGACATGAGCATCCCCCGACGGCCACACCTTTAATCAGATTGATCATATTCTGATTCAGAAAAGGTGGGCCTCCAGTATTTTAGATGTGCGAACCTTCCGTGGAGCCAACTGCGACTCCGACCACTACTTAGTCAAGACTCGATATCGATGTCGAATATCACTGTCGTATGAAGCCAGAGCAAGCTCAAGACGCAAGTTCGATGTCGACAAGCTCCGAAACAAGACGATGGAAGCCGAATATAGATCTGCTCTGGAAATGGAACTAGCTTCCACGCCTAACACCACGTCTATCAACGATGTTTGGACTACTATCAAAAGCGCAGTGAACGCAGCAACCGAAAAAGTAGTGGGATATACAGCCGGGCAACGCAGAAATGAATGGTTCGACGAGGAATGTCAAGCCGCGTTGAATAAAAAGAATGCGGCCTACAAAATCTACATTGAACGACCGACTAGAGCCAAGAAAGAAAAATATGACGATCTTCGGAGAGTAGCTAATAGAATAATTAGACGTAAGAAACGAAAGCATTTTGACACCATGCTGAATAACATGAATGACAATTTTATGGCTAACAACACTCGACAAGCGTACAAAGTAGTGAGACACTTAAAGCAAGGCTTTAAACCACGAACTAGCCTATGTAGGGCTGCCGATGGAAGCATCATAAGTGGCTCAGAACAGGTGAAGGAAAGATAGACGTCCTATTTCCAGCAATTACTGAACGGAAATGTCCCCGCACCCGACGAATCGCCATCATTAATTGGCACATACCTTGACAGTGCCTCATCTCACCCCCCCTACACTGAATGAAGTCCAACAGGCCATGGACCGCTTGAACCCCAACAAAGCACCGGGCATCGATGGTATCCCCGCGGAGCTCCTGAAGACAGGCAGGATTTCCGTTTTAAGGGCAATCCATGGATTGGTGACAAGCATTTGGCAACAAGAAACAATGCCGGATGAATGGCGAAAAAGCGTTATATGTCCCATTCACAAGAAAGGAGATAAACTGCGATGCAAAAACTACAGGGGCATATCACTACTTTGTACGTCGTACAAGCTCTTGACAAAAATTTTAGAGTTAAGGATTTCCCATCACGCTGAGAAAATTCTTGGTGAATATCAAGGTGATTTCAGACGTGGAAGATATTAGAGACATCCAACTGACCAAATATTTACGGACAAACAAGTTTTGGAAAAATGCTGGGAATTCAACATTGATGTCCATCAAATATTCGTCGATTTCAAACAAGCGTACGACAGCATCAACCGAACTGCATTATATAACATCATGCTGCAGTTCGGAATCCCAGCAAAGTTGGTACGACTGGTGAAAATGACCATGACCGACTCCACGTCACAAGTGCTAATTCAGAATAATGTGACCAACTCGTTTTCGACGAATACAGGGCTAAAACAAGGGGATGGATTAGCTCCGGTACTCTTTAACTTAGCGCTTGAGTATGTCATCAGAAAAATCCCCGTTGACACGAGAGGAACTTTATTATTTAAGATGACAAAGCTAGTAGCTTACGCTGATGACATCAATATTATGTCACGTTCGTTCAACGACGCCAAAGAAGTATTTGCAGCTCTAGACGAAACCGCCAAGGAAGTTGGTCTTCAAATTAACGAACAAAAAACTAAAGTTATGACTCAATCAAAGAAAAGGACGCCAATAAGACAAAACATAACGATAGGGGACTATAACCTTGAAAATGTAGACAACTTCGTGTACCTAGGGACGAACCTCTCGAAGGATGGGAATGAGCTTGACGAAATCAAATGACGGATTCAATTAGCCAATAAGACATTCTTTTCGGTGCTACCCACTTTAAAGCATCCAAAACAAAAAGGTTTTGGGTGCCTGTCTGATTGACCTACAGAAGGCCTTCGACTCCGTTTGGATTGAAGGCTCCTTTACAAAATGATCAATTTTGGTTTCCCAGCATGATTAATTAAATTAACTGATAGCTTTCTATGTGGCAGAAAGGCTTTCATCGCCTTCAATGGGGCTCTCTTTGACGGATTTCCAATTGACTCCGTTCTGGGTCCTATTTTATTCAACATTTTCACTGCAGATATCCCAGGAGTATCAAATAACATAGGTGTTTCTGTCAATCTATGCGCATAACCCGCACTTATTAAGCAGATAAATGCCAACTAAGCTAATGCCAATACTAAGCAAATACATGCCAACAAAAGTGACATATTACAAGAGAAGAATTGAAGCTCTCAAAAAATCTAAGACTATTATCAATCAACACTCAATTACCCCTTCGAAAATCGTTAAATACCTCGGCATAAAACTCGACCCCAAGGGAGCTGTAGTCAACATGTTCAAACAAGCCTCAACAAGGCAGCTAGTGCTTACCACCACATAGGCTGTATCTTCAAGCCAAACTCCATTATCTTAACTCGAGCTAAAAATATCGCATATGAGCAATTGATTAGACCTATCCTCATCCTATTTGGTCTACGGCTCCTCCTAGTGAACTTGAAAACTTGCAAAATTTGAACGCCGTATCCTCCGAAACATGACGTCACTCTACTTTAAGGCCAATGACCACCATTATAGGAATAGTGAAATCAAAAATTACACCTCATTTTTGGTTCAACTAAAAGACGGTTCCATTCGACGAGCCATAGAGCACCCCAACCCCATAATCCAATCGCTTCAACCAAGACCTGGATTTGAACGATCAGGCCTTCATCTTAGGAATGGCTCATAGAAAATGAGTCACTCACTTACCTCAAATGAAGTTCCCAGTGAATTTGATTGTTTTTTTTTATAAAATATCTCTTACATTCCTCATTTTCTCTAAAAGAACTATTACCTGAACACGAACAGACTTTCCTCTCAAAGCCTCCTGTCTTTTCTCTAGAGCTTAGTTACATAGCATATTTTGAAGTAAACCTACTCCCGAATAGGTAAAAATTTAGAGCCACAAGCCTTCCTTAAAAGTACAATTATCATGTTAAGAAATAGTTTCAGGTTATCTATTTCAATTCTCCCCCACTTCACTGCTGTAAAACCTCCCACCCAGATCCAAATTTTTCCACAAGTATCAATTATCTTTTGGATTTATTACTTCAACAATTACTGCAAATAATAAAGAAGCACAAAATCAAAGCCTCAAAATTTCACCTATAATTAAGGGAAATGTTCTGTTTGCAAGGCCATTGGTAGTACACCAGCACGACATTTGGAACTCATTTCTAGATCATTGATCACACACGGGTATTTGTCAATAGTAAAGAGAATACGTAGGGGTCTGGCTATCTACGTAAGCCTCGTTTAGTACTTGTTGCAATATTTTACTTCTCTTTCTTTGACTTTTTCAAAATTTCAAAATTTTCAAGATAGAATATATTTTATTGCAGATAGGATATATCTTGTACTTCCTTTTAATGAGGGTGCTGCAGTAAAATATAATTTTACAGAGACGTGTGTAATTACCTGTCTGTTCGCAGAATCATTTAGCTGAATCAGGTAGATGACTTGACTTGACTAAATGTTTGGCTCGAAAAGAAATTCATAAAGGCAAAATTAGGCGTCCAAAGTAATTTACTTACCTGCCCTTGGACTTGCAGGAAAATTCCGAAGTGTCGTGAAAATGCAAAAGAAATCTATCAGTTGTCTTTCAGTCGATGAGCTGAAAGTGTCATAGCAGTGTGTTATAACTTCAAAACGAATATTAGCCAAAACGTGTTCCATTTACTGCCAATGGAGAGAGTTTCAAGGACTTTGACCAATGGTTTTTTGGAGACCATTTTTTTGATGCGAGGCGCAATCCCAAGTAGAACTCATCACATAAATGAACCTGTTTGTCGTGGGGAGATAGACGACAACTACAGTATATCGGTTAAACTTCTACCCAATGGATTTAACGATGAATCACGTGAATTTATGGCTTTATTGCTTGCGATTAATTCGAAAAATGAAAATAAAGTTTGCGCTAAGTTCGAATGTTCCGTGTTGATGGTGACCGGCAGAAAACGTTATCAATTTTTGATGTGTGAAATGGATGTCTTCGAGTTCGAGTGTTTTCGATTGGCCAAGGAGATTGTAAGCATCCAGGAAATATTGGACAGTTTAGATATCCTACGGCATGGCGATTATTTGATGTACGAGCTGAAGATTACTATTGATACGAGACAGGAGATTCCCGATTCGAGTATAAATTATCCGAAGGAATTGATAGAGAAGCTGACGAATCGATTTTATGATCCAACGTTTGGAGATACGGGATTCATTGTGGGCGGTGTTAAAATCTATGGGCATAAGGAATTGCTATTCAAAAACAGTGTTGTGATCAAAGACACATTGCAGGACGCTCCAAAATTGGGTTTGTACTATGACTTGCCCGACCTATATCCGCAGATTTTTGTGAACCACATGCTAAGAAGTTATTTACCAGAAAAGAAATTTTGTAAAAAGTGCTTTCGGTACAGGGTAAAAAAAGTAGATGCAGTGCAGTATCCTCGTCTTCGGCCACATTTCCTGTCTGCGATAGGTTTATGGTTTGGCAATCCTTAAAAATTTAATCTTATATTTGTTAATATTAGTTTATCTGTAATTAACGTAGAGTAAAAAACATGTGATACATGATTCAAAAATGTCAGTGATTAAAATTTAATAGTACAATGTAATTCGTTGAGATTTGCAAATATTTTTAAGGTAATAAAGATTTCAAATGAAATGAATTTTAGTGTTTTGCTTGAAATATTTTGGATAGTGGCTTCTGGACAATAGAAGAGAGCCAATAATGTTATTTAGATATGCAGCTGTCAACGGATGCTTTAAGGACCAGACGGTTTTGTTCTAGGGTAATCTACGAAAATGTTAACCTGTTTTTTTGGCTGGACATAATATATCGACGCTTCTGCGAATCCTTTTGCGTGTAAAATTTTACTTCAGCCTCATCACATGTGTCAATGTCAGAGCCAATGTAAAAATGGAACAGCTTTAGGACGTACTCTTGGAACTATTTCATTGTTTACTCAATAGAGAAAATTTGATTTATTATTGATTGAACAAATGGGACTATCCAACCTAGTAGACTTGCAGACGCTACTCAGCAAAGTGACACTCTTGTGATTCCAGCAATTTTTTGTGTCTTCATTCTTGTGGCAGTGATATATGAGTCGAATATACCATTCATCGAGTTTGGTTGCCCCATTCCCATGTCCCTTGATGAGCTGTGTTATATAGGTGGTCGTCCTAGAAATTATTAGTTTGGTGAATCTTATGCTGCATCCGCATTCTGGACGATTCATTTCCAGCATAGAAGAGTCTCAGAGTCTGAATGACATGGTCCCCGCTGCTTTGTAGACGAGACTTGATTGTCCACTTTGAGTTGTGAATGCTCGAACTTTAGTCGATTCATAATCCTTAGAATTTGCATTTAAATAATTTCTCATCAAAATTTAATTGGATGTGACCTTTTGAAAACATTCTGCGTGATATGATAACGTTGCTACCATCAAACGAGCGGCAATTTCCAAGAGGCAATGGGAAAATTACTGTTGTAGCCAGGTCGGAAACCAGTTTGCGCAACTTGAAGGACGCTTTGTTTTTTCGTCGATTGGTGCGACGAGATTTTCTTTCGACATGCAGGGAATCGTCAAAAATTCGTAACTGCAGCATGTCGGAGCTGAGATCAGTTGCAAGCTTAAGAGCTTTTTAGAATCAGTTTTTGGACATATTGCGGCTATGAAAAGTAGCCTCTCCGAGCTCAGTAACTGTTGAGCGATGTGAAGTAACACGCCATTGGCACATCAATATAAGGTTTCTCGTGATTAATTCTGGATATTTTGTTGAATACCGATTGGTCTATAAATCTACGACAAATTCTATTCACCTGTAGCGGACATACTTGCCTCATTGTGTAACTGAACTTTGGAGAGTGACGCATAAGACCTTGGAAATTAAAAGAGTACATTTTCAAGCGGAAACAGATGACGAGAAGGGACTTATGTTTAAATATGCTCATTAGGCGAATCATGCAAAATATGGACCCCTAAACACATATGGTTCCAATGGAAAAGAAACCCGTAAAGACTTCAACAACCTGAAATACTTCGCTTACGCTGGTTGGCTTGTTTATATTTCTTAAGAGAGAGATTTCCGGCCAACTTTTTTTTTTCGAGCCAAAGTCATCTGGTGGTGTAAGCCCGCACACAATCTGGGGCGTGAGGTTGTTTGCCTCTGTTTAGGTTCACCTAGCGTATGGTATTTGTGTTTCACCTCATCTGGGTCAGGTTTGCAAGCTAATTCCTGAGAGCTCTTTGGTCCCGGACAGTCAAAAGCTTCTTTTCCTGTATTTTGCTTACCTATGTCACCTAACAAGCTCACACAGTTTTTTCACGACCTAGTTCAGCTGCGTAGAGTTAGCAAAGTGACATGAACCCCGACGACTGGCAGAGTGGCACACTGGTCCACAGGCTCTTGCCTGGAGTTCGGTCTAGTTGAGAAGCTTTGCTAGACTTCAAATCTTTAAATCGCTACAGGTGTAAAACAGAGTAAATATATTCGACAAATTTAAACAAAAGAGTAATAACCGGTTCCTAGTACTTGAATACTAAATCCGTTGAACTTAAGATGTTTGTAAATGCAATCGCATAGCATTGTAGTTATGGGCTCACTCATTCAGTGGTAATAGTTACATATAGACATTTTTTGACATTGCGCTTTTCTTGTTGAATTTACAAATTGCGTACATAGTGTTTTTGATTAATTTTTTAAAATGACGGCTGTAACCTCATGGACACTAACGCGATGGAAAAAGAATGGTTTTTCGACAGCATGCCAAGAGATGTTGGAGGACTTCAAAGAAAATATAGCGAAAAAATTAGAGATTCCATTGTAAAACTACTGGCAGAATTTTTTTGGCCTGCTAGTGGCAACCACGAAGAACCCTTTGGCTTAATAGACAAGGTTTGATCTACCAAACGAAACACTATTTCCAAGAAAAGACAGATGCAAAGGCTTTTGATGAGCGTAAAAGCCCTTAGCAGCCAATGCCACTACCAGCAGACTCCAAACGAGCCTAAACAGGTAAAATCATAGTGCACTACTGATACATTTTTAAAACTTTGCTAAAACCACCAAAATGTGGAAAAACCCTACAAATTCCAACGATAAAAAAGTTAAGATACCATCAATTGTAGCAGGTGACTCAAATATCAAACAACTTAGAGATCTCCGAATCAATAAATCCAAACTAGAGGGATAATTTAATTAGTCTTTGAGTTCAAATTCTAAATAATATAATAAGTGAAATAAATAGATCACGTCAATCCCACCAAATAATGAAGATATATGCACATACTTTCACTAGCACAAAGTGAAAAGCTGTACTTTTGAGAGATGTTCAAGACAAATTTAAATCTGAAAAGTACCAAACTATTGAGAAACGAACTATTGAATGGACAACTCATCCTGGATTAAGTTTAGGCCACGAAAAGATTTACTCAACCAAACTCAAAGAAGAAAAAAGTGTTCGTAGCAAACCTGGCAGAAAAATATTATTGTGTAGTTTTTCTATTGCCAACACTTGCACACTTGCATCAGCACCACCACATGAGAGAGGACAGATATATATAAAAAAAAACAGCAATTTTAATTGTTATCACAGAGCCGGCAATCAGCCGACGGAATTTCGAGCAGTGCGGAAGTGAAGACAGCGAAGAGATTCAAAGATCGTCTTATGCAGAAAAGATCGGTTTACGGTTGAAATTAAACAAGACCTTAAAGAGCAAAGCTTCAACCCAATTTAGGTGCTTTTCACCAAACTGAGAAATGGCCCTCTAAACTAGTTAAAGTCCTTCTTCCTAGGCAATAAAGGGACTTATATAATATTCCGGTAGTATATAATTTCATATACAAAGTAGAAGCACAAAAACCACGTAATAGGCACTCGGAATGTCACGATGACCTCAAATTTGACCATGTAGCAAACAGCTACTACGCACAAGCCAGATGCGTCTAATGTGGTGGGTTCCAGCACCACTCAAAATGCACCAAACAGAAAGAAAAATATGCTAAGTGTGTAAACTGCAGGGGAGAACACCCCGCTAGTTATGGATGATGCCCGAAACATCCAAAAAACCAAAAGAAATCATTTGCGAAAGTTGCTATGCAGCAAACACCTGCCACTGACGCTGAGACAAAGCCAACTTAATTCGGCAGAAACCTAAAACCAACTCCGCCCCTACGACATACTAATCAGATCCCGAATGCAGAATACTTGAATCATATTTTCTCCAACATGCAGGAGCAATTCCAATTCATGATGAAAAACGTGATGGTGAAAATTGTCCCTCTAAAAAGCTTCTACAATGAACGTCCCTAACCATGTTTTAGTTCCCACGTGGAATGCGAATTCCATAAGAAAACGGATGCAATGCTTCTTTGACTGCTAAGTTAGCATAGCTCTCATTCAAGAAAATCTGGATATCATCTTTGTTTTCCTAACTATCACTTCTATAGAAACAATGGACTCTCTGGCAGAGCAGGTGGCACCGACATCCTCGTAAGAAGAAATATCAGCCACCATCATATCACTATTCTAAACGTTGATTAACTAAAGGCAACAGCTGTCAAAGTACACTCTCAGTCTTTTGAGTTCGTGATGATTTCTATTTAAAAACTCAAATCAATCTCAGCCAAGATCTCTCTAAACTGTTTGGCAAGGAAGACCAGTCTTTATAGCAGGATATTTAAATGCCTACCAACGATTCTCGGGTGGCAGGAGAGTGAGGACAGTGCTGATAAAGTTTGTCATTGATAAAGAGGTCAGTCCAAATATTCCAACTACCTACCTACTTTGGAATAACCGAGAACCATGCACTGAACATAGGTCTTTATTTGGATTACCAACAAAATGTGTAGACAATAGTACTGGATGATCTCTCATCCGACCATAAGCTAGAACTTTTCCCAATAGAAGATGTCTATATTGACGATGCGTAATTTAAAACGATCCGTGATTTAAAACAAAAACCACCTGGCAGTCTTTTCAAAGTGCAATGACGACTGAAATCGCCCAGCAATAACTTGAAACCACCAGCAACATTGATAGAGCTATTGAAAATCTATCAGCGAAAATAGCCCAGGTGTAGGAAGAATCCACCACGAAGACCCCGATAAAGGGCTATAACCACTACGAGCTCCTAAGGGACATCCATCCAAAAAAGAAACCAAATTAGGAGAAGAGCTAGACGCATAGAAGACCCTAGCTCAACGCGTCTCACAAATCACATCAGCCAATAGAACTCACTGTTCAGCAACCAAGAGACAACAATTTTGGAGATTGACTAAATATTTCATACAGAAGAATAAAATTGCTATACCAGCAATCCATGGCCTAAATGGCCTCAAATATGATAACGAAGGAAAGGCAGTACCTTTTCAAGACACATTAGAGCTGCAATTCAAAGAGAACAAAACGAATTCAGAAGAATACGACCCGGAAGACGATATTGAGGAAAGATCTATCAACATTCTAGCGACAGTGACCCAAATGGATGAAAAGATCCATCTCACGGACATAAGCGAGATTAAACAATTGGTAGCTTGGCTCAACTAACGTCTATCAACAGGACTGGACACGATAATAAATACCTACTTCAGATAGTTACCAGGTAGCAAAATCCTAGAGATAACAGAAATTTCTAATGCGATTTTCCGAACAGAAAAACTTTCCGAATTTCTGGGAAAAACTACTATTATTGTGTTTCCGAAACCATATAAAGACTTCACGTTTCCGCAAAACTGGAGACAGCCTAATATCCTCGATCGTAAAACGCTTAATACTTTCGCGATTCGTGAAAGCAAATCAGGTTGAAAGCCCATCA
This sequence comes from Nemotelus nigrinus, assembly GCA_947369275.1. Taxonomy (NCBI): domain Eukaryota; kingdom Metazoa; phylum Arthropoda; class Insecta; order Diptera; family Stratiomyidae; genus Nemotelus; species Nemotelus nigrinus. The sequence goes on from OX376372.1 coordinate 38,893,272, forward strand.
CTCAACCAAGCTGGAGCTAACTAAAGTATCTCAGCACTTTATAACTGGATTCAGCCAGAAGAAGTCAACAGGTCTTGTCATATTTTATGTTGCCAAGGCATTGAAATGTCCGATTTTCATATTCCAAACCACTTACACAATTGATTGGATCGTTTCTAGAGGGCAGAGCCTTTTCTATTAGGATTGACGACTAATTTTCAATAGAAGACGGCGTTCCGCAAGGTTCTCCGCTCTCTCCATTGCTGTATACCTTAAAAACTGGAGACAGGTACATGATGCCCACAAGAAAATTCTCTTTTTGCAGACTACACCTGCATCTACTAAACATCTCGAAAACGAAAGGTAAATACCTAGGACTGATTTTTGACACAATACTTTCTTGGAATACGCACGTACGAAATAACCGAATAATTGCCAGCAAAATACTGAACCAGCTGTACCCATTACTTGTATCAAATAAGCTAAATGTTAAGAACAGAGCCCTTATCTACAAGCAGATCATCAGACCAATAATCATCTATGGAAGCACTATCTTTTACAAAACGGTCAGGACGAACTAAAGACATTTATAAATTTGCCAAAACCTTGTCTTGAGGAAACTAACGAATGCACCCTGATACATATATACAAATACACAATATATATACACAAGGACTTACGCGACAAGTCCTTACATACGCGACAAGTCCTTCAAACTGTTCGACACCATCGCCAGACACTCCATCACAAACCTTGCATGTTAAAATTTCTAGAAAATGATATCTACTTAAGTGACAAATCCACGAGGAAGCGATCATGAAACTTAACTATCTAGAGAAAGGAAGGACAGCAAATGAATGCTCATTGCGAGGAGGGGAGTCAAAAAGCAACTGGCATTAACTGCAAAAATATAAGATTTACTAGAGTTGGCAGCGATGAAACAATAAACCTGAGCCTAATGTCGTCTCCACACTGTGGGCCATCATGTAGACGGGCGATGGCTTGCAGTGGTGAATCATGGAAATGGCGGTGGCTTTCGGAACGGTTTTTCACACACATCAAAGCGGGCCATCATGCGCATCCGAAAAATCATGACTGACCCATCGCGGCCCAGTGTGTGGAGCCAACTTTGCGGTGGTGGCCATCATTGCGACCATTGCAGTGACCGATAATAGCCCACAGTGATGAGGCAGCATACCAGCCTGGGAAAATTAAATCGGATGAGTATGATGCAAAAATCAATGCTGGCAACAGATTTTTAGCTGGATTTTATTATTTCGAAATTTGAATTTTGAACTAACATGTGTCTCATAAGAAAGAACAAAGAACTCTCATAACACTGCTGTCAACCGAATGGGAATGATATAAACTTGCATGCTACTCCGGATCGTTTTTTATGCATGCCAATTACCTACTCCACACTGGATGCAGGAACGCAGCTAATGATAATTTGAATAATTTGATCTCTTTGAATCGACGCTTTAAATTTGATTTTCATTTATTAAATAGACTTAGCTCACATAGAAATGCAGGTGGATACACGCAATGCTATGAATGATTTTGAAGAGATATAAAACTTTAGTTGTTTTCGAAATTACTCAATGAAAATGCAATTTTGTTTTCAAAGTTTTCTTAAAGTTTACTCTAAAATTTATTCTAAAGATAAAAACATTAAATAGACATTTCATGATCTTAAGAATATAAATGAAATATAAATAAACACTAGTTCTAGGATAGACGGGAGTAGCAAAACGTATGAATTACTTCAATTATATGTATGAGTGTGAAAAAAAAGATCTAGTAATGAGATAAATTACCCATTTATTTATCGATCAATATAAATTATTTAATATTAGTTTGCATAGTGTTTCAGCTACGAACAATGAAAAATATTATTTAATGCAATAATCGGCATATTATTGTATTAATAAGAGCTCATTATAGGAGTTAGACAGCTTATTGTTGTATTTATCCATTGCTTTAAGCAGGGACACAGCTAAAAGGCAATATAATTTGCGCCTTTTCAAGTGTTCAAGCCATCTCAGTTTTTTAATCAGTTAATTATACTATTTTAAAGGAAACTACATTTTCGTATCTTAATTGATTCTTATTTTTTTTAAGTTATATTCACATTGACTAAACTTAATCGGGAAAATAGAAAAAAATTTCAAGTTTACTAAAATTTTGATGGCTCTTTTTCTGGAAGGGATTTCAAGAAGTTTTCTCATTTTATGTCGGAATCAATATCATTTTTTTTTTGTTACAAACTAACATCTAAACCAGAACAAATATTATTTTATAACAGCTGATTCTATTAGATTGACGGTAAAATAAAACTCTGTCATAAGAATAAACATTCTGGAAAATCTTGATTCCGTATGTAAAATATTTTAGCTTGTTTGAAACTAAAACATGCATCTGCTACTGTTTAATTTCGAATCAATTTTACCGATTTGTAAAATTGTCTATTTTCCCCAGGCAAAATCACTTCAAATGATATGAGCGAATTTACTGCTATACCAATACAGGATTGTTTGCACAAAAACAAAAAGAAACAAAATTCAATAGCAGTAGAAAAATAAGTCAGACTACTGTCATTAATCGACTTTTACCTGTTCGAGGGCGATATAATCTGCCGTCTGGTAGATTTTCAAAATCGACAAATTACTTTCCCTACTTCAATAGAACAATTATCCCATCTTAGCTTGAAGGTAAATCATAGCCGAAGGTAAAATCATAAAACAGTAAAACCCAAAAGAACCGTAGGTACTTACACTTAATAGCACATTTGACCTATGTATGTAAAGCCAAATTTTGGCTGGCTGAAATAATTAACTTGCATAGGGATAGAAATTTGTTTCTAATAAATCAGAAAACGTCAAATAAATCCTTAAGACATACATACATATATTGTATGGTGAATTTCAATTTTTACTGCTAAATTTTTCATGGCTGATTAAAATGTATGCCGGGTCGAATATGTCATAGAGTCTTGTATAGAGAACTTTAGAGCACTTTGAACAAGTTTCATTATTATGCTTATTGGTTAATAGAATTGACATGCTAAAATTTTATATGATAAGACTGAAAAAATTACCTTCTTTATTAAAATATTTTATCGAAAAATATCTGCATATAAGTCCAAACAGTAAAATCAAAGGCACTTGTAGTTTTTGCTGGAAGCGGGTAATCTGGATCAACGGATCTACTAGACTAATGAAATTTCGGTTGAAACAGCAAAGCACCAGCTCCAATTAATCAATAGGAGAGAATGAGAAGGTGTCTAAAAGCTCTTATAATGCAATTGAACGTATTCAATTTCAAATTTGACGACAATTGAGAATCATTTCGAGCTGCATGAAAATTGTACTTAGATAAGTTCACAACCATTCAAGAGCTGAATAAAAAAAGAAAATAAATATATACATATACAAATAAGTAGCTAAATTAAAAGAGAATATACACATATAACAACATTATACACATATAACAACACAAATAATAAATCCCACATTGCCTAAATACTCAATGTCCTATTTTTACGCATTGATAGTTATTTGCGAAACTAATTTCTTCAAATTCTTAGTTGAACTGCACAGAAATTTGATTAAACTAATGAAATTCGATTTATTTTAGTTTTGATTCAAGCTTATTATACCGCTCTTTAACAATGTGGCTCGAAAAAACAAGCTTCGAGTGGTCACTGTTTGATAACAGATACATTAAGCATCGCGTCATGTTTTTTAACACACGGTAAAATGTTGCCTCGTAAACAGCAATTTTTATATGGCCCTTGTAGCTATGTTTAATAGCTCAGGGTATTATCTGCATAGTGTATGCGACCATAGTTGACTCGCAATGGTATCTGAAAATATGCGCTGTTTATGGTTTTTATTACAACACTTGGAGCTACATTTTATAGCTAAGGCTACAGACTTAGTACAATTTTTTCCCCAGTAAAGATATCCGAAAGCAAATATTGCTAACTAGATCACCGGTTGAGATTCATTTGACTGTGGCAACACTGTTTTTCATTTTGATTTTGATCGCACCTGAACCGCTAAAAAGACTAATGTTCGAAAAACTGTAGAAGAATCGTGCAGATTTAGAGTGCATATTTTACCACACGAGCTGCTTATTAGGTTAATCACAATACAGCGTTTTACGTTGCGGCCAACGCAGTGGGCTGCGGGAAGTGCTGCCAAAAAATTAGAATGCACTCTTTTGTATGGTAACGCGCACAATGGCTGCGGCGGAATTTGCGGCAGCGGCGAAATTTGCCAAATTTCTAATTTTGCCGCACCGCTAGCGGTGATACCTACCATAGGTTGGCATCACCACTAGGTTGAATTAACTCTGTTTGAATTAGGTTGAATGGTCTGGTGGAATAGACAAGCGATGGCTGATGAGTATTGTGATAAGCCCACCTAATCCTCGTACAACAGGATTTAGCAATACAAAAGAAAAAAAAAAGATTTTGGTTGGTGCCTTGGTTGCATTGACAGCGACATTGTCGCTGCATTGTGATTCGCCAAATTCAACTTCGGCATTCACGCCTCCCTCTGTGGAACGCAGCGTTTGCCGCAGCGGAAAACGCTATATTGTGATTAACCTATATTACAGCCAAACTGTTTCAAATGCCACTTTTTACTTTGGTCTCAAGAATGCATTATAACTCATATGGTGGAAAGGACTCAGATATTACCACTGGCATGAATTTCAAAGCTTATGAGAGCCAAATTCTTGTTAATTATATTCGTTATCAGTTGCTTATTTCACAAAACTATGAAAGCCGCATCTCATATTACATCAATGAAAATATGCTCAGGGTCTGCAGCACTGTAACCGAGGTTGGTGTTTGGGGCTGCGATCCCAAAAATTTGCAGAACTTTGGGAACTGACACATTGGTTATTTATTTTCATTGTAAATGTTTCCGGTATGAATACTAACTGTAATCATTTATTGATACAAAAATAGCACAACCAACTCGTGCTGGCAACCTTTTGCCAGTATCAAAGCCAAAAATATATCACATCTGTTTCACGTTGAAATTACCCTACCCTGCGAATTCTGTTTCGATCTGATTACTGCATTCGAAGTTGTAGGAGCATAAAGAAATTTAGGATTACCAGCCGCAAATTTTTCAAATAATCGAAAACTTAATATTTGCTGTTTATTGTCACTACAATATCATTACCATTTGAAAATTTTACGATCAAATCGCTTAAGAAAGATATTGGAAATAAACATAAAACCAGCAATAGCTGGCAACCCTATCGTGGCTTTTCAACTAAATTTGACCTGAATAATGCCTATAAAAGGTTCTATTAAATGTATGAAATTCGTATTGATTTCATGACTGCACTGGAAGCTATAGGGCAAAAAGCTATATTTTCCTGAGCGAATTTTCAAAACCAAAGATACAAAAATTACCATAGCTAGCAGCACCAATCGGATTTTTCAACCAAATTTATATCAAACACGGCTTAAAGTAAGGTTCAGCTACTGTGTCAATTTTATGAAAATCTGGTTACTACATCAGAATTCATAGGGCAAAAAGCAGTTTTTTTTCTTTGTAATTTTTCAAGATGGCACTACTGGCACAAGGTTGCTCACAATTTAAAATCGCTTCTATCAGACCTGGTCTTACTTAATTCCAATGTATTCTGTAAATTTCAACTGCATTTGATTATTGGCTCGTGAGTTCCCGTGAACATAAGTTTTTGATGATAAAAATATAATTGGAATTGTTTTTGCGGGATGATTAAAATTGAACAACTTTTTATTTACATTAAAAATTTTAATCTACATTGTAAATTCTATTTTGACAAAGTGGTTTCGAAAGTATGCACTGATTCTCATCAGACACCAGCACACAGTGTATACTTGACTGGTGTGACCATTTGCAGTTGGAAATCATTAATTTGTATTTACGCTAGTTGTGACAAATTTTAACATCTCCGACTTATATCCATCGATATAACTTTACTTGTAAAGGTTATTGAATGTTATCATGGTTTCCTTCTTGTCTATAAATCAGCATAGATAACGTATATGTATATAAATATAGGTAAATTGGGAAAGGGTTACCGTTCTTGACCGACATGGAAATTCCAAAGTTTTCCCTTGACTGTTTAGACAAAGCATAAGACTTGTATACAAGTTGGTGTTCATTCTAAGAAACGGACATATTTTAGGAGATTCGATGGTTTGAATGTTTTCACTTTCAATGCCTGCCGTAGCTACAGGGTTGCCAGCACATTCATGAAAAACTACGCAAGTGTGCAACTTAACAACATTTGTATGTCCTGTAAGTTTCATTATGATCTGATAATCAAATAAAAAGTTATCACAATTCAAAAATTTTCAAGTTTTCCCAATCTCATTTTAGGCGCCTAGCGCACACATGGGGTTAAAAATTTCAAAAACATTATCATATTCACATTTGAAACACGTTCAGAATTCATTACATAAACTTTATTTTTGCAAAAGTTATTTTTTGACAGAAAAATAGGTATATTTAAAATATCACTAAAATGGCCGCCGGCACCAAAGGGTTAAAGATTATTAATTTTTTTGTGAGACCTGGCACCAGTCTGCATATACGCCAATATATTCTGAAAATTTCAAATCAATCGGATGGCGCGTTCCTGAGATTTTTTCACTAAAATTTTTTGATGATATATATATATATATATATATATATATATATATATATATATATATATATATATATATATATACACATATATATATATATATATATATATATATATATATATATATATAGAAATATGAATTTTTGGCCAAAGTGATTTTAATACTAATGTTCTTCTTCGAACATTAGTAAACAACTCAAGGGTAATCAAAATTCAATTTCAATAGATGAACTCTAGATTTTACTCTAGATTTTACATTCGTTTTAAATTTCGGATACTATTTTTCAAGGATTTTCATGACATGGCTCATCCTGGTATTCGAGGTTCAAGAAATCACATTTCAATAAAATATTTCTGGCCTGGCATGAACAAAGATATCAATCTTGCAAAATGTCAATCATGTAAAATTACTAGGCATGTTCAAGTCAAGCTTAGTAGCTTTCTTATAGCCTCCGAATTCTTCAAGGTTATTCACTTAGATATTGTCACACAACTATCTAGCTCATAGGGGTACACCTATTGCTTAGCAATCATTAACCGTTTTACCGCCAAACCATGCGCTGATGCTTTTTGAATTGGATTGCACGTTTCGGAGTACCCGAAAACATTGCATCGACCAAGGTTAATAATCTGACTCAGCTTTTCCCGTTGAACTCAGTAGGTTAGTGAGCTTCGTACGCAATTGAATATGCATTCCGTGAATCGAACACTCAAGTAGACTATCATGGCTCATAACAATGATGGATGGACACGAACACGTTCACTAACTCTTCTTGGATTACGCATATTAGTTCAAAAACAATTTTCCGCGTCACCTGCAGAACTCTTTTACGGAGAAAAAATTTAGACTACCGTGATTTCATTCAGGCGAATCCTGGAAGGATCAGCCATACAAAGCTCGCTGTAGAACTGTCAAATTTAATGGCAAAACTTCACCCAGTCGACGCTACAGTTAATCTAATTAATTTTACGTTCGTTTCTAACACGAAGTTTTACCAAACGATCCACCATTAGGATGGTGACCATGATAGCTGCACGGCCAACAGCGTATCAGCTTGTGTCAACATTACCATTCGTAATTTGAACCGTGAAGTCAAATCCATTGATGGTAGAATGAGCACCTATCTTCATGTATTTGTAGCCCATTTTTCGGGGTCGAGGCGGAGAATGTGCTCCATTCACATAACTCCTTAGCAAGCGCTAGATCCGGAAACGATTTTTGGTAAATTCAGATATCGAATCCATGCTAAAGCAAAGCAATCCCACGACAACCCTCGTACGGGTCTAGGGGTTGAAGCTGGTAGAGAGCTTCATTACAATTTTTTTAATCATTGTGGATACGAGTGTGGACTGATTAGTTCCACGACTCACTTTACCCCTGATTTAAATCAAGTACCTAAATCAGAGCTAGGTGAGCTCAAAGCTTGGTGCGCGGACCCTCGTCCGAACCGGGATTCGAACCAGGGACTCCACACGCAAGAAGCCAGTGCTCTACCCACTAGGCTACTCAAGCGAATCCATGCTGGTAGCTTATAAACCATCAGCCGGCACGCAGTTCCTGCTTAGGGGGCCATTCCTAAATGAGACGAAGTTGAACAAAAGTACTTGAATAAAAGTACGGGTTAATCATGCCCCCATGGTACCGACACTTGTCGGATCAGTTCGTCGCGTGAACTGTCAAACTTCTTCCTTCGGGTGAAGCTCATCATTCAGTATGAGGCACGTAGGCCTTTGTTTATATGAATGTGTTCAGGGGCTCATTTAATGGTAAGGCCTGGTCCCAATGGTCATGTATGCGAATCTGCCTTCCTCTGCAACATCACCCCAACAAACGGCTAGTTGGCATCATTACTGGCCATGCGGCATCATTACTGTATGATGCGTCAAGAGCCGGTGGTCTCAGAAACAATCCAGCATCTTCTGTGTCACTACCCGGCACTGGGGAGAACCAGACTGCAATACTTCGGTGAGCGCTGGGTGGTGGATCTCTCGCACGCTGCGGAACAAAACCTGAAGGACATCCTTCAGTTCATGAAAAAGTCCGCCGCTTGGACTGAACTTTCTTTCTCGTGGTCCATTTATCTGGTATCACTATGGACCAGTAGGTCTATGTGTGGCTATGTGCCAGCCAATACAACTTGACCTATCCAATACTCAAGCGTGTATAGTTTGGGCGCCTTATCACCAGGTGAAAGTGGAGCGTATCGAGTCCATTCAGAAAAAATTTCAACTGTTTTGTTTACGTAAATTTGCATGATCAAATCCTCTTCGCTTCCTTCGTTAAATTAATCGACTTAGGTAACTGGCCAAGCATACACTTAGCACACGAGAAAATTTTAAAACCACTTTTGCTGCTAAGCTCCTCCCGGAGAATATTTCATCTGAACATCTTTTAGGTTTATTTGGCTTCAATACAAAAGGTCACGTCAATATTTTATATGTCCCTTCCTATCGAACCAGCTACGCCTTCAATGAGCCCGTTTTTTCCATAAATATAAATTTTAACAGTGCTTACGATAAATTTGACTTTAACATATTTTTACCATCTTTGAAAACGAGCTTGGCTAAAAATAGTTTGCTTTGATGGAATTATTTGTTATTTTTCATTTTTTTACTAATGTTCGAATAACATTAGTATTAAAATCACGTTGGCCGAAAATTCATATTTCAATATATAAATGAATATCATCAAAAAATTTCAGTGAGAAAATCTCGGGAACGCGCCATCCGCTCGAATTGAAATTATCAGGATACATGGATGCATATGCAGAATAGTGCCAGGTCTCACGAAAAGCTAACAATTTTTAACACTTTGACACCGGCGGCCATTTTAGTGATATTTTCAATATACCTATTATTCTGTCAACAAATAACTTTTGCAAAAACAAAGTTAATGGAATGAATTTCAAACGTGTTTTTAATGTTAATATGATAATATTTTTGAAATTTTGAACCCTATGTGTGCGCTAGTTGCCTAAAATGAGATTTGGAAAATTTTAAAATTTTTGAATTGCGATACCTTTTGATCAGATTACCAAATCATAATGAAACTTAAAGAGCATGTTGTTGTTACTATGTTAGGGACTCGTGTAGTTTTTCATGAACGTGCTAGCAACCTTACAGCTACGGCGCGCATTGAAAGTGGCGCGCATTCAAGCCATCGACTGTAAAAAAAAAAAATTTCGGCTTTTACAGTGAAAATCAACTCATATAAAATCTTATGCTTTTTATATACAACCAAAGGAAAACTTTTGAAATTTCACATCGGACAAGAACGGTAACCCTCCTCCAATTTACCTATATTTTAAGCATCAAAAACTTCTGTTCAAGAGAACTCACGACTCAATCATCAGATACAGTTGAAATTCACAGAATTTGTTGGCATTAAATAGGACCAGGTCTGATAGAAGCGATTTGGGAATGCGGGCAAATCTGTGCCAGTAGTGCCATCTTGAAAAATTATAAAGAAAATAAACTGTTTTTGGTCCTATAAATTTTGATTCAGTTACTAGATTTGCATGAAATTGACACAGTAGCTGAACCTTACTTTAAGCCGTATATGGTAGAAATTTGATTGAAAATTCGGTTGGTGCTGCCAGCTATGGTAATTTTTGTGTCTGGGTTTTGAAAATTTGCTCAGAAAAATGAAGCTTTTTGCCCTATAACTTCCAGTGCAGTCATGAAATCAAAACCAATTTTATATGATAAATGAAACTTATGATGGGAATTATACAGACGGGATCTGGTTAAAAAGCCATGATAGGGTTGCCAGCTATTGTTAGTTTTGTATTCATTTGCACTATCTTTATTAAGCGATTTTATCATAAACTTTTTAAACGGTAATGATCTTGTAGTGACAATGAACAACAAATATTAATTGTTTTAAATGTGTACCAATTTTTTCCTAGCTTGTACATTAATATTAAGTTTTCGAAAATTTGAAAACTTTTGCGACTGGTAACCCTAAATTTCTTTGTACCCCTAAAACTTGCAATACAGTCATCGGATCAAAACAAAATTCGCAGGGTAGGTTGATTTTAATTTGGGGCAGGTGTTACATGTTTTTGGCTTTGATGCTAGCGAAGGGTTTCCAGCGCGAGGCGTTTTTTGCTATTTTCGTATCAATAAATGCTACACATTAAGTATTCATATCGCGAACATTTACAATGAAAATAAGTTACCAATGTTAAAATTTTTTTAAGTCCTAGAAATTTTTTGGTCGAAAACATCTGTCGATTTTGGATCCTAAACATCTTTTTATAACTGTAACTTTCGACGAAATTATCAGATAGAGTCGAGATCGATAGAGTTATTTGATTTTGATGTGAGACAATTGTGGCAGACTTTTAGTTCCAGTGCTGGTAAAGTGTTGCAAGCACTGAACATTTTCTTTGTTTATGCTATGTTATGCTGCTTTCAAAGTTTTGCAGTGTTTATCTTTCCTAAATCTTAAAATTCCTGAAAGATTTTGTATGATTTACGAAGTATTATTAATCAAAGTCTACAGCTCAGATTGATATATCTAAAATCTAAATTTATAATTTACAACCGAAAACAAAAACATTAATGTATTTTTGATAATTTTTTAGGGAGAATGTATTTATTTATTTATTTATTTATTGTCTAAATCCACAGAACAAATCCAATTATTGATTAGACAAGAAGAAAATAAAATAAATAAAAATAAATACAAGTATATAAAATATGTAAGAAAAAGAAAATAATATGAAAACCAAGAAAGTTAATAAGAAAATATCATGAAACCAAGAAAATTAATAAATTCAGAATTAAGTAATAATACAAAAAAGAATAAAAAGCAAATTGATCGGAAAAGAAACAAACAAAGTGAGTAAAATTAGGACATATTACGATTATAAGAGATAACGTTATTTTTTAAATTATTTTTAAACACAGATAACGTTTGAGGCAGAGGACCAAGGTTAAGGCTATTGTGTTGACGAGGCAAACGCAAGAGGGGGGAAAAGAAATAGGTGTCGGTACGGGCAAATGCGACATTAAAGGCAAATAATGTTCTATTAAGACGGCCCGGTTCCCTAACTGAAAGTTGAATGCTGGGGTCAACCAATATACTGCCTTTAAAAAGTTTAAAAAGGAGGCACTCGTCGAGGAACACTCTGCGTGACTCAAGGGAAGGAATTTGAAGGATGGAGAGGCGCATACTGTAATCACAATATGGAATACTGTACTTATAGAACAACGAGCGGGTGAATCGGCGTTGCACGGATTCAACCGCAGCGATCAAGTATCCATAATGTGGACACCATATTTGGCAACAGTATTCAAGAACACTACGGACAAAGGAAAACAACAGATAAAGAGAAGTGGAAAGATTAACAAAACGTTTAGAGGATCTGATGATGAAGCCGGAAAAACGAGAAGCCTTGGCAGTGACGTGAAGAATATGCAAGTCGAACTTTAATTTGGAGTCAAAAATCACGCCAAGGTCTTTGATATTAGAAACAGCATTGAGAGGAGAGCCAAGGACACAATAGGAGAAGAGCAAAGGAGATATTTTGTGGGTGAAAGACATTTGATGACACTTTGCAACATTCAAAGTGAGGGAATTAGCAGTGCACCAGTTAGCCAAAGTATCCAAATCGCACTGCAATATGGTACAGTCACTAGCGGATTCTATCACCCTGAAGATTTTAAGATCATCAGCGTACAAAAGGCAGGGTGAATTAAAGAGGGAAGGAAGGTCATTAATAAACAAAAGGAACAATAAAGGGCCAAGAATGGATCCTTGCGGAACTCCTGAAGTAGGAAAAAAAGGTGTAGAAGAACAAGAGTTAACAGTAACGACACAAGAGCGATCACAAACGTAGGAAGAGAACCAACAAAAAAGGGCACCAGAGATACCAAACCCAGCTAGCTTTGATAGAAGAACAGCATGGTTCACAGAATCGAAGGCCTTGGCAAAGTCGGTATAGATGACATCTACCTGCTTTTGCTGGTCGATTGCGGAAGCAACGGTGTTTGACAAAGTTAATAAGTTTGTAACCGTTGACTTACCTTTGATGAATCCATGCTGTTCCCTGGCCAGCAAGGGCTGGACGAAAGGGTACACTCTATTGTAAACGACTCTTTCGAGAAGCTTACTAAAACAAGGTAAAAGGGATATGGGACGGTAATTAGAGATGGAAGAAATATCACCAGCTTTAAGGATGGGAAATATTTTGGTGGATTTCCAAAGGGAAGGGAAGGTTCCGGTTGAAATGCTGAGGTTAAAAATTATTGACAGAGGAACACACAAGGAAGATGAAAGGGATTTGGTGAAAAAATTTGGAATGCCGTCAGCACCGAAGCTAATGCTTGCATCAAGAGATAACATTAACAATTCTACTTCTAATGGATTAGTAAGAAAAACAGAAAGGGTACAATCAAGAACTGGAAAAAAGGTTGAAGGCGAAGAGCTACTATGACAGGAGGTGAAGGAAGAGAAAAATTGAGCAAAAAGCTCACAAGAATCTTGAGGTGAGGACGCAGACTTATCATGACTTACAAAGCGGAAGGAATGCCAGAGGAAGTTTTAAGGGATTTAATATAGGACCAAAAAGGTTTAGGATTGTCAGAAGTAATAGAAGTTTCGACATGCTCTAAATAAGCACGCATAGCATCGTTGGCTGCCCTTTTAGCAGCAGCCCGTAATCTTTTAAAATTCAAAAGGTCATCAAGTGAGCCAAACCTTTTGTATATGCTACGCGCTGCATCTTTGGCTCTAAGAGCAATCGCGACATCAACGGTGAACCACGGAGGGTCGGAACTTCTTTTACAGCGAAAGGAAGGAGTGTAACAGGAAATTAAGTTGGACAAGAAGGAATAAAATTTACAGACAGCATCATCCCCACTTAGCCCTCTGAAGAAATTATACCAGTTAGTACAATTTATTTCATTGGACAAAGCAGAATAGTTAGCTTTTTTAAAATTGAAACGAAGTCTAGAGGCATGCTTGTCTTTAGACGAACGGTTTATAGTTAATTCTATGCAAAGAGGAGGGTGATGAGGATCAGAGCGCACATACGGAGACAGAGAAGGACTCAGGCAGAGTGAAGAAGGGTGAAGGTTAGTCAGAACAAGATCGAGAATCCTGTTGTTAGTATTGGGTAAGTTGCTGAATTGTGAAAGTGAACAAAGGGACAAGAAGGAAGAAGTAGCGATAGAAATATTGTTTGAAGACAAAACACAAGAAAAAGTATTATCCCATTCAAGCGACGGCATATTAAAATCACCTAATAACAGTAAGGAAGCAGAAGGGAAGCGGCGATTAAGGTAGGACGAGAGTTCCGCAAAGAAACGTTCATATACAAGGACAGGGCTACTACAAAGGTTAAAACGTCTAGTAACTCAAACGAAGTTTATTTTACAATTTTAGGAAAAATGGGAGTAATTTAGTACATTTTTACTAATATTGATACACTTTTTTCGCGAAATTTGATGCTGGGAAAAAATTGATAATGAGAACGCACATAATTTGAAATTGTGCAAATTTTCTAAGACTACTTTTAGATACTTAGTGAACGGAAGGGGTTGAAAATTTGCAAACCAATCTCATGACTGAACTGAAAATATAGTCGATTCACGTTATCTTAGCTTATGTTTTCCAAATATTCAGTTGATACAGAAATATGAAGGTATTCATTTGTAAATTTAAATGAACCCAATGCAAAATATCTCTTGAAAATTTCAGGACGATCGGTATGGATAATATTTTTAGTTTAAAATATTATATTAAAATTTTTTGAGTCGAAAAGTATTTTTAAGCTTTCCAGCGTTGCTGGCCGAAAAAAAATAGAAGATTTATAATTACAACTGACATTGCTGGGGCTTCATTTGAAGATTTACAAACATACATATCGTATTTCGCTGCACTGCATTTAGCACTTTTGCAAGGTTTTTCTGTTATAAATTGTTGCTTGGAAAACACCCTGCCGTGTGAAAATAGTCTCTATTGCATTTGTACACAGCTTGCATTGGATACTTCAAGCAAGGATGAGATTACATCTGTAGTGAATTTCTATCAGGCTTGAAGCGGGGTGAAGTTGGGTTTGAAACCGGTTTCGAATCTATGGAAACGCTCAAGAGCATGAACTGACTCGGCTTACGTAGCAATAAAAGAATCTGGGTGAAATATTGTGTCGGAGTGGGTGCTGATTTTTAAACTAGCAATAAATTTTTCCGCGTGTTTTGAATAACTTTAATGATACTCCTGTAAATGGACATTTTACTTCAAATTTTTCTGATTTCGTACAAGTATCAACTCGATCCCGTCTGAGGACAAGTAGATTCGCCCTCCGGATTATTTTTAGGATATCTGGACTGCGCTCCGGAAACCACCCCTAACTGAAATTGAAAAACATCTCGTATTTAGTTCGCCTCGGACCACAGTACAAGAAGTGTCGTATATTAGTGTTTCGTTATTATAAGTAGTGAATTGAGGAAACGGAGATATGTTCGGATCTGTGGAAGTCGATCTAGATCTACCGCGGATAAGACTAGAAAAGACCAAGCAAAATCGAGTGGATGACATTTTAGAAACTGTTCTGTCGCTGAAATGTAAACTAATAAAAGATCCAAAGGAAGGGCATGGATCACTTCTTTGTGAGGAAAAAATAGACGATATACACAGTGTTGCTGTTCAATACTTGCCAAGAGGGCTAAGTGAAGCAACAAAAGACAACATGGCTTTCTTGGTGGTCATCAACTCTAAACAGAGTACTAGAGTTTTAGGTCGTTTCGAATCTGCGTTGATTTCAACTGAAAATATTAACTATTTTGAGTATAAGATGAGTGAATTCCATGTTTTTGGTCCAAAAGTTTTCTATTTGATGGAGAGAATTGCTGTTTCTAGTACAGTAAAGGAGCATGCATCGATACTTACGCGTGATAAGCATATGAAGTTCGTATTGAAAGTTTATATTGATTTGAAAAAGTCAATAGAGAGCCCAATATGTTCCATACCAAATGAGGCAGTTACAAAGCTCGAAAAGCTAGTCCACGACCCGGCATTCGGTGATATTGGATTTATGGTCGGTGGCATGAAATTTTATGGCCATAAAGACTTACTGGCTAAAAATAAAGTATTCAAAGATACATTCGAATTTACAAAGAAACTTGGTGTGTATTATCTACTGTCAGACTTTTATCCGCAAGTTTTTAAAAAGTATATGATAGATCATTATTTATCGGAAAAAACTTTTTGCAAAAAATGTTTGAAGTATTCGATTTAGTTATTAGAGGAAAAATTTCACTTGGTGACTGATTAGACAAGTATTTAATTACTATTGTAATTGAAACAATTTAATATTTTTATACTATACAATGTAATAAAAGATAAGATAATAGATGCGTATGTTATTTTTTCACTAAATTCATGCTGGACAGCATAGTGCGATATCAGGAGCAGTGCATTTTTGCACATCTCTCGGAGACATAATTGTGATATTGGATTAACCCTGCAAGATATTTCGCCCCAGCTTAGTGCAGTTGAGTTGTTGAGACTTTGCGCAGAGAACACACACATAAATATAGAAGTACATACGTACATATTTCCTGTCAAAATAATACGGTCATCAAAAAAGATATTTCTTATCGCAGTGGCTATGGCAAAAAGTGACTATAAAATTTTTTTCATCGTGTTCCGATTTTTGCGTTAATTGGAGGAGTATCACCAGTTTGTGATTGTATTCGCTTAAAATTTCCCCAAACAAAAAAATAAACATTAGGTCTGTTCTCTAGCTCAATTTCGGGTTTGTTTGGGAGAACAAATTTACCTAAAATGTGTTTCCCAACTTTTACTTATCTTCCCCTTACGGAAAAATGGCGTCATTTTTGTTTACATCAGTGCTTCTCCTCTTGCAAGAATTTACCCAAATTTTTCCTGCTGACAATTTCTGGCAAAGTGGCTTTAGCTGTCAAGTAGTCCTACAGCTGATTAATTTGATGTAGTCGGCGTGAGAATGAATGAAACGGCGATATGAAAGGCGGCACGACTTTTGGTTCTTTTTCTTGTTTTGCCAGTTTTTACCCAAAATTTGATCCTTTGCTTTTCTTGTTTTCGGCAAATTTTTTCCCACCAAAGAAGTACGTTTTGCCCAAAACCAGTTTGGCGAAAGCAGTTTGAAATTTTGGACCTCGTCCATTAATCGCAGCTTAGTAATATACATATGTAGATGTATGTTCACTAACTTCTTGGGTAAAACATGAAGTTAGGGTACATATACATTATTAAGCTGTGATTAGTGGACGAGGTTCGAAATGTCAAACTGCGTTCGTGAAACTGGCTCGTAACGAGCAGACTCGTTGCCGGTTTTTGGGCACGCATCAAAGAGACTTGCTGGAGGTGATTCACGTAGTGTGAATGGGTATGTGGACAAATTTCGAAAAACCCATTCGCATAATCAAGATGCACAAGATATATTTGTTTTTTTTTTGCGTTCTTAACTATTACTGTTACAATTTTTAACTCTGCTGGTTCTAGTGATATCTGCTGTGTACAAATTGTACAAAATCGGTAACAAAGGGGTCCCTTGAGGGACTCCTGTTGCTATAGGTTTTTTAGATGAGAGTATGCTGTTGATTCTGACTTGAAAGGCTCTATTTTGAAGGAAGGATCCAACGAGCTAGATGAATACAGTTGGTAGACAGACATGATCCTGTTTAACGATAAGTCAAGCATGCCACGCTTTATCAAATGCCTTTGCAACATCGAACATGACAATTCCTGTTGATTTATTCTTATTGAAACGTGATCTAATGTGTTGGATTACTCGAGCTAGCTGTAGCTCTGTGGAGTGATTTTGTTTACAACCAAACTGCTCCGCTGGCAGACTATTACGTAAAAGAACTTTGTCTTGTAGACGAGAGAGGAACATGTTTACCGTGAGTTTAGCGAAAGATGTAAGGAGATTGATTAGACGCCAGTTTTGAGAGAAAGTTAAGTCTTTCCTGGGCTTTGGGATCACTATGACTCTGGCCAATTTTCAACAATTTGAGGTGGAAAATAACATGGATGATATCTTAAACTGTCTAAAGGATGTTGTCGGGCAGGTGGTGAAGGCATAGTTTGGGAATATTATCTGGACCTGGGGATTTTTTTTGTTGAGACTGAGCATCAAACTTTTTACTTCTTCAACAGAAGTTAGCGGAATTGGGTCTCCGTTGGAGTTGTGGTGTGTAATAGCTGCATCGCGGCCTGTTCAGTGTTTTCTTCCTCTTCGAGATCGTCGTCTACCAAAGTGTTCTCACAAAATTGAAGTTCTGGAGAATCCGTGAACACATCGGCTTTATCAACATTACTATACTTAATGTAGCAAATAGATATTGGCCGAGGCCACCTGTCAAAGTCGCTTGTCTGGACCGTCCACACACTCGGCTCGCCTGGGCTCGGCCAATATGTATTTCTCACATCAGGCCAGAGTACGAGTGGATGGGTGGCATGTTTGGTTTATTCTTAATTCTAAAAGATTTAGAAATTTTCCCGAGCGTACTAATATCAGGATCAAGACTACTTATGAAGTGCCTCCACTGTTCATTCTTGAATTTTCGAATCTGGACATTAATGACATTCGTTAGGTGGTTTGCTTCCTGCTTCAGTCTGGGATAGCCAGTAATTCTGGCTCGTTTTTACTAATGCTCGAAGATAGTGAGCGTTGAGGGTCCTTAAGTGGAGATGACTTTTAATTTGAAGTAACCTGAATCGATTTCAAGGGCCGTTGCTTCCATTCCAGTGTATGCTGCGACCTGAATAACATTGTGGGCAATATTTCTTTGCCCGAGCACTGCTGTTCCTCCGCTACCAGTTAATCTATGATTTCTGCAAATGTGATAGTTCGGGATTCATAGCTGATGTTTCGGTTTCAAAAAACGTTTATTTCTTAGATCAGAACAATATCAACCCTGCAATTGCTCAGGAATTGAATTAGTTCACCTTTTTCAGTAGCATGAAATTCGCATTCCACGTAACAATGGATGCTCGATTTACTCGATTCATTTTGCTTGAGCAAAGGGAGTCTGTGTTGTTGACGATTGGGCGGGGAACAAAACCCTGGACCATTTTTGCCATCATGTCCCTCATCATTGCATGAAGTTGTTCTTGTATGATGGTGAGGAACTGCTGCATCTAGTTCGGGCAGTTGGCGGGAATCGCTGATGAGATTCGTTTATCCCCTGGATCGCTAATGTTTGTTGGGGGAGGAGATGGAACCGGAGTAGGTCTGCCTAGTTGAGCAAAAAATGTTTTAATGTTTTTGGGGCAATCTCCATAGCTTGCGGGATGTTCTCCGCTACGATTGATGCATTTCGGCTTTTGTTCAGGCTGTTTTGTACAGCATTTGTCGTGGAAAGCCCCATCACATTCGTCACATGGTGGCTGGACGTGTCAGTTGTTGGCTGAATGACCATACTGCTGGTAGTTATGCCATTGCCCTTGACCTACTCGAGGCGTTTGAGGCTCAGTTTGGCACATTACGTGAAAAATAGCCTGAATGTTGTAGATAGTTTTGTCTTCGCTTGGAAGGAGTACTTTAAAATAGAAGACCTAGATAGGGTGGAAGCCTTGTCTTTCTAGGTCTAGTTTGACCTTTTCGGGGCTGAGCTCGTACATATAGTTTAGGATAATGTTGAGGTTTTTCTCCCCAGGAAGATAGTACGTATGGTACTGAACTTTTAACTCTGTGAAGATCTTGGTGATCTTCCTATGATCATCAGTGGTTTTGGGGGAAATTTGAATGTCACGATAAACCCGTTTTGCTGCAACAAACTCCACGTTTCTTTGCTGAAGAACGCGGTCAAACATTTTCCGACCATTTCCAGCAAGTATTTTGTTCATGTACAAGCTTATCTAATGTTCTCATCTCTCAAATACTTTTGTCAAATATCGTCTGAGAGATGTATTCAACTAGAGAGCAGGCTGCAAAGGCCATCAAAGATCTTAACGTCAAGGGTCTTGGTCCTGATCTGCTACATCCTTGTTTCATACTCGAATGTATTGAGTACCCATGAATATAATTTTCAATAAATCACTTTCTTGTGGGGCTCTCCACTCGTTCTGGCAATCCTCCTATCTGACGCTGATTTCCAAATGAGGTGATAGAGTTCATTGATTATTACGATGGATACGATTTTTTTCTCACACTGAGACGAGGGACGTATAATATCATGCGAGGTAATTGAATGGATATTCTGTAACAATTGATCTGCTCCATTGGATGTAAACAAAAATGATCACGATCTCTATTTCGTGCAGGTGCAGGAGTCATGCGTAGGAGTAGAGTGTAGGGGAATCGCATGTAGGGGATAATTGCAAATTCAAGAATGGACAAAGAACCGCGATGGGAAATAATGAAAAGAATATTTTTCATAGTATTTTTCTTGATCTTCTTTTATTTCTTAAGGGGACGTAGCACCTTCAAATTGAAAAAAAAAGGTTTTTTTTCAAAGGCTTATTTTTAATTGAATAAAAAGACATATCTTAATGAAACTTTTTACACATACTTAACATTTTTTATATTACATTAAAAAAATTGTTAAAAATGTTTTGTGGCCCCCTGTCGTCTGCTACAATTTTTTGGAAAATACACCAAAAAAACCTGGCGTGCATGATAACTGTCCTCGGGAAAGTCTGAAAAAACAAACAAAAACGTGGTTTTGATCAACATCAAAGCGGCCTTAGAATGAACTAAAGAAAAAAAAATTGGTTGAAAAATAACAAAATGGCGGCATTTTTTTTTTTCGAAAATTGAGGTTTTTTTCCCCAGAAATCGGTTATAACTAAAAAAATTTAGTGCCAATTTTTGCATCCGTAGTTCATTCTGAGCATCAACATGTGCAAATTAATATGTTAAAATTTCAGAACGATTGGATAATATTGTTTTTCTTAATCATGCACGCCAACATGCAAAACGTTGTTTCGAGAAAATCGCGCTTAAAGTTAAAATTCAATATTTTTTGCAATAAATCTTACCGAAAATTAATCTGCGATGCCTGGATCATACAATGTATCTTTTTCTTGCTCATACTCTTCCTCTTCCAAAGATTTTTGCTCCCTTCGAGCAGTTCTGGCCTCTTTAGATGCCTCAGTCGAGTGTTTTTCCGCCTGGTTGATTCTTGCGGCATCTCTATGTTCTGCATGTTCCAGTGACGTTCGCTAATCGTAACTCCCATTATTTGCATTATTTTCAAGATAGCCATAAATCTTTCATTAAATGTACATGCAGAAATATTTGCAGCCATATTTAGCATGTTTTTCTCACAAAAAGTATGTTTGGGGGCCAAATTCCAAACACAAGAATTATAGCTTTCGTCATTATTGTGCGTAAAATTGCCCAAGCAGCGCTTTAATAAATCTTTTGATGATAAATCATCATAAATAGGCTTTGAAAGTTCTTGTATCTCATCATCTAAAGGTGCAGGATGCTTGAAATTTTTTAATGCGTTATCACCAGCTGCCTCCGCCTTGCGCCAGTTACACCAAGAAGAATGTTGAGGGTTCTCATCAGTTGAAATTGTTTGGTAATATGCTGCCCAAATTTACTTGCGCATATTTTCAACTGAATCAGGATTTCATCGTATAGCTAGACCATAATATGTGGCAAAATTTTTCATTAATTTTAGTGTCAGTTGATTTTTTTTCGGACTTTTTTTTTGGAGATTCTACACTTTTTTTACAGCTATTTTTTCGTTTTTTTTTTTGCCAAGGCTAACTTTTTTTTTGTTTCTTTTAAAGGAGATGACTCACTTATCTTTGTCTACACTTTGGGTTAAGTCGATGTAGCGATATAGCGAAGTCAACGAAAATCATAGAAAAAATGACTTTGGAGCGCCTCGCTATAAATACTCACACCATTTTTTTTTTTAGAATTTCAATTTTATATTATTAAAATCATGTTTTTAAAGCTTCATTCTAACATATTCAGTCAAAAAACAAAATTCGATTTTTCAAAAATTTTGAGGTGCTATGTTGCCTTAAGCTTGCATTACACTCTCCCCGAATGTTTCGTCAAGCTACTAAGGGATATGCCCTTTTTTATCTCAGTATGCCATAAAGCTATTCTTGTCTACATTGAGAAGATTTTAAGGGTGTGAAGCTTAAGATTGTGGTTTAGTTAGGTAGCATTTTCTTTGTTCAGAAATTTGTTTACAATTATTCGAACAGTGTACCTCGTACCCATTCTGAAGCCTCAATTACATTCTCCCCGAAACATGGCAAACGTTGACGAGGTGAGAGTGTAAATAGTCTCCAAGTCTATTCTCGCCTGTTTTTTTTTCATGGCTAGCACAAGTGTGTCAATGGCTTCATCGTCAGATCTCGCCTGTTTTAAGAGGGTATAACGAGCGTTTTATGGAGGTGTTTGAGTATTTATGAGGGTCTCGTTCTACCTCGAGACCGCTGGAAATAATGTCGGTTTTACGTACAGAGTCAAAAGGATTTGAAAAAGGTCTGGTGCTGGCTCCGATGATATTTACAAACCTATTTGGTTTGCCCATGGAAGATGCATCATATTGGAGAAGGTGCATCATATCGGATAATATGCACGCGTACGGATGAGTACAACGCACAATGTTCGAATATATGTATATATCTGAATAGAGAATATGCTACCCACCTACACGATATTAATACTTAAATTCCATTCCATGCAGAAAGTTGCGAGGTTTAAGTGTATGTTGTCTAGGTAGGTAGGTATCCTTTCATAAGATAAGCCATCTTCATCCTATGTCTTGCTGAACGTCTCGGCGACTGTTTTGTTGAATGCCCCCACGAAACAGTTACCATATGTGACAACGGGCTATTACTTACTTCTCTTGTCCGAAGTGATGCATCTTGCCCACGATTTCATGGGCAAACCAATTAGGTTCGTAAATATCATCGGAGCCAGCACCAGACCCTTTTTCAAACCCCTTTGACCTAGATACGTAAAACCGACAACATTTCGAGCGGCTGCGAAGTAGGACGAGACTCTCATAAACTCGCGGATACCGTCATTAAACCCTCATAAAACAGACAAGAGCCGACGAGGTGACCCGTTTACCCCTTCGGTTCGCCAACATTTGCTGAGAGTGTAATTTCGGCATTACTGATGCGAATAAGTTCAGGTTAAAGCCCGACAAATTTTTCTAATGAATTCTCGCACTACATTTCTTAATTTATTTACAACAAATCTAAAGGTATGTACAGGTATCACGCTCTCAATATATTGAGATTTCAAATAAAAATAAAATATTTCCTATGAAATTCTTCGATTGTTAGAATCATAAAATTTTATAGTAATAACTTTACGCCAAGTACTAAGATCGAAGTGAAAATAAATTTTGACGAGTCTTCATTATCTTGCCATTCTTTGGAATGAAACATTTTACAATAGAGAAAAGCGACATCTCTGCTGATTACTGACTGGTAACATGTCAAGTATTTCAACTTTCGATTGATTATTTTATTATCTGTTGTACCAAAGGCAGTGGCCCAATTCAATTTTCAAATTTAGACACTAATCGATGCCAAATGCCACTTTCTCGCTCAAAAGAATGTCCAAACCCTTTTAAATTGGCCTGAAATTTGTGGAGACATGCTGCTAATGTGATGTGCATTTTCTTAAGCTTGATACGAATATCCGCTTCACGTGAAATTTCCATACAAAATTTCACGCGAAATTTCTTTCTTTCTTTTTACCTATTGGCAACATTTTTGGTATGATTTTTGGTATATCACGTTCGTATCTTCACCCCTACAATATATTGATTTTTCCCTCTCACATTTGTAAAACATGTATTTTGATATCGACCTAAAAATGGATGACTTCAACATCATCATCTGATATTGGCTATTCCCTTATCGACCAAGTCTCTATTATTGCAGACATCTGAACTTTGCCTTTTTCCTGGTGAAAACATATCCACATTCAAACCGGAATTTTATAGATAGCTGTAAAACCACTTTTCGCCGAACAACCCTCATATATGTGGTTCCGGAATAACTGGTTTATCTATCATTTTCTCAAATTAAGTAAATAACGTAGCCTCCCAAGTGATAAGACTCCATTTATTATTTGAGAAAGATCGGCTAGGTTCGTTGTGAAAAACTCTGCCTGGAAAATTTTCAAAACGGCAAAAAGAGAGGAGAACTACATATATAATTGGTCAAGGGTCAAGAGGCTGTTTGCTAGGTAGCTAGCTCTCTGAAAATGACTATAAACCGCGTTTATAACGTGGTTTCAAAGTGGCTTAGGTTTAGTCAAACCACGTTGTATACGCTCAGTGGATTGATTTGAGATAAGTCGAGCTGATCACGAAATTTTACTGGATCGGATCGACTTGGGCGTTAAAAGACACGGATCGAGGGATTGGAGATTGGAAAATGTGAAGCCCATTTGAGTTCTAATCATATATGTGACGTTACTATGCGATATACTTATTTTTAGTAGAACTAGCTGCATTTTATTCGGTTAATCCACTTTAATCCAGTCACACCAAAAACCTACTTTGAAGCTTCATTTCAATCCGTTCCAAGACAAGTCAGTCCACGTCGGTCCTGGTAATATCCGCGGCTTATTCCAAAAGTTTCAAACCCGTTTTGGACTTGTATTAACATTATGGTAAACTCCAATTGCGATGAACGACGTCAGCGATGTTGCCGATGCACTCATTTGTACTGAACTACCATCGACCGTCAAAGTCGATGCTGTTGGCGGATTAATTTTTTAAAAAAAATTTTCTACGACATTGCTGCCTTCGACATATTTTTTTCATTCCAAAAATAAATATTGAATATTTAAGCATCCTGCGGTGTCCAAAGACTTCTGAGTACCACAGTAAGAAAATACAAAAAACATTTTTTTCCAGATTTTCACTCCATACACAACTAAACCAGGTAGAATACTGAGTCCTGTGTATAAGTGTCTGACGGGCTGCTAGGCAATTAGCCATTTATGTAGATCTTTCAACTCTAGATGTATGGTCAACTGTTGTAGGAGGATGTTAAAACTAAAGAAAATTCAAGGACGTGCAAAATATCTTAAGTCAAGCGTGCTGTGATCTTTTCAACCAGTGTACTAGTGCAAGTGCATCGAGTGTTTTGCAATCTTTGGATGTTATCATAGAACGAAAATATTGCAATAGTGGCAGTTAGTTTAGTGCAAGGATGTCTTTTGAGAGGCGATCGCAAACATGTCGAAACGGTATTTTGGTTGCAGTATTTCTATTGAAAGGTGACCCACCTAGTAAAACTGTTCGAGTACCGAATGCTCATCATGAAGCTAATCTGGATAGTACGTATTCCGCGAAGATTCAATATTGTCCCAATGGAATGCATCGCAGTTTATCGAACTATATATCCTTGTTGATAGCGATCAACTCTAGTCGGAGCAACGAATGTTTCGTCAAAATGGAAGCGGCCATGATAGCTACCGATGATTCTAGAAGGTTTCGGTGCAACTATCTTGACTTCCATGTCCTGCCATTCGATGTGAACTGGGCAATCAAAAAGCTTGTAAGCTCTGCACAAATCCTCGATAATCTTTTGTATTTCTTACACGACGGAAAACTGCATTTCGAGCTGAAAATCATTGTTGATACGAAAAGACAACTGGTGCGTAGTGTGGGACCAACACCGACGAAAGAACTATTCCAACAGCTCTCTGCTAAATTTCATGATCCTACGTTTGGGGACACCGGATTTATTGTGGGTGGTGTGAAATTATATGCTCATTTGAATATATTAAGGCGGCATAACGAAGTATTTCGTGGAACTTTTCAACGTCAGAATAGACGAGGACTATATTTCGAGTTACCGGAAAACTATCCACAGGTGTTCATTGAATACATGGTCAGCTGCTACATGGCCGAGAATAGATTCTGTAAAAAATGTTTTGAATATCGAAGGCTTAAGAAAGATAAAAGTGCAAGAGCGCAGAAAAAGGTTGTGAAAACGTGATTTATTTCAAGTGCTATATAAAAGAGTTTCCCGCTTGCATCGTATGAGTAACACAATTTTTTTTTTAGAAAATTCAGTAATTGTTGGTGTTAAAAGGAGCAGATACAATACACTTATTTTCTTAAAAACCAGTTGATAGCATTGCTCACAATCTGCAGGATTTCAATTTTTTTTTAGCGAAAGAATACAACCGAGAGAAGCTATACCAAAAATATTTATGTCAATCAGTCAAAAACTGCAGGAAACTCTCCAATTTGTGATTTTTGGGTTCCTTTTTTCTCATATTGAGCGGAAATATCGATATATTAATGCTAAGATACGTAAAACACTACGCTTATTGCAAGAAAATTATTTTGTTTTACCTAAAAATGTATATTTTTTTATGTATATGAGTAGAAAATGTGGTTGATTAAATTAGCGAATTATTAAATATTATGTTTTGGTTTGTGTAAAAATGTGTCTTTTAGTTTTATGGGTTTTGTTTGACAACAATGTTATAGTTAGTTAAACCAGTTACATTTAATTATTTTCTAATAGTACGATTGGAAGCCTGCAACGCACATTAATGGCACGGGGCTCAGATGAAAAAGGTATCGCAATTGTATAATCAAAATGGCTGCTAGATGGAAATTAATTTTATAACAACTGTGCTCGCAGTAAAAATTCCACATATAATTTGCTCTAATGAAACAGTAATACATCATTTTATTTTGATTCTGGCTGTCATTACAAAGTCAAAGTGATTGTTTGCGTTGAAGTTTACTTATTGTCGTGAAATGGAAAGTCATGTGTTAGTGTGGGATCATGTCTTCGGAAAATGTGAGAATTAGAATTCTATCTTGGTTTGGTTAAACGGCCCACAGACACGGAGATATGGTCGTCGACTTGGTTGCAGATATGCAATATCTGCAACCAAATTCACTGTCTGTGGGCTAGTCTCAGATCTAGTTTGTTCGCAAATATCGCAAGTCTCCAACCAAGTCGGCAACCAGATCTCCGTGTCTGTGGGCCGTTTTACTGTGGGCCGTTTTACTGTGTATTTGGATAAATTTCCAGGCCTTTGTATGGTAGTATGCATGTATGTAGGTGAAGCTGACATCCCCTCGAACATTACAGCGGGGAGTTGGATTATTTATCGACAGACCTTTATGCTTCAAATACATATTGGCCCAACTCAAATCCGTTTCGTTGGTGCATGTTGGTGGTTAAAAACCCACTCAGGTCGGGAGTGAGCTCAATATCAGCCCAGCTCGCACCACCAGGGTGTACACATATTGGCCATAGCCTATGTTGGTCTTGCTTGGGCCAATATGTATTTTCTACATTACATGGGACTTAAATATTTCACATACATGTGTCGAAGTATTTCCTTTCATTTGAGTGATTGTCAATATGTCATCGGTACTATAAATATATATGTGCATACATATATTAACAACCACTACAGCGACCATTCTGAAGAGGACAATTCAGCATAATCAAAACCGTAGTTGACTGAGTTTGTATGGAAAGCCAATTTCGTTCGAATTCAGAAATTTTATCGTCGTATAAACGAATAAAATTGGAATTTGGAAGTTTCTATCTCCATACAAATTTCTGTGCATATCGATACGAATCGCGCAAAAGAAAAAACAGTTATGATGATACATAATTTAATTTCTCTTTTGTTTAAATAGGACTTGAGTCCCAATTTTTGGGTTCTTATGCAGCGTTTCAAGCTAGATTTAGCTCTATTTAACTTAAATTAGCCCAAAAAATCATCAGTTCCCCACGAGGCAATTTAATCCCTTATCAACTTTCTGTAGCCTCAAATTTGGCCCGCGGTCAAATTAATTTAGGAATATTGAAAGAATGTTTTTTGGAAACCAATTTTGATGATCAACTGAATTAATAATTAGAACAATGAACGATTGGCAGTAGCTATAATTTGAAAATTCATTTCAACATAGAAATTATCAGATGTATGATAGCTGAAGCCATATCCAAACTTTACAGTAAAATGAACTGCGTCTTTATATCATATTTTGGTAAAACTCGATTTGATGGTTTTACGCCACAAGAAAGCAAAAAGGCGATAACAGGAGCCTGACTAAAACCACACAAAAATAAATAAATAATATGCCCGAACACAAACAAAGAAACACAAACGAAATTTACTTTTCAGTCAGACATCTATGTCGGACGTTAAAGTTGCGTTAAGGTTTGAAAAGCTGTAGAACAGTTTCAGAAACTGCCACGTTAGTTATAATGGACCTTTTCACACTTGTATTCTTGATGCACTCCTCAAACCGGTTTACTGAGCAAGAGACGGAAGAATCAAGGGGAATTTGTCTCAAACCGGTTTACTGAGCAAGAGACGGAAGAATCAAGGCCAAGAAATTGTCTTCGAGTGACAATGTGGAAAGACGTAATACACTTTTTTGTAGAATCATCATCACTCGGAAAATTTAAAAATTGGTTTCTTAGTTTTATTGCAAATGTTTTGCATATGTGTATGTAATTTGAAGCATCTGTTGATGCAATAGTTACGAAAATGGCTAAAACTCGTTACCCTGTGTCAGCAGCAAAGCAAAATATACACCAAATCTGCTTCACGTTAAACTAAACCCAACTAATAAATTTCGTTTCGATTGAATCACTGCGCTAGAAGTTATACGGGTGAAAAATTTTTTAGGGTGACCACCCTCAAAACTTTTCAAATTTTTAAAGCGTTAATATTTGTTGTTAATTTTCATTGCAGGATCGTTTCCATTTGAAAATCTAATGACATAATCGCGCAGAAAAGAAATTCCAAAAAATTACAAAAATGGTCATAGCTGGCAGCCCTTTCACGATTTTTGTACGAAATTCCTATCAAATTTGGCTCACATTAAAATGTATTTACTGCATAAACTTCATTTTGATATCATGACTGCACCGGAAGTTATAGGGAAAAAAGCTTCATTTTGCTGAGCAAATTTGGAAGATTTCGGAGACAAAAATCACCATAGCTGGAACCCTATTCTAAATTTTCAGCCAAATTTTCACCAAATGTTACCTTAAGTAAGATCTAAATATTGTGTGAATTTCGTTTAAATCTGATAGCTGAATCGGAAGTTATAGGCCAAAAACCGGTTTTTTTTCTCAGTGATTTTTCAAGATGGCACCACTGCCACAGGATTGCCCGCATTTCAAAATTATTTCTATCAGACCTGGTCCTAGTTGATATCAACATGTTCTGTGAATTTCATTATGATCGAATAATCCGGTCGTCAGTTCTCGTGAACAGAACTTTTGAGTGCTGAAATAGAGGTAATTTAGTGATGGGTTGCCGTTCTTGTGCAAATCGGAATTTTAAAAATTTCAAATTGACATGATTGACAAACGTTAAAATTTATCAATGATTTGAATTTTTTGTCAAAAATCAAAAATTTTTCAGCAGGTTCAATGATTTGAAGGATTTTTTTTCAAGAGCCTGCCGCAGCTACAGGGTTACCCGCACTACCTTAAAAATCCATATGTATTAATTTTTAGTCAACATCAATACGCTCTGCGAATTTCATGATGATCCAATGTTTTCGTCAGAAGTAATGACAAATCAAAATTTGAAAAAAAAATCCTTGCCTACTTTTAGGCACGCTGCACCCACACACGGCTCAAAATTTCCAATTCTTTATCATAAGCAAGCTAAGAACATAATAAGTTTTCATTCCCAATACTTTTTTTGAACAAAAATTTACGCTGCTTTTAAATATAGGAGTACCTCAAAATTCACTAAAACGCTCGCCACCGCCAAAAAGTTTAGGATATCTGAATTTTAGCAAATCGTGGACCTACCTACTAAATACATCTACGTTCTCCGAAAGTTTCAGCTCAATCGGATCGGCCACTCCAGAGATTATCTCTCTTAATCATTTTGATGATATATATATATATATATATATATATATATATATATATATATATATATATATATATATATATATATATGAATTTTCGGCGAAACGAGTTTAATACTACTTTTCTTCGAAAATTAGTAAAAAGTGCTCAATTTCAAAGAACTGGTAATTCATAAATTCTATGTACATTTATTTACAATATAAGTATATTACACAACTAAATCTCAAACACGCCTAATCAAACATAAAATAACCGTATACAAACAAATAACACATCCGAATCATCTTAAAAAGTTATCAAGTGGAAAATGCCGAAATGATTCATTGAAAATATCTGTAAAAGCTGTACTGACTAGCTCATTGATGAGCGGCTTTAGGAATGGAAGTCCTGTTTTCCACATAGCATTAATTACTGTATCAGCAATATTGTTAAGGGTCATCCGATTATGCCCGAAAAAATCAGATATATGAAGAGTCATGCCACCGATTTTGTCAACTGCCACGTGAACTTTCAAAAGTGATCCGGGTCCACCTAGTCTGCGAACGGTAGTTGTTTGACTAAACCGAATGAAAATATAGTGTGAGTTTAGATAAATCTGTTTTGAATTATTGCTCTTACCTGTAATCGTACAGTGTCAAGTTCCAAATTCCTGTATTTGTTACAGACGCCCCCATCAATTTACCGTTGAACTCGTAAGCACCTTCAAGACTTTTCTCGGGGAAGTACTGCGAATAAACGATTCGATTGCTTTCAGTATCCGATTTGAACTTTGTAACTCGTGATGCACTCCATCCGAATTCACTGACATTTCGCAGGATCAAATTGTAGCCAGCGATTCCGTTTTGGTCACCTCGACGCTGTTCAACGTAGGAAGCTTGATGTGGATCAAAGGGTTTGATGTTATATTCTGGAATACCTGAAATTATTGATTTTTGTGCATTAGGTATGCGAGGATTTTCACGTTATGACAATAATGTGTTTACCATCTTTGAAGAATACTCGCAAATCGTTAAACGCGTCTTTCATGCATGTATCGAACTTCGGTGTTTGCATGTGGCATGTACTCAAAATTGTGCTCAATCTTTTGTTTCTTTGCGCGTGGGTTAGCAGCACTTGCAGCACTATAAACATTTCTATGATTGCTTTTAAGTTTCCCATGTTGGAACGCTCTTTGATTATTCTTATCTTGTATCTAAATCAAAACGAAATTTTTGGAAATTTAAATTGTTTTGAAATATTTTATATACAAATATGCTGAATCGTCTTGAATAGTTCAAAATAAACGAATGTTTAAAAGTTAAAATAAACATTTGTTACATTCTATTTGTTACAGTCTATTCCCAAATCAGGCAAAATAAAATTGAAATCAGGCCCCCATTCACGAACAGTACATCAGTCCAAATGGCCTGAGGCCAGGCCAACATATCACCGTGTCTGGGAGAACTCTTAAGGATTCATAGACTCAAGGAACCAAATTGAATTTCCAATCAATCCAAAGTCGATGGACTCAGGCCATCGGGCCATTTTTTGGCTCGACCGTGTGTGCGAAAATAGTTGGGCGAATTTGGACAATCCATAAAACTGACTAGTCGTGTGTGCTAAAAACACAATAACACAATGGGGTCAGCTTCATTGCAGAGCCTCTTCTTCCTAGCAGCAGTAAGCCGCTTAGTCAAGAAACAAGCAATTAAAATTATCATCATCCTCCGAATAGGAATAGGATAGGAAAGGAATCTCAAACCACACTCTCGACACACTTAATTTGAAATTAAATTATATAATAATTAAAAAGAATATATAAATAGGATAAATGGAGAATAAAGAAAGTAAGATAGAGTTAATTGATGAGAAGTTAGTGGAGAACATGAAAAATAAAAAGCATGCAAAGAAAATTAATCAAAGGATTTTCAAGGAGAAAACAAAACAAGAGAAACTGACTCCCAGACAACAACAGGGTGATGGTATGAGGGATGCAGAAATGAAAATTTTTTTAAATTTCAAAAATCAGCAATCGGTACAAACTAGTAGTGAATAGTGCGTAATTTAATTTACGTGGTTATAATGTAATTCTTCAGCAGCCTTTTAAAGACGGGAAAAGATGTAGCATTCTTCAAAGAATTGGTGAAATTATTAAAGATTTCCATAGCTAATCTAATATTATCTTTATGTTTTCTATTCACTCCACTCTTTGTATCTCCTCTTCATGTATTCTGATGTTAAGGCAGATCTCACTCTTATTAATCTGCGTCAATACCATGTAACAAGTTTTACAGATATTGATTGTAAGCCTGTTACCCAAAAGCCAGGACCCATAAACAATTAAATCAATATTTATTTGTCGCTCCAGAAGTTCAGCAGAGTTAGCAGAGAATAGCAAAAGTGTATCATCAGAATAAATAATATATTTTCCAGTCAGACCAGAGAAAAACAAATTATAAATACAGTGTAAACTCGGTAATTGCAACTAATGGAAACCCAGACTTGTTGCAATTTTCGAAGTGTTGCAATTTTCGGGTCAGTACATTTTGTGAAGAAAAACAACCAATTAACACAAATGAAGTTATTTTTATTGGAAAAAAATATTGTAATTCAAAAAGAATGAGTGCAAAAAAACTTTTCGTACACCTTTATATTTTTCAAACATATGTATTCAGATTTTCTCAAAAAAGTTAAAAAGTGTTGCCTGCTTCTGGCTCTTGCCTTGCTTCACAATAGCTTTCTCCTTCAATTGTTGCAAAACGATTATATCCAGAAGATTTTCGTTATTCTGTTCAGCCCATGCAATACAAATGTTGATGCTTCGTACTGCGTCTTCATTTTTTATCTTGTTCACTCTTATCTCCAAGGTGCTTTCGTCAACTGACTTTGTTTCATCGTCGTCTATCTCTTCAAAACAAATCTCAGCTCCAGTTTCCACTATCCAGTTATCAATATCATTTGATGTCAAATTATCATCAGGCCCAATTTGTTTCAGAAGATCACCTATTGGGTCTATTAAATCTTTCATGCACTGCATTACTGATCTTATGATACTCAGCGGAACGTCATCCTCTTCCATCCAATCAGAGACTGCTGTCATTCAATTTTCCAGCATTTTTCAATAACATGTGATCTGACCTTCGCCCATGCTCCAGATAAATGACATACGGCGTGTTTTAAGTTTATTCCCTTAATTATTTGCTCCGTGTCCGATTCCTCAGAACCTACAATTTGGGCCAACAAGCTTTTTTTGTAAAAAAGTTTTGTCAACCTAGTCACGTTTTGGTCCATAGGTTGTATGATTGCAGTGCAGTTCAGTGAGAAGCACATTACGGATATCATACCGTCATCACTTTCAAGCCGGCCATCTTTCGGATGGCATGGAGCATCATGAAGCAGTAAAAGTGCGTTTGGCGGAAGTCCCTGAGCACTTAGGAATCTGCGGACCTAAAGCAAAATAAAGTCCATTGAAATCAATAAATTTAATTTCGAAAATTGAAAACCTTACTTCTGGAACAAATGTGCTATGAAACCAGTCGTCGAATAAACATCTCGTCATGCAAGCATTGCCACTGTTTCTATACACCACAGGAAGATCTTCAGCATTTTTGAATGCCCTGTGATTCTTGGCTTTTCCTATCACTAGGATCTTAACTTTATGGGTTCCGATTGCATTTGTACATGCTAGAAAAGTTATTCTCTCCTTACTAGTTTTCCGTCCAGGTGCTGAAGTTTCCCGGAAATTCACCAAAGCTTTTTCTGGAAGAAGCTTCCAGAACAGGCCAGACTCATCTGCGTTGTATATCTGTTCTGACTTCAATTGCAATTCCTTGATTTTGGAATGGCACTTTTCAGCAAATTGGTCAATGGCAGCTGCATTGTTTGACAGCTTTTTTCCACAAATTTTGAGAAGTCGGATCCCGTGTCGCTTTTTAAATTTTATGAACCAACCGTTGCTTGCATTGAATCCATTCGAATTCTCTGGAATTTTGTTGTGAAAAAATTTTGCCTTTTCCTTCAGCAATTCCGCAGAATCGGTATGTTTTTTGATCGTTGATCCAAAAACCACTTATACAGCGCAGCCTCCATTTTCGGAAATTCAGACTAGCGCATCGTTTTCCGTTTATCGGATCCAAATTCTGCATTGGCCACAAATTTGAGGAATTTGTTTTGGTTTTTTATAATACGGCTAATTGTCGATTTGTTGACGCCGTATTTGATAGATAAAGCGGCAATAGATGAACCACTTTCGAAATCTGTTATAACTTGCGCTTTATCTTTAAATGATGTGCTTTTGAACCCGACATTTTCAAATAAACCACACGAGCGACGTAAGAAAACGAAATTTAACAAGCACGCGTATTGAGGGATGTACCGGAAAATACTATTCTGCCCCTAGACTTCCAATAAATATCTTGTGAGTGCATACAACAGGGTAACAAATTTTAAAGTAACAGTCTTGATTTGATTTTGACTCTAAAATTGCAACAAGAGTTGCAACTTTAGAGTCTACAATAGAAAAATATTGACTGTTGCAAATTTCGAGTATTGCAATTATCGGGGGCTGCAATTATGGTGGTTACACTGTATAGAGTAAAAATAAAGTTAGCCCTAGAATTGACCTTTGAGGAACACCAATGTTAACTACTCGTTGCTTACTTATTTCATTATTAAACCTAACCAGGATTTTTCTGTCTTTTAGGAAACTATCAATTAACGCCAGTGCCAAGCCTCTTATTCCACGTTCCCTTAGGTTTTCTAACAAAGTGATATGATTAACTATATCAAAGGCCTTCGCTAAATCAATAAACAGTGCAGCCACATATTTATTCAAATCCAGTTCGCAATTAATAAATTGTAAGGCATCTGTTATTGCTGATGTTATTTTTTTTTAGAAAACCATATTGATGTGTATCAAATCCTACACTATTTTCAATAAACTTAACTAGTCTTTTATTGATAATTTTTTTTTCGAAAATTTTGGTAAACGAACTTGTTAAAGCAATTGGCCTATAATAAGAAGGATCTAAATCGTCATCTGATTAATGAATAGAAACTATCATGGTATCGTTCAGCTCTGTAGGGAATTCAACTTTGCTAATGTGATTGTTATTGATTGCAGAAATATAAGGTGATATCTGAGTAGCGAATAATTTTCAATTTTCGGAAGTTATTTCATCAGTTCCAGGTGAAAAATTCTTCAATGAGCTAATTATGGCAAACACTTCACCAGGGTCAGTAAGCTCGAAAAAAAGAGACTTTGAATTCAATGGAATGTGCTGCCTTTCAAAATTGAAAACGTTAAACTTCACTTTTAAGTTGTCAGTAAGTTTTTCACCTATAGAGCTGAAATGATCAACGAGATTATCGGCAGTGATGAGAGAGTTTGATTTGTTTATCTAATTGCCCAACAAGAGTTCTTGATTGATGAATTTCCAAACTCTCCTAACGTCACTCTCAGCAGAGATAATTTGTCTTCTAACATAGTCTTCCTTGGCAATTCTGATCATGGAACATACTCTATTCTTCAAGGATCTGTATTCAGAAGTAAGTTTGGCATTATTTGGATTCATTTTCATTCTTTTATATAACATTTTTTTTTTATCCATTTCCCTAATTAAATCTTTCGTAATCCAATTGTTGCCTCTCTGTTTTGCATCTTCAATAATAGTAATTATGTGTTTAAAAGAAATTTCACCATGCGTTTCACTAAGCTTCTTTAGTAGCGAATCAACATATAGTCGTTTATCTAAAACTGAAATTTTCTTTTTAACTATAGGTTACAGTAGCTTTTTAACACCAGATTCTGTTATATACAAAGTATGGTGATCTAAATTTGGCCATTCTGAGTATTCTACTTTAAAAGCAACAGACTGAGTGTTGACGGTAGTTGTTATATGGTCTAAAAAAGTAGCTGAGCCTGATGTAATTCAGGTAGGGTTTCAATTTAGCAGTACCACATTGTTCATTGCCAACATATAATTATAGTTAGCACAGATACTATTGCTTATGTTAATGGCATTTATATTGGTATCGGCGACAACTATCAAGTTACTAAACCTTTGATACAAATCATCCACAAATTCAATAAAGTCTTCAGCATGATCATGCTGGGTTCTATAGAAAGTTCCTAAGTGGATTGACCGAAGGTCACATTCAATAGAAATAATGATAGTGTGATATCTACTATCATAATGAAGCAGCTTATGCTGAATCCGTTTATTAATGTAAATAGCAGTGCCACTTCCTTGGGCATGATCTCTGCAGTTATGGATTGCGACGAATCTATCTAAGTGAAATAAACCAATTTCATTACTAGAAATCCAAGTCTCATTAAGAATTACTGCACCTAACTTAGGTTTAGAATTACAGAATATCTCAAGGTCCGTAAATTTATTCCTAATGCTTCTGATATTAACGTAAAATATTTTCACGTTATGTGCATAGCCGGAGAAGCCAACTATCAAACCAAAAAGGATCTCAACCTTTTCCTATTTAGCACTTTTAGTGCTACTTTCACTTTTTCCCGGACGTTTTTATCTTCGAAATAGGCCACTTTTTCCCAGACTTGTATGGACATTTTACCCGAAACAGCTCAGAAAAGTCCCCAAATTCAAGCTACGAAAAAAAATGCTGGGAAAATTCGACGTTTTTGCCCAATTTTCCCCATAAAAAAATTTTTTCATCCTTAAAATATCACTATTGTATTCCCCAACCACTTTCAATCATTGAAAGCGCGGTAAAGGCAGTTTTTGCCAAACTGTGGCCAAAAAACCCCTTACTCCCCTACAAAACCGAAATGTTTGTATCACAGCAATAGGTCCACTCTAACCCAAAATTGGCCGATTTCAGCTACTTTTGCCCTAAAAACTTTTTGAATATTTGAATAAAATACTCGCAAGTACGAAAATACTCGATACTTGATATCTAAAAGCAGATTTTATTTTAACATACTTAATAGCATGACAAAACTCAACTTCATATAATATTTGATCATACACTTTGATCAGACTTAATGGTTTTAGCAAAACTACCAGCCATTAATACAAGATAAAATCTAGCCATACAAATTTCCATACAAATCGGATCATTACATTCCATATGTATGCACACGTAAAAAAATCTGCTAAATAGTATATCCAATCCATTCAAATCTATTCTTCACGAGCGGTTCTACAAGCGTACTGTGTATACTGGTGTGCTTTACACTAACTTGCCCACCGCCACCAAAGAGTTAAAGATATCTTGATTTTAACTTAACCTATCCTTACGATGGCGAGATATTTATTTGATTCTCTCGATTGCTACGATGGCGAGATATTTATTCGTTTCTCTCGATTGTCTCGATTGCCTCAATTCTCTCGATTGTCTCGATTCTCTCGATTGTCTCAATTGCAACAATCGAGTCCAAATTAAATCATCGAGATGTTTCGATATATTTGAACAATCGAAACAATCGAGTTTAACATCTCGCAATCGCGCATCACTAGTTTAGACCTTTAAAAATAAGCTCTTAAAAGGATTTTCGGAAATTCGAATTATTTTTGGAGTTACAGCTATTTTTGTGACACTCCAACTAACTGGCCAAAACGAGACTTAAAGTTTTAAACGCGTTTTTCTCGGAACTACTTTTCTCGATACGGTTGACATGATACCTCTAGTTGTTATGGACCGAATTACGTGAAATTTTGCACAGCCCCTTTTAACACTATTAGTTTTCGTCTGACGTAAGGATTCTTCAAAAAATATTTTCTACTCTTTATTAAAAATTCCCAAATTTGAAAAAATGAGGCGAAAAAACAACTTTTTTTACATGGAGGCCATTTTGTGAAAAAAAAAGTTTTTTCAAATCGCCTACGTCAGACGCATTTTACGTTCTTCTTTTTACAGAAATCTTTGTTTCAGACCACCAGGAAGGTTGGAATCATGTCAACCATGAGACTAGTTTTTTTAGCCTTCACTTTGCCGGCCTGTATCTACATCACTTTTTTTTTTTTTTTTATTTTATGAATACATTTTTGTACTTTCAAAATGCCAATAAAAGACTGCTAAAAAAATATATACCATTATATTTATGGTTTTTTTTTATTGCGTTCGTAAAATCACCTCAAAATCGAGGCTCTAGACAGAATACTGCCTTAACGACATCAAATTGAATAGGGTCGATCATATTATAGACCTTGGCGTAGTATTGGATTACAAGATGCGCTTCAATCTCCACTATGACAAAATCCTAGCCAGGGCTAATAAACAGCTCGGATTCATAAATAAATTATTCTTGAAAGAGTTTAAAAATATATGGGTTACCAAATCATTATATACCACCCTAGTGCGTCCTTTACTAGAATATGCTTGCATTATATGGAACCCTGCTTTCGAGCTACATAGCAATAAATTTGAGTCTGTTCAGAAACAATTTGTACTTTTCGCTTTGAGAAATCTCTATGACCCAAGAGATTTTCAACATCTGCCATCTTACAAATTCAGACTGAGTCTTCTAAATTTGATGTATCTTTCTTCTAGAAGAACTCTGCTCAGCGCTTGCCTTACATTTGATATTATTAGTGGTGCGGTAATTATTGAAGATCTCTCTAGTAAAATTACTTTCAATAACCGACCAAGATGCACCAGATATGCAAATCTGCTCAATGAATTCATTCATCACACTACCTATGCATATAATG
Source organism: Nemotelus nigrinus (assembly GCA_947369275.1). NCBI lineage: Eukaryota > Metazoa > Arthropoda > Insecta > Diptera > Stratiomyidae > Nemotelus > Nemotelus nigrinus. Next base: position 38,931,399 of record OX376372.1, read on the forward strand.
AGCCCATTAATAGGTGCTGTAGAATATTCAATTCTATAAGCAGCTACTACTCTTCGGGGATTCCCAAATCAAACTTCACAAATAACTTGTCCAAAGCCCTTTTCACATCGAAGCCGCTTAACTTCCATCGTTACTAGCCTAAATTTAATTAAAATAATGTAGAGTAACTGCTACAAAATGTGTGATGTATTGTATCTTTTTTACGAACAATTTGTATTTTATATTTATGATGATAAATTGTATTTTAGATTTATATTAGGTTTTCTTGTTGTGTATATTGCCTTGTTTGGTAAAATAAATAAATAAATAGAACATTTTTAAAATATGACTAATTTTGAGGTGTTTACATGGACTTCCCCCCTTAGGCTTTTTCAGACAGAAAAAATATTATCTTTATTTCTTCAACATAAATCTGTATTTTTCTTGGAATTGCGATGAACATTTTCTGTACCCATCTAATGTTGACCTTGACAACTAGTGTAAGAGAACATTTTCAGTTCGCTAAATCAGCAATTAATTTTCTGTCAACAACATTTCGTAAAAATTTCCCAAAAGTAACATTCAAAAAGAGATTAGATAGCAACTGGAAGGCTACGACGTACTCATCTACATTCGATGGTAAACGAGACCTAAATTTATCTTTTATGTTGTCATAAAAACAAACAATTACAAATCGTGTCATTAGTCTTGAGGTAAAAACATCAACGACAGCTACTATCTACAATTATTGTTGGTAATTTTCATGCAAACAGTGTACTTGTTTCTCAAGCCAAGGTTTATTGGAACTGTCGGTGAATCGATGCGTGCTTACTGTTGCAGTTTTTCACTCCCCTGGCTTGAATATTAACTAAGTAGGCAAATCGCAACTATCAAAAATTTCAAATTATTTGAGATCAAACATATTGATTCAATATTTTGAAGTTAGTTTTTATGATTTGTTTTTTGTTTGCTTGACACTTTAAAAGGTTACATTCATGAGTGAGATTCACCCTTCCCTACTTTAGTGTTTTTTTTTTAAAAAAACTGTTAATTATCACCCTACATAAGTGCATACTGGAGATGCAAGATTTTAGAGGTAACTCCAAGTTAATAGCTTGATTTTAAAGTTAGTACTCATTCGCAAGCGACCGTCATCAGAAATCTGTGAATAAGTATTGTAAATTTCGATAATAAATTTGACTTTCAAGCCGGAAGAGAAGGTATTTCAGTTGAATTTCACAGGTGTCTTCGCTTAATATGAAACACGCTCTAATTTTTCAGGTGAATGTCAATTTAAAATATCGCACTGATTGTAAATCGACTCATGAAAGTTCAAGGTTTTGTTGTGGTAGTTTAGTTCGTATTTGCTCTGAAAATGTTTTTCACTTTAAATGAATAATTTACATTGGATATAATCCATATGACCAAATTAACCTTGTTAAGTAAATTAATGTGATATCGGTTTTATTATATTTTTAATCAAAATATTTTTAAGCGTTAATAATTTTTGTTTCGTGGGCTATACCATTGCATGACGAGGGAAAATATCATAATTTTTATGTAACAAATATGTAACAGTCTTACTTCCGTTTGTTTAGATTCTTGTTTCGATTGCATTCGAATTTTTTAGTTTGTTGCTGTAAATGTTTCACATATTGCTCCTACAGCTAATGTTTGTTGACATGATTGAATATCTAGAACATATATCTAGAACAATTGTATTCATCAGATCTTGGTGTAGGTCAATGAGCCAATATCTACTGCGGCTTTATCAAACAAATTGGGTAATTATAAGTCGGAACAATTCATGCGAGGCAGAGTCTACAAGCTCCTAACTTCAAGTAAGACAACACTGCTCCTCCCCCTGACTAAGTAGTAAAAACCTAGCGTCATTAATTTTTAAAGATTGTCCATCTACTATCGAGTATATTTTCTTTGATGTTGTTGTCGCCCTAGCACTTCAGCCCCTCTCGGGCATTGATTTTGTAACGATTTCAAAGCTGAGGGGTGACAATTCAGCAAAGAGCCTGCGAAAAGTGTGATAGACAATCATGAACGAGGCAACAAAAGGTTAATTGTCCCTGAAGTAGCGTTCTTTAGATACGGTCATGAAGGCTGCTAATCCGCATTTGTGATTGCTAGCTCTATGCGGCTGTGATGACTTACTCGAAAATGGGGTGGTTTGCTCCAAGAATAAAAGGATGCTTTGTGTTTTCACTCAACATTGAATCAACAATAAAAATAAATAAAAAAAACCCCTAGCGCATCAGAACCGCTAGAAACACTAATGTTCGAAGAACAGTAGAGGACTTATGCAGATTTTGAGAGTGTATTCTACCACTAGCAGCTTTTCCTACTTAAACTAATATACCCTTAGTAATATTAGACCATAAGTCAATTTAATTTCGATGACTTCATCGAAAATTACAGCGATAGAAAGGTGTTTGGGGCTGTCACCCGAAAAATGTGCAGATCTTAGAAAATTTAAACATTGTTTACTTATTTTCATTGCAAATGTTTGCGAAGCAAATACTTAATGAAAGCATTTATTGGAACGAAAATAACAAAAAGATCTTGTGCTGGCAGCCCTTTGATAGCACCGAAGCAAAAAATATGTCGCATCTGCGTCACGCTGAAGTCAACCTGCTCTGCGAATTTTGTATTGATCCGATGACTGCGTTGGAAGTTATTGGGATGCAAAGAAATGTAGGGTTACCATTCGCAAAAGTTTTCAAATTTTCTAGATCTTAATAATTGGTGTTTATTTTCACTATAAGATCACTACGATTTGAAAATTCTATGCTTAAATCGTTGACTAAAGGTATGCCAAAAATATACAAAAACACAAATAGCTGGCAACCCTATCATTGTTTTGAAATTAAATTTCTACTGAATATTGCCTACTATAAGTTTGAGTTGCCATTTGAATTTCGTTTTGATTCCATGGCTGTACTGGAAGCTATAGGGCCAAGAGCTTATTTTCCTGAGCGAATTTTCAAAATTTCAGACACCAATATTACCATAGCTGGCAGCTCGAACCGAAGTTTTAAAGTTAAGCAAAAAACTGACGCCTGAGAATTAACCGAACCAGGAAGTGGCTTCTTTCTGTATAACTGTATCTGCTGGCGTCAATGAGCTTCTACGCAAGAACTTCTGGCCTCCTGGTGTTCTGGTCAAAGAACTCACCAGAATTCCTTGTAAGAATTTTCATCCAAAAGGTGCAAGGAGCTCCAGAACTAAGGATTAAGACTCTATTATCAAAATGTTCGCGGTTTGAGGACCAAAAGGTTCGGATGATATAATATGTCTTACAGAAACCTGGCTTACTGATGATATCTTCGATTCGGAAATCTTACCTGACCACACGGTTTTCCGTAAAGGCAGGGATTGTTTGCATAGTGATAAATCCGATGGTGGAGGTGTTCTCATCGGTATCAATAAGGCGATCAACGGATCACTCTGTCGTAATTTTCCTTTCTGTCCTCCGGTTGTGTGTATTTTTGTGCGTATTTCCTTACCTTCTGATAAAACCTTAGTCGTTGCTTCAATATATATCCTCTGCAACCTTCCTTTGTCAGATTATGAATGCTTTCTTGCGGAACTTTCTTCTTTCCTCAACAGTCGTTTTTCCACCGCTTATGTTCTGCTATGTGGTGATTTTAATCTCCCAACACTGCATTGAGATGATGCTTATTCGGTTATCATCTCAACTAGTAGTGTATCTTTAATAATGTCATCGTTTCTCTCACTTTGTTTCCTCTCACAGCTTAACAGCATATCAAATGCCAACATTAGAATTCTGGACCCTGCTTTGTCCAATCTCCCAAAATTATCACTTTCTTTAAGTGCTGCTCTCTTTCCCTATGTACCTCTTGACCCAGATCATCCCCTTCTTGTCCTCGAAATCTCTAATATTGGTTTGATGAGGAACAAAATCCCTTCTCTGTTACGTTTCAACTTTCACAAAGCTGATTTTACTGGCATGGCTATTGAATTAAATAGAATTAACTGCTTCTCTTTCTTTCGTGGTCTTGACATTGATGATACTTTGTGCAAATTGTATATTTTCCTTTCAACCCTCATTCCGCAATTCACACCAACTCATCTTCTTAAAAAACGGAAATATGCTCCTTGGTTCAGCAATATTGTCGCAGTTGCACTCGAAGCCACAAATGTAGCTCGTAATTTATACAAAAGATCTGGTTCACCTGCTGATTTTGTTTTGTATAAAGAACTACGCTCTAAAGCGAAAGAAGCTGCCAGACAGGCGATGTGCACTTACATTGCTAGCGTTGAAGTGTCAATCAGAACCAACCAACCGAAACCCTTTTGGTCATTCATTTGTTCCTTGAAAAACTCTCCCAGCATCCCCAATGGTATGCATTTGGGGGATACAACTGCTTCCACTCTGCTTGAAGCGTGTGAACTTTTTGCTTCTTACTTTTCCTCTTTCTTCTCACAACAATGCCCTCCTCCTTCCCAAAATCTTATCTTTTCGTCTTCTCCTGAATTACATTTGTTTCGGACGAACCCTTTAGAAATTTAAGTTCTGTTGGAGGATATCGACGCCAATATCGGTAGTGGTTCCGACGGTACTCCAAATATCTTGGCTAAATCTCTTTCTTCATCTTTGTGCGTCCCTCTTGCTATCTTGTTCAATATAAAATTATCTTCTGGTTCATTCCCTTCTCTTTGGAAGACTGCCAATATCTTCCCTATACATAAAGCTGGTGATCAAACATGCATCTCAAACTACCGTCCCATTTCCCTTCTTCCTTGTTTCAGCAAGGTCCTTGAAAAAGTGGTCTACAAGCGAGTCTACTCCTTTATCCAACCTACCTTAGTTCATGAGCAGCATGGCTTCGTCAAAGGTAAATCCACATTAACCAACCTTCTTTCCTTCACACATATGGTTGCATCCAAGAAAAAGTGGCATAGCTGGTCCTCTTCTTTGCTGGTTTAACTCTTACATATATGGTCGTACCTGTATTGTAACTGTTAATTCCTGTTCTTCAATTCCCTTTTTTCCTGTATTAGGTGTTCTGCAAGGATCTATTCTTGGTCCTCTTCTCTTTCTTTTGTTCATAAACGACCTACCTCCTTGAATCCAATCTTCTTGTCTGTTATATGCTGACGATTTCAAGATGTTTCGAGTGATCGAGTCACAAAATGACTTTACGTTTTACAAAATGACCTTAATTGTTTACAAACTTGGTGCTGCGGTGATTGAACATCGCGAAATGTCATATAATGTCTTTTACCTATAAAACATCACCTTTAATGTTCTCGTATTCTGTTTCAGGCTCTGATTCTAAACTTAAATTTCATAAGCATATTTCATAAATAACTGCCAGGGCCTCTTAATTATTGGATTTCATTATTAAAAGTAAAAGTAAAGCAATCCCACGACAACCCTCGTACGGGTCTAGGGGTCGAAGCTGGTAGAGAGCTTCATTACAATTTTTTTAATCATTGTGGATACGAGTGTGGCGTGATTGATTCCACGACTCACTTTACCCCTGATTTAAATCAGAGCTAGGTGAACTCAAAGCTTGGTGCGCGGACCATCGTCCGAACCTGGATTCGAACCAGGGACCCCACACGCAAGAAGCCAGTGCTCTACCCACTAGGCTACTCAAGTTTTAGATCCTCTAAATCCTTCGTTAATATTTCCACCGATGAACACCTTTTTCTCTCCTTTGTACGTAGTGTCCTTGAATATTGCTGTCAAGTGTGGTGTCCTCATTATGTCTACGTAAATACTGCGTTGGAGTCCGTTCAATGCAGATTTACTCGCACCCTATTCTACGAATTTCAGCTTCCTTACCGTCCTTATAGTGATTGCCTGTCGTTCCTTCATCTTCCCTCCTTCGAATCACGGAGACTTTTCCTGGACGAGTGCCTAATATTTAAATTATTTCGTGGGATGGTTGAATCCGACATCAGTAGCCACGTTTCTGTCTGTGTTGCAGTACATGGCACTCGTTCTTCTTTTGCGTTTAGTGTGCTATTTGTGCGTACTGACACCTATTTTTATTCTCCGCTGTTGCGTTTACTGAGGCAACACAATGACCTACAGTTTGGTTCTCTTCCGCCGACGTTATATGCCTTCAAAATTTTTCTAAAAAACAATGTTTTGCTTATTTCCAACTCAATGTAGTTTTTTTCTCTTATTTTTCTTATTTTTATAATTATTATAATTGTACTTCTTCGCCTTCATTTTGTTCGCTAATTTTGTTCTTTTTTATCATTATTATTTCATTATTATTTTTTGCTCTCTATATTACTTTCTTTCATTAGTAGATTCTATGCATATTATTTATTTCTTTATTCAGTAATTGCATTTGATCTATTGAATAAATAAATAAATAAATAAATAAATAAATAAAACTAATGTTCTTCGAACATTAGTAAAAACTTAGAACTATATATTTTTTGTAACAAACCAAAAAAAGAGCATAATTTTTGGAACTTGCGAATTTCATTTCAAATAAAGAAGGGAAAATAGGATTGATTCTGTTCATATAGCAGTCAAATGTGCAAAGAGAAATACTAAGTCACTGATTCACTTATCAATTTATTTTTTAGTCGATTGGCCAACAAAATTGAATAAATACTTTGAAAATACAGCTGAATGCCCATAATTATTTCTAATTGTATTATAATATTTTAATAACTATTGTAATTTAATTTGATATTTGTCAATTTTACAACCTCAAAATATGCATCGACTTGAAAATAATGTAATAATCTTTGACTGCATCAACAGGGAGCAAGTAATTATAACATACAAATAATCTTGCAAAACATCAAATTAAAAATGGGAATATGCAAGATTATATGATTATCGTTTATTAACGCCAGTTGAATGCAAATTAAAGTAGCATTCATTTAAAAATTTACTTGAACTGTAGAAATTAAACTACACCAATGTTGAGGTCTCACAGAGCAACCAAAAACTCATATGTAATGTTCACGCTCTATTTTTTCGTAGCATGTCGGTGGCAAGTAGCTAAACACATAGTTTATTGAAATTAAAAATATTAAACAATTTGCAAGTTTTATTATTTTTCATAATATCCGGTATCATAGGCAAAATGCAATATTATTGCTGCATTATCAATGTCAAAGCAATTTGAAGATTCATTGCTTGAGTGAATCTTGCTGCATCAGATAAGAATATAGTAATTTGCCGTACAAACAAAATGTTCCATCAAATATTCTTCTATCTTACGAACAATGTAAAATAATTTATCACTCACCTGAAACTTTATTCCGTAATTGTCCGCGAAAATACTATGTTTGTCACTTTTTCAAAAACTAAAACACTTTTTACTTTCATTCACTGTACATTCGTTTCATCCTTGATTTCAACGATTTCAATTTTGATTTCACTCGAAACAAGTCTCGTGTCTTTTGCACTTATTCGCACACACCGTATTCCAAACCAGATATCTTGTAACCATCTGAATAACCACTAAATGCTGAACTTACGTAGTTAAGCGCACTTGCAGAATCATGCTGCAAGAAAACTTCGCCTCAAAATCGCTATAGTACTTAAGCCGGCCCCACTTTGCCTTTATTTTGTGCAATTCGCAACTGTGACGTCAGACTTGCAGGAGAGCATATGCACCTTAACGAAGACATTATGGAAAATTACATAATGATTTTACCTGCATCAAGACATGAGTATCTGAGAAGCCAGCTTGCTGATTCAAACAATATCTAGATGCATTTTGTAATTTTTTGATGCAGTCACTAGACGGGGTAATTCAATTGGATGCAACAAAGTGGACTTAATGGTATTTCTTTCATACATTCTTATGATCAGCACACCATTCGCCATGGGTTTAAAATTAATCTGAATATTTGATATGAATTGCACTTAATCGGGTTGTTTATTTATGTTTGAAACTCAAGGTCAGTGGAATTTTTGTTTTTTTTTGTACGAGTACAATCTTTGATATATATCCCAGAGACATGTGCTGACAATTAAGATGATTTAAAGCGTGTAAGAAAAATATGTGATTAAGGGGAAACACAAATAGATTTTGACACAATTTGTTTTTATTTCAATCTGTTGTTATAAATATCTCTGTAATGACCACTTCCTCGATTGAAAAAAAATGTAGCAACTCACTGTCTTCAGTTTTCATGCACATTTTGATATCACTCATCATTGCGCCGGACACGGAATATCATCTTGGTCACATGATGTAACAAATAATCACCATTTGACTGCATAGACACTTGCAGATACAGTTGTCTCGTGTTGTTGGCAAGTCATATTTGGCTTGTTTAGTTGTTTGTTTTGTTTTAAACTTTGGTGATCGTTAAGTGTAACTGGCATGTGGGTATCTTACAATTTTTTATGTTTGTTATTTTCGGTTATTTTATGTTTGTTAGATTGTAAGTACGTGTGCTTATGGGCTGCTGGTGCTGAATGGTAATTTAGTTTCTGCTGCTTAATTGATGGAGGATTGGGTAAATAGAGTAAATGCAATGCGTCGATGATTTCGATAAACGTGCAGGAAAACGAAAGACTTAAGACAGTAACTTGATTTTATCTGTTGATGTTTTGTGTATGTATTTGCAATTGACCTTAATTTATTTGGGATTTGATAATTAAACATATTTATTTTTTGTCATCATTACAGAAGCTTAAGTGATATCTACCTTAACAACAGAGGTTGATTGGATCCTAAAGATTGATGACTAGACTTACTGATATATTTGTGTTGGGGAGAGGTACAGAGTACTCAAAATTTTACTTACTGAAATACAAAATAGAGCAGTCTCGATTTGGCTATCAGATATCTTTATGATAAAAGTACTTGCTCCGCAGCCACGTTATTTTGTTTGACTAAATTTGTTTTATTTACAATACAGCTATAATTACTTGTGGACACCATTCTTCCAAACTTAACATTTCAAAAGCTCGTAAAAATTCGTTGTTGTAGATTGTAAATATTAAAGGAATAAACAACCTAGAAGTTATTCAAAAGCTAGGTCAAATTTATAAGGTCTCATAATCTCTTCACTATCTTTATACAACCAATTAAACTTGAGTGACTGTTATAAAATCAGACACCCAACTAAACTTAAAAAAAGGTATAGAGTTTCAACTGTCCTATTTTTTGAAAATTAAACTATCTATCAAACCCGTACTTCAACAGATGAAAAAATAAAAAAGTAAGTAGTTTTTTTATGGCAGCATAGTTTTACTTTAGCATAAATAGTTAATAGTTTTGAAAGTTTCCGCAGTAGTTTGATGCGGTACATGAAAAGTGATCCATTTAGTTTTAAACTAAAATGCAATCAAACCAAACAGTAGTAAGACTCAGCTATGCGTATTCCGCAACCCTTCCAAGTATCAATGATCTCAAACTTTCCACAACAAGACCAAAAAATTCGCTGTCTCGTTCGGAACATCTAAGATTACTCCTGGCCCATCTCTAAAGTATCTCGGAATCGATTTGCAGGAAATTTAAAATTGAATCCCTTTGTGCGGCGGGAAATCAAAGCTGCTAAATCTGCATTTCAATGCATCATACCTCTTTTCGCCAAAAAGATTGGCATGACCACCAAAGCTAAATACATTTGCTATAAGACCCTAATCCGGCCTATCCTGACTTATGCATCCCCATCCTGGATTACCTGCTCAAAGACTGCCATGGCAGAAGCAGAGGTATTCGAAAGAAGATTCCTGCGCTTCTGCACTGGTACAACTCGGTAACTAAAAAGTGGCCGAAGAACCCTCTCCTGTATCAAGAGTCGGGACTGAAGCGCCACATAAGGACCGAGTTGTAAAATTAATGACATGATTCTACGGACAGACAGAAGGACATGAGAATGGACTGATTCGATCACTATGGCGTACAGGTGGCTCCCCGCGATGGTAGATTTCAGACCTAGTGTAAGGATTATAATTCGACATAGGTTAGATTGTAGTTTTTAATGTAAGGTAGAGTTTAAGGATATTATTCCCAGGGTAATCCCAGCTGATGTACAGGCTGGGTAATAGCATTAATGTGTAAGGAACAAAATTTGTGCAGAAAACTAGCTTTAAAAAATAAATCAATGAGAGCCAGCAGGCCAAAGTAGTATAGCCGCTAGATTTTGTTTCCTTTGTTAATTAAACTTTATGTTAGGCTAAGAATGTACAATTGATTTATAATAAAAATATTTTCAAATTCAATTCAACTAGGATGCAATACATTATTTAAGGGGGTAGTACCGGTTTTATTTTTTTTGTTTTTTGTATTTTTCAATTTATTATATCTTCAGAAATCACGTCTCAAAATTTTATTTAGATATTCCCAAAAATAAAGAAGTTACGGCAGTTTACGGCAGACTGCTGCTTTTAATTACTGCGAAAAAAAGATGAAGAGCGCACAAGTCAGGCAAAAAAAGGGGCAAAGGAAGCGCGTTTGGCCAAAAGAAATTGCCCAACTGCAAGAGCAACTGGCTTATGTGGACTCAAGAATACTTATGTATGGTCCAGGGATTGCAGACTAAAAATATATTTTGAAATATTATATACATAAAATATTTGTTTAAATATATATTTATATATTTTTTATTATTATTTTATTATTATTATTATTATTATTTTTTATATATTTTTTATTATTTAAATATATATTTATATACTTTAATATATTTTTTTAAATATTTTTTTAAAATATATATAACATATTTTTAAATAATATTCAATAAATAAATAGAAAAAACTTTAAACGCGTTTTTCTCGAAATGACGTTTTTTCAAACTGCGGACACCTATTCTCCGGATTCGCCAAACCGATTTAAGTCAAATTTGGTGCGCTACTTTATTCAAGTATCTTGTGTGGTATAGGCCAAAAGTTCACCCAAAAAAATTTGGCAAGCGAAACAATATGAAAAAAGACTCTAGCGCAACTGAACCGCTAGAAATACTAATGTTCGAAGAACAGTAGAAGAATCGTGCAGGTTTTGAGTGCATATTCCACCACATGAGCTGCTTATTACGGCCAAACTGTTTCAAACGCCACGTTTTACTTTGGTCTCAAGAATATGGTGGAAGGTTTCAGATATTACCACTGGCATGAATTTCAACGTTTATGAGAGCAAAACACGGGTTAATTATATTCGTTATCAGTTGCTTATTTCACTTTCAATTTTGAAAGCAGCATCTCATATAACATCAAGGAAGAAAATGCTCAGTGCCTGCAGCACTGTAACTGAAGTTGGTGTTTGGGGATGCGATCCGAAAAATTTGCAGAACTTTGGGAATTGAAACATCATTTATTTATTTTTATTGTAAATGTTTCCGGCATGAATACTAACTGTAAGCATTTATTGATACAAAAGTAGCACAACCAACTCGTGCTGGCAACCTTTCGCCAGTATCAAATCCAAGAATATATCACATCTGCTTCACGTTGTTATATTACATTCGAAGTTATAGGACAATAAAGAAATTTAGGGTTACTTGCAGCAAGTTATTTCAAATAATCGAAAGCTTAATATTTGCTGTTTATTGTCACTACAATATCATTACCAATTGAAAATTCTACGATAAAGCCGCTTAATAAAGATATTGCAAACAAACACATGGTCCGACATGAAATTTCCAAAGTTTTACTTTGAACGTGTAGATAAAGCATAAGATTTGTATACAGATTGGTTTTATTGTAAGAAACGGACAATTTTTAAGATATTCGATGGTTTGAATGTTTTCACTTCCATATTTTTATTTTTAAAATTTAAGACACCAAAATTATCATAGCTGGCAGTTCCAACCGAATTTTTCAACCAAATTTCTACCAAACGTGGTTTAAAGTAAGATTCAGCTACAAAATCGAACGATTTAATCAGAATTTATAGTGCTAAAAGCAGTTATCTTTTTTAGTGATTTTTCAAGATGGCACCACTGGCACAGAATCACCCGCATTTCAAAATCACTTCTATCAGACCTGGTCCTATTTAAGACCAATACATTCTGCAAATTTCAACTAATTCTGCTTATTGGATCGTGAGTTTCCGTCAACAGAAGTTTTTGATGCTAAAAATATAGGTAAATTGGGTAAGGATTACCAGGCGTGACCGTTATACCGTATCAAATTTTATTTTTTGTCTATGTAAACAAAGCACAAGATTTACATATGAGTGGCTTTTCTTTGAAGAAACGGCATTTTTCAAGAGAGACTATGATTTGGAGGTTTTCACTTTCAGTGCCTGCTTTAGCTACAGGGTTGCCAGCACGCTCATTAAAATCTACATAAATCTACAACTAACTAATATCAATATGTCCTGAAAATTTCGTAATGATTGAATAGCTCTGTCAAAAGTTACCGCAATTTAAAAATTTTCAAGTTTTCCTGTTCTCTTTTTAGGCACCCAGCGCACACATGGGGTTAAAAAATTCCAAAACATTATCCTATTTACATGTAAAACACGTTCGAAATTTATTTCGTCAACTTTATTTTTGCAAAAAATATTTGTGTACGGAATAATAGGTATATTAAAAATATCACTAAAATGGCCGCCGGCGCCAAAGGGTTAAAGATTATTAACTTTTTGTGAGACCTGGCACTATTCTGCTTATACACCAATGTGTCCTGAAAATTTCAGTTCAATCGGATGGCGCGTTCCTGAGATTTTTTCACTGAAATTTTTTGAATATATATATATATATATATATATATATATATATATATATATATATATATATATATATATATATATATATATATATATATATATATATATATATAAATATAGAAACATGAATTTTTGGCCAAAGTGATTTTAATAGTAATGTTTTTCTTCGAACATTAGTAAAAACACGATATTTCGAAAAATATTTTCAACCAACCGCCATTTTTTGAAAATATTGTGGTAGATTACCACGTGCGAAACATTCCCCTTAAGAATGCGGTTTGGTTTTTTTGTTTCAGATTCTTCATTCCTGAGATTATCTGTCCGCAGTATGACGAGGCATTTTTCGTGACATCAACTTTGGCGCCCTCTATAAATAATCAGAAAATTGAAAAAAAATAAAAAGCGTTTTCTTTGTAAACTTCAAAATGTGTGTTTTACCCATGCAAATTCTAAAATTTATACATAATAAAGGAAGTGAAAAAAAAAATAGCATTCTGACCGGTACTACCCCCTCAAACACTTTTGCAACCCGAAATGAGAGAAATGTAACATTATTAATTATTTGTTATTTTTAACGTATTATTATAAAAGTGGTGTAACGTAATTATTTATTTATTTTATATAAAACCGTTATTGAATTTCAAGTTTCGATTTGGATTTTCTTACCAAGCAATAATCCCAGCTGTAAAGGTTTTAAAAATATGAAAAATTTGTATATAGAGAAGCTATTATTTTGAAAACAAAATAGTAAAATAGTTGATATTTTCTGTAATAATATTTTTTTTTTTGAATTTTGAATATTAAATACATTACTTAGCTTGACGTTAATTTCATGTGACAGACTAAGCTTTAGCAGCTAGACTATTTTGACCTGCTGGCTTTTTGTGTATTGAAAAATATTTCATATTACGACATTTATATTATTTTTGTTTGCACTTGCAAAATATTACACATGTTCTATGCTACCTAGGGTTAACTTAGCTATATGATACTTAAAAGTTAGCTAAATCTAGCTTATATTTAACTAAAATTGGCTTCTAAACTAACTCTAACTTAACCTAGGTCATACACTATCACCTACAGTTTGATAAGATAAAATTTTCTGGAGTAAAATTCAAAATGATAATAAAATATTCAAAAAAAAATACTATATTTTCTCGGAAAACTTTAAAATATTGGAAAACATCATAAATTAATTTGATAATTTTCCCAAGAGTAATTGAGAGGCGCTTTATGAGCAAAGAAAAGACTATGAGGCGCTTTATGAGCAAGTAAATAATCACATAAATATGGAAATAATGAAACATTTAAAGAAATAAAACTTGATGGCTATAATAAAGTGAAGATGATTTATATATTTGAATGAAATCAATTGAAAATTTTTGGCTTTGAATAGTCAATGGGAAATTCCACAAATGAAGGTCTTGTGTAGTCCAGTTAAATGAAATAGACGTGTCAGAGTATGCAGTCTGCTTTTTCTCTCTTGCAGGAGCCTTTTGATGAAGTCCACAGATTTCATCGACCACCATAGATTCCATGAGGTATGATTCACTCCATGATATAGGGCACCAACCTTCGTTTTTAAAGTTGTTAAAGTGCCACCTGTCAGATATAGTCTTCAGTGGAAATTATTAGAAACTCCGTAATTCGTTTGCACACATCAGAGCTCTCATATTGGCAGATCGATGCAAATGAAATAAAGGCACAAACCAAAAATTTACGAAGACTGATGGACTCTGAAAAAGAAAACAGACTACATTTTGAAATACCAATCTGTGTAAAAAAAATTGAAATATTTCTAGCTTTTACTGAAAATATTGTCTTTCAAATGAAAATTTCAGGATTTGAAAGCTAGGAAAAAATCAATGAGAATGAATTTATTATGAATACTTTTGTAGAGTCGTAACTTAAAATAATCTCAAGTGGTGTAAAATCAAGAACAAAATGAACGCAGCAAAATTTTTCGCGAATTCGAAAATGCATATTGCTGTAGTTGATTAATCTGACGCCAAACTTCAGCTTCAGCTTTTACATCACTTTTTGCGCTACCGCGGCAACGCAGGATCATTGGCATCTTCTTCTGAGATTCTTGCCATGCTTTGTTAATTTAGCTGGAAAATACCACCTTTCAGTATTTTGTGAAATCCAGTTGAAGTAACCGAGCAAGAAACGAAGAGTTCTTTCAATTGAGACTATTATTATTTTTGTACCATATCGCGAATTTTATGGTTTCTGTCTATAATCAGCATCATCAGTAGCACTATAATAGGAGTCTCGTTCGAGTCCATGTCATCCAGCTAGGTATTAACAAGCTCCAAGCATCTTGTTTAATGCCATCCTTCCAGCACAAAGGTCTTCTCCGCTGTTATCTGCAGTAAAATCTGTCACAAATGCTTTCCGAACTGGTTCTTCTTTGCTCATTGGATCTAGCTGCCCAGACCACCTGATTGCTCACGATTTGCCTATCTGATTTTATGTGATCGTAGGTAAGAATCCTACAATTCGTAGCTGTGGCGTCTCTGGAATCGCTGTTTTTACATATAAAGCCAACAATTTTTCTTCCATGTTATATTTTTCCTCTCGAACGCGGCAAAGAAGTCAGAGTGTCTTTTGCTGAGCACCCTAGTGTTGGATACATAAATGAGTATATTTTCGCAATTTGAAGAGCCTTGACAGACTGTAGTAGACTTTATTGGATTAGATGGCTGCCCACTTACTCCTTTATATTGTAATCGGCTGCTACCGTTAACCCAAGGTATTTAAAGGAGTGCGTTATTTCAAATTTATCCTCATAAGTGTTCCTACCATAGACGATGCCACAAAGAACTTTGTCTTTCCTTCTTTTATGTCCAGCCCGTTTTTGTACCGCCCGCTCGATCTAGATGCACAATTGTCATACAAATAGCTCAGATCTTCCAACGATGCCAATATTTTCCTGGCTGGACTTGACATATATCAGTATAAATTCTGAGATGATGACAAAACTAAAATTTTTCTCCGGAAAAAATTGTCTGTAATTGTCAAACTTTAAATTGATCAAGATCGATTACACATGCGTGTTAAAACATCAACAAATAAAATAAGGTTACTATCTTAAGTCTTTCGTTTTTCTGCATTTTTATTAAACTAACCAGCGCATTGTATTTAATCTAGCTTATTAACTAACAAATAAAGTAACCGAAAATGACAAACAAAACAAATTCTAAGGTACCTCTATGCCAGTAACACTTAAGGAGCATCAAAATATCGGAAAAAAAACAAACGAGCCAACAACACGAGAGAGCTGTATCTGCAAGTGTATATTCTGTTAAGTGTTGATTATTTGTTACATAATGTGATGAAGATGATTTTCCGTGTCCGGCGCAATGATGACCGATATGAAAATGTGGATGAAAACCTGCTTCGAGATGTAATCTATTATAATTTCAGGTGTTGTAATATCAAAAATAAAGTGAACGCAGCAAAATCTACCAACAATCAAAAAATGAATGCAGCCGTAGTTAATTAAACCGGCACGAGATTTTAACTTCAAGCACTTAATTCTTTTGTTTAAGAATAGTAGACATGCTCTTCTAAGTTTGCTTCGACAAATTGTCTAGAAAATACCACATTTCACCATAAAATGAAATTCAGTTGAATTACTGGGACAAGCAGGCTACATGTCTTTCACTTGAGACTGTTATTACATTTGTACTGACTTTTAAATTTTATAGTATCTGTTTATGAGCTAACTGCATCAACAAATTAAACATCAAATAAAACTTGAATGAGAATCACATAAAAGGTAGCGTTAAGAGTCATACAATTAGCACTATCTATTCCCTTGCAGATTTTATAATATTGATAGTCTCTTGTTTTGTGTACTACAAATTCTATATTTCAACCAATGATAATTAACAGTATGAAAAGATTTTTTCAGCAACATTGAATTTCCTCTAAACAAAAATTAAAATAACCTCAGCTTGGGTGATACATAAACATAAAGGGTTTGTGCATTGTCTAAAGGTACAATAGTTTCTTTAAAAAATAGTGCTTTTTAAAGATTTTTGCAATTTTAGACTTTAGAATTTAAGAAAACTGAAAGATAGATCCTAGTTTCAACAAGCTCTTTTGGAATTTATAAGTAACCCTTTCGAATTGAAAATAATCATTATGTGTTCATAATGATCAGAAAATCAAAGTCTTTTCAAGTTTTTTTTTTAAATAATTTAATTTTCTAGCTTCAGTTAGTTTTAAAATCTTACTTGTTAAGATAAGTGATGTGCACTCCTCACAGTTGAAGACGTGAACACTTTGAACCCAAGTTACTTTATTGACTCAAAGTCAGACTGCAAAGAGCAAAACTATGATCTGTGTTCTAGAATAACAATGTTCAATGTTCATGCAAAACAGTTTGAAAAGTAAAGAAAGCAGCTACGCAAGTTGTTTTTTTCTACGTTAGAGATGGATGGTCCAAAGGGTCAGTTCTTTTCAATCGCTGAAATTGCCAGCTTGTTGGGGGGATTAGTGAGGGCTGCAATCTATTTTCAACTACGGTTCTTAATTTCCTCCGAAATCATCTCGATTCGCAGGTCTTTATGGAGATTGGCGTTGCGGAAGTACCCCGGGGCTCCGGTGATAGGTTAGGTCGTCTGGATGATGTTGGTGTTTGATGGGTGAGCTGCACCCCATATCTGTAAGTCATATGTCCAGATTGGCTTTAGGACAGACTTGTAGATGAGCATTTGAGAGCCGAGAGAAAGTTTTGACATGCTATTGATCATCCATTTGAGGTTTATGAATTTGAGCTTCAGTTGTTGATTTTTAGCTTCAATGTGCCGTTTTCAGGTGAGCCTTCTGTCAAGGTGCATTCCAAGATAGTTTACTTCGTTACTTTGAGGTAGCATTGTTTAGATATACTTGAGGACAAGGCAGTTTTAGCAATTTGAAGGTAACGTGGTTGCATTTGGTTTCGTTCATTCTGATTCTCCCGTTTGCTAGCCATTCTTCAAGAAGTGAGATGTGGGGTTGCAGTGTACGGAATTTCGTAACTGGATCTGAATCAGTTCATAGTATGGCAACGCCATCCACAAAGGTAGCTGTCGTTGTTTTGTCGCATATTGGGAGATCAGATGTGAATATAGTACAAAGAATCGGTCTCTAAACACTTCCTATAGGTACAACAGCATGCACACGATGTTTAGCGGTCGAATAGTTTTTGTATCCCACCTGGAATGTGCGGTCGGTTAAGTAGGAGGATAGTATTTTGTGGAAGCTATTCGGAAGCATTGATTCAATTTTGAAGATCAACCCTTCATGTCAGACTTTATCGAAGGCTTGAGTTACGTCTAAAAAGACTACTGAACAGTACTTCTTGTCTTTGAATGCTATTTGAATGTCTGACGCAATTTGATGGACCTGATGGACCTGTGATGTCTTTGAAACCTAAATTGATGTTCTGGCATTTTTTTTCGCATCTTCTAGTGTTGATAGTAGCTTTTTCAACAGAATTTTCTCGAAAACTTTGGAGACGCATTTTCAAGTGAAAAGGAAAATTTTGGTGTTCTTTCAGAGATTAATCAACTGTTTCAACTCACTTTGACAGGAGGTATTTAGTAAAATAAGCTCATGTAGCCTAATCATTAGAGCTGTGGTTCTTAGTGTGTGGAGCTGCTAGCTCAAGCCCAAACATATACCCGAGCCGCACATCAAGTTAAGAGTTAACCTAAATCTAAATTGGTACTTCAGCCAAATTCGTAAAAATTATGGTCATGAAAACAGAGTCTCCACCACCTATACTCCAAAAACTTCCAAATATGGATTGTAACGACACATATTTATTTAGAAAAATGTCACTGAGCCCAAACAGAATTTTGACCTTAGTGCCAAATCGAAATAAAATAAAAAAAATCTTTACTTTGTTCTCTGTAGAGACCTAAGTCATTAGAAATGTGAATGAGTTATCTCTAAAATAATTCAGAAAACCACTTCTGGTAGCTTATGAGCTAACTACACCTGAGTAATTTGTTAGTAGAAGAATAATTGACTTTTCACACAGCCAAATGGAATGAAACCGATTTCTCGGAATGACTTTTTGGAACTCATTCACGATTGGTCATCAAACCTGTTGATATTAAATGAGTGGATTTAGCAACGCTTTTTGCAGAATACACGTGGTGAAGTAGAACCACACCTAAACTTCAAACTCAAGTAGTTTTGATTCGGTGGTTGAGTTAAATCAGACGTAAAACGCATTGAGTTCAAGTGTGTGCATTCTCGATTTCAAAATTTTTCAAATTATTTTCAAAGCCTTTAACAACTTCCATCCACAAGCCTAAAATCTTTTGAACTTTGTGTTGAAGCTTATCAAAATGATTCCAATTGTATCAGTTAAATGTCAAAAATAGCTAATTGCCATAATATTGTGAAAAAAATTGAATATGTGCTGAGCGCTGAAGAGAAAAAAAAGGCTGCAATAATATTTTCATATTAGTATTTGCTATCGTTATTAAATTACAATCTATATTTAATTTTGTATACATTAATCAAAAAATACTAGCCATTGTTAAGACAGCTCTCTTTAAGCAACAATCCTGCAAATCTTATTCAATCATAATAAGTAATTTATACATAACATCTAAACAAGCTAACAAGACTGTTATTCTGTTATTCTGATAAGACTGTTCGATTTCTCGCAGGGGAAAATGCCTGCATTCAGTTTGTTCTTGAAAACACTGTCAAAATACTTTGAAAATATCAACTCCCCCTCCTCCGGCTTATTTTCCGCAGTTAATCACAACAGAAGATACATATGTAGTTTTACTATTGATCGCTCAGTCACAACCAGCGTTCCCACTCCCAAATTTTCCGTCGTATCAAATTTCTTCAAAAAGTTTATCAATATTGGTAAAAATGTATCAATAAGATCCCAAAAGTGTATTTGGGTCGAGCTACTGAAACTATAAATAATAGTACAAAAAAGCTTAATTTGGAGGAGTTACTAACTTTATTGAATAATATAGAGCCTAAAAAAACAAATTGCTTCGTCTCTTTGTTTGTTTGTATATTGCCATTGATATTGAAGCTACACTAAATAAAAAGTGGGTGTTTGGCGAATGCGCTCAAAATTTTCACAAAATTAATACGGAGCGCAGAAAAGGAACCATATAGCTATCGGAATACTGATGATTTGATGAATAAAAGGATATGTTTTGGGCAAGTATGTCATAGAGTGGCACCCATACATTGTTTGGTTTCTTGCTTCCCAACATTTTTCTAATGTCTTTTCAACTCTAATCAGTTCTTTTTACATTGCCATGTAAGTTTAATGTAGAAAAACCTCGTTCTCAGGTAAACTATAAGGTACAGCAATTAGAGTCAACATGAATGAAAGGCGGCAGATGACATTGATTCACCTAAATTATTTTCAACCAAACTCGGTTTATCCCAAACCGCTTCAAGACTCATTTACTCGTTATTATTTAAATAGCTTGAAAACGTCAAACTCACAGTACATTCAAATCATTTTAACGGATCTGTGTTAAAAGCCACTGCAACATTACTAACCAGGTTGCCTACTTACAGGAGTAAATTTAATAATACGAAAACAGTAGTGTCTGAAATAAGTGTCTACGCGACTTGGTACATTACTAAAAATTTCATATTGATATGTTTCTAGCTTTCAAGACTTTAAGATTTTATTCGAATTACTTAAATGAATCATTGCTTCTGGAAAAATGTATGAGTTTATTGAAACTCAGGCATTTTTGTACTGGTTTTATTACATCTTTCAGAGTATTTTCCCAAGAAAAAAAATATTTTTGGACAACATACATACGCTATGTATGTTGCAGCCAAATATAAACTTATGCATAAATCTATCCAAATATTATTAATTATCATTATAATCATCATTAAGTACGAAAAATGTTTAAAATCTGGAAGCATAAATTCCCATTCGAAATCAAAATAACATGACTCAGTAGTCAACGCTTCTTCAAGCTTTGAGCAATGCTGAAGTGTGATTTGATTTGCCTATCTGATACACACAACTTAATATACCATTGTAGTGTTTTAGTTATTCAAAGCGTTCGGTCAGAGAAATAATTACTTGATCCAAAGCATTAAAATAAAATTCTACTTTAAACCTTTGTTGAGGGTGTCGAATAAGCGTATTTCTTGCTTCATATCTTAATTTTGTATCAAGTATTTGTTGCGGGTTACTTCACTTTGGATCCGCCACAAATGTTCCCCCGAAACTGAATCGAATCCCGCAACAGCTTCTACTAGCTTCAAAAAATGGCTATTATCAGGCCCATATAATGCGTCTGAATCTTCTCTAAACATAAAAAATTGCGAGGCTAGAAATCGCACGTGAATCAATAAACGTTTAAGAACATTTTTCCAGTTTCCTTTGGTATTTGATTTTGTAAAAAAAACCCTAGCGCATCAGAACCGCTGGAAACACTAATGTTCGAAGAACAGTAGAGGATTTGTGCAGATTTTGAGTGTGTATTCTACCACTACTTACTTTTCCTACTTAAAACTAACACACCCTAAGTAATAATATAATCTAAGTTTATTTTAATTTCTGTGAGTTCATCGGAAGTTCCAGCGATAGAAAATTGTTTGGGGTTGTCATCCGAGAAATGTGCAAATCTCAGAAAATTTAAATATTTGTTTACTTGGGTTAGGTTAGTGAAGAGGGCTGCCGGGAACGCGGCCAGCATTAGGCCACAAGTTTAGGCCTATTTGCCACCCTCATAGACAATCACACGCATTCACACTTACAGCCATGGCATTGGCAGAATTCGAGCCCGCAGGCCCCGTAGCACGTCGTTTTTCGGCCTGATGCCTTAGCGAGCAGAGCTAACGGGCCCCCAAACATTGTTTACTTATTTTCATCGCAAATTTTTGCAATGAAAATACTTAATGCAAGCATTTATTGGAACGAAAATAACAAAAAGGCCTAGTGCTAGCACCGAAGCAAAAAATATTTCGCATCTGCCTTACGTTTAAGTTAACCTACTATGTTAATTTCGTATTGATCCGATGACTACATTGGAAGTTATAAGGATTCAAAGAAATTTAGGGCTACCGTTGACAAAAGTATAAAAATTATCTAAATCTTAATATTGGGTGTTTATTTTCACTATAAGATCACTACGATTTGAAAATTCTATGCTTAAATCGCTTACTAAAGGTATGTCAAAAATATACAAAAACAACCATAGCTGGCAACCCTATCATTGCTTTGAAATTAAATTTCTACTGTTTAGTTTAATTTGCCATTTGAATTTCGTTATGATTCAATGACTGTACTGGAAACTATAGGGCAAAGAACTGTATTTTCCTCAAGAATTTTCAAAATTTAAGCCACCAAAATTACCATAGCTGGCAGCTCCAACCGAACTTTTCAACCGAATTTCTACCAAACGTGGCTGTGAATTTCGTGAAAACCGAATGCCTGAATCAGAATTTATAGGGCCAAAACCAGTTATTTTTCTTAGTGGTTTTTGAAAATAGCACCACTGGCACAAAATCGCCTGCATTTCAAAATCACTTCTATCAGATCTGGTCCTACTTAAGATCAATACATTCTGTAAATTTAAACTAATTCTGATTATCGGATAGTGAGTTTCCGTGAACAGAAGTTTTTGGTGCTAAAAATATAGGTAAATTGGAAAAGGATTACCAGGCGTACCCGTTGTAAAATTTCAATTTTTTACTTTGGCTATGTAGAGAAAGCATAAGATTTATATATGAGTGGCTTTTTCCCAAGAAACAACACTATTTCAGGAAAGTCGATGATTTGAAAGTTTTCAATTTCAGTGCCTGCCCTAGCTACAGGATTGCGAGCATGCTCATTAAAAGCTACACGAATTAACAACTAAATAATACAAATATGTTTTGAAAGTTTTATAATGATTGAATCGCTCTGTCAAAAGTTATCACAATTTAAAAACTTTGAAATTTGCCCGTTTTCTTTTTAGGCACCTAGCGCACACATGGGGTTAAAAAAACCCAAAACATTATCCGATTTACATATAAAACACGTTCGAAATTCATTCCACTACCTTAATTTTCGCAAAAATTATTTGTGGACGGAATAATAGGTATATTGAAAATATCACTAAAACGGCCACCGGCGCCAAAGGGTTATAGATAATTGACATTTAGTGAGCTGGCACTATTCTGCATATACACTAATGTATCCTGAAAATTTCAGTTCAATCGGATTCACTGAAATTTTTTGATGATATATATATATATATATATATATATATATATATATATATATATATATATATATATATATATATATATATATATATATATATATGTATGAAATATGAATTTTTGGCCAAATTGATTTTAATACTAATGTTCTTCGAACATTAATAAAAACAGTTTATGGTTTTCCCTGTCGCCAATTCTAGCTCTAAGTCCCTCCATTATTCAAAACTCGTCATGTGAACTACACTAGTTTCATGTTCCTTGATTGTTCGACTTAAATGGCCCCAGTCACTATAACCTGTACTAGAAAATGAATGACTGCTTTTCTGAAATGAAAATAGGCAGCGAAACCATTTGCATTATAGTCCAGTGAAATTCGACATAGAAAAGGCGAAACATCGGTAAAATTAGGGGAAAGCTGAATTTTGGTGTGAGCCTTGATACTGGCGTGCTGAACAAAATGTCAAAGGTCCCCATCGATCCGAGTGCTGCGTTACTTTTTATACGGGGTCAAAGGCCACCACCAAAAGTGACATTTTCTAAATATCTTAGTAACGGTCACGTCTTAAGAAAAATAATGTATGACGAATTTGTAGCTTAGAAAATGTCATACAAAAAAGATTATGTAACTTTTTCTTGTAACCATAACCATTTTTGAGATATATTGATCTAAACATTTGTAACTAACAGTATCGACTTTCTCAACGGCGTGTTTATATTATTCGATTTTGATTTACATTTGTTTTGTTTCATTGTGAGTCACTTAATATGCTATGTCAGAATGATAATTAGCATTAATAAATAAACATTTTATAAGAGCACGACAAAAAAGCCTAACATGTTTTAAACAATTGAAAAATTGAAGCAATTACAAAATTAAAATTTATTCATACCATAGGATTGCGGAATATAATTCAATAATTTATTTTCGAATCAAATAAAATCACATAAATTAACTTTTATTTTCTAATGTGATGAAAACTTGATAGAAATGAACGATAGATACCTATGATTATGAAAATACATACTATTATATAATGAAAAATAAAGTAATTACATGACAATTATCATGAGTGTTAAATTTTAATGACTTGATATTTGTATTCTGTCGATCTGCGTCAAACCAGAAGCATGCTTTCCATCAGTACACTACATTATAGAGTATGAGAGGTTATGAGCAACTAATTGGTCTAGCAAAGATTGAAAGTAACTAAGAATATGTATGTAAATGATTGCTCAAAAGCTCTTGGCAATTCGCGTAAAATACGCATATTTTTAATGCCAGTCTATCGCATTGCAAATTCGTATATAACCGTCATATGCCGTAACCATTATTTACCGTTGTGTCGTAACTGTATTCACAGTAACATTCCATAGTTTGTTTATTTCTTCTTCAAATTCTTAAAATAATTGAAACTAATACATTAAGCAATTACAAATTTTGATCATTTTTTGACCAAACCACCTGCTTTGTAAAAATTTTAATACTTGTTTAAGAGTAGCAGAAATGGAATACAGAACTGATGCAACGATTATGAATAGAGCAACGAATAAGGAACAGCATTTTCTCTCAAGCGACTTGCAATTTGCAAGAAATACGGTATGAAGGAACTCGGATTTTGCAAACGAGCATTTATAAATGCTTGACACAGGTTTCCTATTCAGCAAAAATATGAATCCTGTGATCATTGGTTTTAAAGCGATAAATGAAAGGATTTACAATCCGCACGTGCGAGTTAAATTCTATTACCCATCATCATCGCGGCACTACAGCCCGAATCGAGCCTTAGCCTCCTTAATAATTCGCCTCCATTCGTCTCGGTTCAGTGACCGCGTCCTCCAGTTCGGTGCTCCCAAAAGTGACCTGCTGTCAGCATCTATCGAGTCCTCCCATCGCTCGCTCGCCCCTTGAGAGATCTTTTGGGGATTCGATTGTCGCTCATTCGTTCGACGTGGCCAGCCCATTGTAGTTTTTGGAATCGTATGACGGTAGAGACTTCCGGCTCGTCATACATGGTATACAGCTCGTTGTTGTATCGGATTCGCCATCCATCTTCTTCCCGTATTGGACCGAGGATCCTCAAACGTATTTAAGGCTTTTTCAGATGCCTGGATCAGCGTCCAGGTTTCACTTCCGTAGCATAGCACAGGTCTAATAATTGTTTTATAGATGCGGAGCTTCGTATTTCTGTGTACGCATCGAGATTTTAGAGTGGGAAGCACCGAAAAGAATGTCTTATTGGCTAATTGAATCCGTCGTTTGATTTCGTCAAGCTCATTCCCATCCTTCGAGAGGTTCGTCCCTAGGTATACGACGTTGTCTACATTTTCAAGGTTATAGTCCCCTATCGTTATGTTTTGTCTTATTGGCGTCCTTTTCCTTGACTGAGTCATAACTTTTGTTTTCTGTTCGTTAATTTGAAGACCAACTTCCTTGGCGGTTTCGTCTAGGGGTACAAATACTTCCTAGGCGTCGTTGAACGAACGTGACATAATGTTGATGTCATCAACGTAAGCTACTAGCTGTGTCGATTTAAATAATAGAGTTCCTCTCGTGTCAACGGGGATTTTTCTGATGACATATTCAAGCGCTAAGTTAAAGAGCACCGGAGCTAATCCATCCCCTTGTTTTAGCCCTGTATTCGTCGAAAACGAGTCGGTCATATTATTCTGGATCAGCACTTGTGACGTGGAGTCGGTCATGGTCATTTTCACTAGGCGTACCAACTTTGCTGGGATTCCGAACTGCAGCATGATGTTATATAATGCAGTTCGGTTGATGCTGTCGTACGCTTGTTTGAAGTCGACGAATATATGATGGACATCAATGTTGAATTTCCAGCATTTTTCCAAAATTTGTTTGACCGTGAATATTTGGTCAGTTGTCGATCTTCCACGTCTGAAACCACCTTGATATTCACCAAGAATTTTCTCAGCGTGATGGGAAATCCTTAACTCTAAAATTTTTGTCAAGAGCTTGTACGACGTACAAAGTAGTGATATGCCCCTGTAGTTTTCGCATAGCAATTTATCTCCTTTCTTGTGAATGGGACATATAACGCTTTTTCGCCACTCATCCGGCATCGTTTCTTGTTGCCAGATGCTTGTCACCAATCCATGGATTGCCCTTAAAACGGAAATCCCGCCTGTCTTCAGGAGCTCCGCGGGGATACCATCGATACCCAGTGCTTTGTTGGGTTTCAAGCGGTCCATGGCCTGTCGGACTTCATCCAGTGTAGGGGGGTGAGATGAGGCACTGTCAAGGTATGTGCCAATTAATGATGGCGATTCGTCGGGTGCGGGGACATTTCCGTTCAGTAATTGCTGGAAATAGGACGCCCATCTTTCCTTCACCTGTTCTGAGCCACTTATGATGCTTCCATCGGCAGCCCTACATAGGCTAGTTCGTGGTTTAAAGCCTTGCTTTAAGTGTCCACTACTTTGTACGCCTGTCGAGTGTTGTTAGCCATAAAAGTGTCATTCATGTTATTCAGCATGGTGTCAAAATGCTTTCGTTTCTTACGTCTAATTATTCTATTAGCTTCTCTCCGAAGATCGTCATATTTTTCATTCTTGGCTCTAGTCGGTCGTTCAATGTGGATTTTGTAGGCCGCATTCTTTTCATCCAACGCGGCTTGACATTCCTCGTCGAACCATTCATTTCTGCGTTGCCCGGCTGTATATCCCACTACTTTTTCGGCTGCTGCGTTCACTGCACTTTTGATAGTAGTCCAAACATCGTTGATAGACGAGGTGTTAGGCGTGGAAGCTAGTTAGTTAAGACCAATACATTCTGTAAATTTAAACTAATTCTGATTATCGGATAGTGAGTTTCCGTGAACAGAAGTTTTTGGTGCTAAAAATATAGGTAAATTGGAAAAGGATTACCAGGCGTACCCGTTGTAAAATTTCAATTTTTTACTTTGGCTATGTAGAGAAAGCATAAGATTTATATATGAGTGGCTTTTTTCCCCAAGAAACAACATTATTTCAGGAAAGTCGATGATTTGAAAGTTTTCAATTTCAGTGTCTGCCCTAGCTACATGGTTGCGAACATGCTCATTAAAAGCTACACGAATTAACAACTAAATAATACAAATATGTTTTGAAAGTTTTATAATGATTGAATGGCTCTGTCAAAAGTTATCACAATTTAAAAACTTTGAAATTTGCCCGTTTTCATTTTAGGCACCTAGCGCACACATGGGGTTAAAAAAATCCAAAACATTATCCGATTTACATATAAAACACGTTCGAAATTCATTCCACTACCTTATTTTTGCAAAAATTATTTGTGGACGGAATAATAGGTATATTGAAAATATCACTAAAACGGCCACCGGCGCCAAAGAGTTGAAGATGAATCGGATGGCGCGTTCCTGAGCAATAGTCACTGAATTTTTTTGGATGAAATATATATGTATATATGTATATATATATATATATATATATATATATATATATATATATATATATATATATATATATATATATATATATATATATATATATATATATATATTCCTTGATTGTTCATGATACATATATATATTCCTTGATAATATATATATATATATATATATATATATATATATATATATATATATATATATATATATATATATATTCCTTGATTGTTCGACTTAAATGGCCCCAGTCACTGACTGCTTTTCTGAAATGAAAGGCAGCGAAACCATTTACATTATAGTCCAGTGAAATTTGACCTAGAAAAGGCGAAACTTCGGAAAAATTAGGAGAAAGTTGAATTTTGGTGTGAACCTTGATGCTGGCGTGCTGAACAAAATGTCAAAAGTCCCCATCGATACGAGTTCTGCGTTGCTTTTTATACGGGGTCAAAGGCCACCAAAAGTGGCCTTTTCTAAATATCTTAGCAACGGTCACGAGTTCAGAAAAACAATGTATGACGAATTTGTAGCTTAAATAACTTCATGCAAATAAGATTATGTAATTTTTTCTCGTAACCATAACCGTTTTTGAGATGTACTGATCTAAACATTTGTAACTAACAGCATCGACTTTCACAACGGCAGGTTTATTTTATCCGATTTTGATTACGACTTGGAACATTTGTGAGTTTGTTTGTCTGTTTTAGAGGCCCAAAAAAAACAAGTAGACAAACTTATCTACCACACTTCAGGATTGGTTTCGAAACGTGTCATGTCTCTTTGACGCTATGCAGTAATCACTGGATTGGTAAAAAAAAACTGATTATTGGTTAGTCTGCAGCGGCTTGAGCTCCTATAATGTCAAGAATGAGCGCTGACAGAAATATGCCGTGATATTATCTTGCTTTTTCATACTCCGTCACAGGGCCATGATACGTTACAAAACCTATTTTCACCTGCAATGGTTTTGTTTTGTCGTGCTCCTTCGTGGAATATCCCATACATGATGCAGCAATACAATTTATATCCCAAAAGAGAGTAGCGAGCAGATGCCACTCCAAGTTTCATGGCAAAGGAGGGGGGGGGGGGCTACTTTTCCACCTATCCCGGAGTGTGGTAAATAAATTTGTTTACATGTTTTTTTTATGGGCCTGTTAAACATAGAAAACAAACTCACAAATATTCCAAGTCGTAATCAAAATCGGATAATATAAACATGCCGTGGAAAAAGTCGATACTGTTAGTTACAAGTGTTTAGATCAATATATCTCAAAAACGGTTATGGTTACAAGAAAAAGTTATAGAATCTTTTTTGTATGACATTTTTTAAGCTACAAATTCGTAAAACGACGTGACCGTTACTGAGATATTTAGAGTAGGTCACTTTTGGTGATGTTTGACCCCCTATAATAAGTAACGCAGCATTCGGATCGATGGGGACTTTTGACATTTTGTTCAGCACGCCAGTACCAAGGTTCACACCAACATCCAGCATCCCCTAATTTTTCCGAAGCACCATGCTATACTTCCCTGGACTATTAAATATAAACCTTTCTGCCTTTCTGTACAATAATTATAATTATTTTCTTTATCAGTGTGGGCCATGAATAAGGATCCTCAAGCTCTGATTCAATTGAAAAACTACACACCCCTCTTGACATCGAAACGGAGGAGCACGAACTAGAATTATTCGGAAGTGTGCCATCCCGGTTGATAAAAGTTGTTTGTCTCCTAGCACAGTATTCGGCTCGTTTGGAACTCTATTTTTGAATAAATCTACGATTTCTTTGGTTGATGAAGTGGCTGTTACGAATTTATTTCGTCATAATGCTTGTTTAGTTCATTCTCTTTTTCCGTTATACACAATCAGACAACTATTTTTCAGATTGAACTCATGATAGAGTCGAAATTGATAAACGAGCACAAGAACCATTTTTGACAAAATAATTTTAGCGTAAAAACAATCAAACTCAAGTCAGAGAACTTCTAAATATAATTTAAATTCGCAACAAATCAAACAATCCATATCAAATATACTTCAGTTAAGTTCTGAAAGTGAAAGTTCCACAATTTATTTTCCTCCCTAAACTGAAAGTTTTCGCGCCGATATTGCCGATATTAATCTGCTTATTCCCGATATCAACTTGCACACTTAGCAGCAGCTCAGTAAGATAGTAGAATGTGAAATCAACAGAGATACGGACTTAGGGGAATGAAGTAAACCTGGAAATAGAATGCTTGAAAAACATTGATACCGCTGGCGCAAGACTTCATCCCACACCAAAATCATACTCGAAAATGCATAATGCAAGTAGTGATGATTTTGCTCTCTTCATACAAAATGAGCTCGTGAATGGAGCAATATAGATTTTCGCGCCAGGATAATTGCTCGTGGATTTTTGTGTTGAATTGTTTGAAGGTGTGGAAAAATACAAATGGAGGGACATGCGGCATACAAGGAAGTAAAATAATGAGCATAATGAAGTAATCTAAATTCATTCATAAGCATGAATGCTTTGAAGTACTTAATTCAAAGATTTGTGCCCCAAACCCAAACACGATAAGCGAATTTTATATGCGAATGCTTTGAAATTTAAAAGACATAGATGGGATCTGTGAGCAAATAGTTCGCATTGAAGAAAAAATAAAGCAAATAAAAATATAAACTGCCGATTGAATAGAATGAACTTTGGATATTTGTTTATTTCGATATTTTTGTGAACTAAAGATGATCGAAATATTTGCACCCCTTCTCACGTGCGCCCGGCCCAGTTGTTGCATTAGCTCCAAAAGAAGTTCCAGCCCTGGCTATAAGCATCGAATGGTTCGAACGAGTTACATTTGTTTTGTTTCATTGTGAGTCACTTCATATGTTATGTCAGAATGATAATTAGCATTAATAAATAAACATTTTATAAGAGCACTACAAAAAAGCCTAACATGCTTTTAATGGAAATAAGTAAACGATTGAAAAATTGAAGCAGTTACAAAATGAAAATTTATTCATCAGTGGATACCATAGGATTGCGGAAATTAATTCTTTTCATTAATTTATTTTCGAATCAAACAAAATCACATAAATATTGACTTTTATTTTCTAATGTGATGAAAACTTGATCAAAACTAACGATAGATACCTATAATTATGAAAATACATACTATTACATAATGAAAGATAAAGTAATTACATGACAATTATCATGAGTGTTAAAATTTAATGACTTGATATTTGTATTCTGTCGATCTGCGTCAAACCAGAAGCATGCTTTCCATCAGTACACTACATTATAGAGTATGAGAGGTTATGAGTAACTAATTGGTCTAGCAAACACTGAAAGTAACTAAGAATATGTATGTAAATGATTGCTCAAAAGCTCTTGGCAGTTCGCGTAAAATACGCATATTTTTAATGCCATTCTATCGCATTGGAAATTCGTATATAACCGTCATATGCCGTAACCATTATTTACCGTTGTGTCGTAACTGTATTCACAGTAACATTCCATAGTTTGTTTATTTCTTCTTCAAATTCTTAAAATAATTGAAACTAATACATTAAGCAATTACAAATTTTGATCATTTTTTGACCAAACCACGTGCTTTGTAAAAATGTTAATACTTGTTTAAGAGTAGCAGAAATGGAATACAGAACTGATGCCACGATAATGAATAGAGCAACGAATAAGGAACAGCATTTTCTCTCAAGCGACTTGCAATTTGCAAGAAATACGGTATGAAGGAACTCGGATTTTGCAAACGAGCATTTATAAATGCTTGACACAGGTTTCCTATTCAGCAAAAATATGAATCCTGTGATCATTGGTTTTGAAACGATAAATGAAAGGATTTACAATCCGCACGTGCGAGTTAAATTCTATTACCCATCATCATCGCGGCACTACAGCCCGAATCGAGCCTTAGCCTCCTTAATAATTCGCCTCCATTCGTCTCGGTTCAGTGACCGCGTCCTCCAGTTCGGTGCTCCCAAAAGTGACCTGGTGTCAGCATCTATCGAGTCCTCCCATCGCTCGCCCCTTGAGAGATCTTTTGGGGATTCGATTGTCGCTCATTCGTTCGACGTGGCCAGCCCATTGTAGTTTTTGGAGTCGTATGACGGTAGAGACTTCCGGCTCGTCATACATGGTATACAGCTCGTTGTTATATCGGATTCGCCATCCATCTTCTTCCCGTATTGGACCAAGGATCCTTCACAATACCCTTCTCTCAAACGTATTTAAGGCTTTTTCAGATGCCTGGGTCAGCGTTCAGGTTTCACTTCCGTAGCATAGCACAGGTCAGGTCTAATAATTGTTTTATAGATGCGGAGCTTCGTATTTCTGTGTACGCATCGAGATTTTAAAGTGGGAAGCACCGAAAAGAATGTCTTATTGGCTAATTGAATCCGTCGTTTGATTTCGTCAAGCTCATTCCCATCCTTCGAGAGGTTCGTCCCTAGGTATACGAAGTTGTCTACATTTTCAAGGTTATAGTCCCCTATCGTTATGTTTTGTCTTATTGACGTCCTTTTCCTTCATTGAGTCATAACTTTTGTTTTCTGTTCGTTAATTTGAAGACCAACTTCCTTGGCGGTTTCGTCTAGAGCTACAAATACTTCCTTGGCGTCGTTGAACGAACGTGACATAATGTTGATGTCATCAGCGTAAGCTACTAGCTGTATCGACTTAAATAATAGAGTTCCTCTCGTGTCAAGGGGGATTTTTCTCATGACATATTCAAGCGCTAAGTTAAGAGCACCGGAGCTAATCCATCCCCTTGTTTTAGCCCTGTATTCGTCGAAAACGAGTCGGTCATATTATTCTGGATCAGCACTTGTGACGTGGAGTCGGTCATGGTCATTTTCACTAGGCGTACCAACTTTGCTGTCAATTTATCTCCTATCTTGTGAATGGGACATATAACGCTTTTTCACCACTCATCTGGCATCGTTTCTTGTTGCCAGATGCTTGTCACCAATCCATGGATTGCCCATGAAACGGAAATCCCGCCTGTCTTCAGGAGTTCCGCGGGGATACCATCGATGCCCGGTGCTTTGTTGGGTTTCAAGCGGTCCATGGCCTGTCGGACTTCATCCAGTGTAGGGGGGGTGAGATGAGACACTGTCAAGGTATGTGCCAATTAATGATGGCGATTCGTTGGGTGCGCGGACATTTCCGTTCAGTAATTGCTGGAAATAGGACGCCCATCTTTCCTTCACCTGTTCTGAGCCACTTATGATACTTCCATCGGCAGCCCTACATAGGCTAGTTCGTGGTTTAAAGCCTTGCTTTAAGTGTCTCACTACTTTGTACGCTTGTCGAGTGTTGTTAGCCATAAAGTTGTCATTAATGTTACTCAGCATGGTGTCAAAATGCTTTCGTTTCTTACGTCTAATTATTCTATGAGCCACTCTCCGAAGATCGTCATATTTTTCTTTCTTGGCTCTAGTCGGTCGTTCAATGTGGATTTTGTAGGCCGCATTCTTTTCATCCAACGCGGCTTGACATTCCTCGTCGAACGATTCATTTCTGCGTTGCCCGGCTGTATATCCCACTACTTTTTCGGCTGCTGCGTTCACTGCGGTTTTGATAGTAGTCCAAACATCGTTGGTAGACGTGGTATTAGGCATGGAAGCTAGTTCCATTTCCAGAGCAGATCTATACTCGGCTTCCATCGTCTTGTTTCGAAGCTTGTCGACATCGAACTTGCGTCTTGAGCTTGCTCTGGCTTCATACGGCAGTGATATTCGACATCGATATCGAGTCTTGACTAAGTAGTGGTTGGAGTCGCAGTTGGCTCCACGGAAGGTTCGCACATCTAAAATACTAGAGTCCCACCTTTTCTGAATCAGAATATGATCAATCTGATTAAAGGTGTGGCCGTCAGGGGCAGCCCATGTCCTTTTATGGATGTCACGATGCGGGAAGCACGTGGAGCTTACGACAAGATTTCTGCTACTCGCAAAGTCGACCAGTCGTTGTCCATTGTCGTTGCATAAGTCGTGAAGACTAAATTGGCCAGTGGTTCCGCGGTGTGTTTCCCCCTTTCCAACCTTTGCGTTGAAGTCGCCCAGCAGGATTTTAACATCATTTGATGGCAGAGAATCATATAACCTTTCCAGAAGGTTATATAAATTATCTTTCACTGCCTCATCCTTATCTTCAGTAGGGGCATGAACGTTAATGAGCCAAACGTTAAAAAACTTTGCACGAATGCGGATCGCACACAATCTTTCGTTGACAGGCTTGAAGTTGATTACTAGTGGTTTCATTTTTTTGTCCATGATGAAGGCCACTCCAAACTCGTGACTTCCCGATGACTTCCCGCTTTTGAAGATTGTGTACGATCTCATGTCCATAATGTCGGCACCAAACAGTTTCGTTTCCTGGACAGCGAGAATGTTTATTTTGTAGTGATTGACCTGTTCCAGGAGGGCTTTGATGGCCTCCGGTCTGTACAGGGTTCGCACGTTCCAGATTCCAATAGAGTAGTCCATATTTCGTTTGCGTGGTCGTTTCCGTTGATCCAATCCAAGTATCCGAGGCAAAGTATCAGGTTATTACAAATACCTCATAAAAGCTTATGTCTTAACAGTGGGGTCTAACGTAGATGAAAGCGAAATTTTTTTTGGAGAGGTGGAGTAACCTTTTAATAAATACTCCAGACATGTCGTCAAAATTTTGCTGGGTGAATTTAACAACAAAATAGGGAAGGAGTTTCATGTTGGCATTAAGCGTGTACACGAGTAGACTCAACTCGAGCTTTTAGAAGGCGGAGTTGAGCAGAACTGGACGGGTACGTTGATTCATGCACATTAAAATAAATAGAAATACAGAAATATGAATTTTTGGGCAAAATGATTCAAATTAAACTTTTATTGGCAAATCAGCTAAAATTTCATTCATCGAAAAAATATCTACAAATAACAAAGAGCGATAATGAACCCACGCTTTCTAAAAACTAGAGTTGAGTTGACTCGTGTACATACAGAACACTGTGATGTATGGACGCACGGCTAAAAATGCCATCATAGCTTGCATGATGTTATCGATGAAGATAGTTTGTCAACCATTAAGATAGTAGTGGCTCAAGGAATGGTCAATTAAAGTACGTGATTTATGCAGAAATTTATTCACAAGATCATATGAGTATTTCCAGCCACAGGGAATCTTAACCAAATAAACTATATGTTGAAAGATCAGGGCAATACTAGCAACCTTTTGAATGTGCGAACATATCCGGGGCTAATATTGACTCGGACCGCTATCTGTTTGGCGCAGTGGTAGAAGTCCTGTTTGTTTCTTTGTCTATTACTTTCAACCCCAGTTTCACTTCAGGCTTCCTTTCGTAGCTGCAAATCTACGTATACCTGAATTATTTATAGATCCGGCTTTTTAAATTTACGACTTTACTTTCCCGTGCAAACAAACAGCTAGGTTTCATCAAAAGACGTGCCAAAGAATTTCGTAACCTGTGGGCTTACGTCCCAATTACGTAGCCCACAGTAACAGACCCGAGTCCATACAAAAGCAATTCTTACTTTTCGCTATACAACCCTTACGATTTTAATACCCTTTCTCCTAATGAGTTTCGACTTGGTAATCTAAACTTATTGACACTTGAATTCAGAAGAAAAAACGTTATCGTTATCAGAGTCGAATTCCAGATCCTCTCGTTTACTTAAGGAATATCCACATTCCATTATGCAGCTAATGAGTAGATGCTGCAGGATATTTAATAGCATAAGTAATCTGTATTCTCCAATGATCTCCAAATTATCCTTCAAATCTTCTCTGTTCCAAGCCATCCGAAACCCCTTGTCTTAAGATATATGTCAATGTTTTATTTATTTGTTATTTATTAAATGTGATTGATTTATTTGTTAGTTATTTAATTTATCTTACAGAGAGGACAAAGCCTTGGCATATTGCCAATGGGATTGAACACATCTTATATCATCACCAATAGAAACGTTCAGAATAAGTGAGCTCGGAGGTTTGAAAGACCAGTAGCTCTGTTTGCTAAGGTGTCAAAGCAGCAATCTACTGCCCACGGGTTCAAGTCCCGCCGTTTGCTCATTGTTGTATATGTTAGTTTTGTATTACCTAAAGAGCCTCCATTGATTCAGTATCACATAATAGATTTAGTGGTGGCTTGGTATAAAGCCAACGCTCCAGGAAAAAAAGTGTCACAATTTAGTGCTTGGAATGGAATAATTGAAATCAGCTTCTCCCGTATTTGTCTTCCCACAAGCTAAAATCTTGGCATTATCATCAAAAATTATATTATACCACACTGGAATAACCGGTTCTCGTCGCATCACCAAAGCTAAGCAGTGTTGAGCGCGGTGAGTACTTAGATGGGGAACAGCTTGGGAACACCGCGTGTCGTTGGCACTCGTTGGCACGTAAAACTTTGTGCTTTCCCTTAAACCAACAAACCAGTTGTTTGGGAAGCACTATGAAAAAAAATATAAAAACAAAAAAAAAAGTGACAAAGGGCATCACTTAGTTGACTATTTTCAGTTAGCGTAGATATGCTACTCATGTGGTCGAACATTTCTGCTTCGAACTGACATCTCACTTCTTCAGGCAAGCTCTGAGGTTCCACTGCCTGGTATCTAGTTATCTGGGAAACACCTACAATTTTCGCTGCATTGATTTTGATGGCAGCTTCCTCATTTTGGCCAGCTTCTTATATTGAATGTTGATGAAAGCCCCCATCGGTTTGCAGAGTCCAGAGCACACCTCCTCTTCATACTTCTTACGGGCGTCTGATGATCTGAAAATTTTCAGGGTGGTTGAGTCAGTGGATGACTGCTCCCAGCAGCAGGATGACCTGTCTGCTCTGGGTAACTGGTGCTCTGTCAACTGTATTTCCCTTAACGTTGCTAAATGTTTCCAGATGTCCTTCACATGTAAATTATCCCATATCACGTTTTCCTATTCTATCTTTGGCTCTTCCCTCCATCCAATTGATAATTTCATGGACCTTGGTGTTGTGTTTGACACTAAATTAAAATTTGATGTCCATTTTTTTGCGTGTCACATCCAAGGCCTCGCGCTTGTGCGACTTTATTCTAAGAGCGTCCAGACCTTTTACTGATATTTCCTCGTGTACATCTCCTTCGTGCGTAGTGTCCTCGAATATTGTTGCCAAATTTGGTGTCCTCATTATCGTTTCTTAATCGATACTGTTGAGTCTGTACAACGTAAATTTACTCGCTTACTATTCCTCAAGTTCCGTATTCCCTACTGTGAGTATGTGTCTTCCCATCCTTGAAATCCCTACCCTTATTTCACGCAGAGTGTATTTCAACGAATGTCTCCTATATAAAATGATTACTGGTTCTATTACTTATATCCCCAGAGCGCAGTTTTCTGTTCGTGACCCGGTACATTCTACCAGGTTTTCATTTATGCTCAACGTACCATTTGCTCGTACTCATACATATTTTTACTCTCCTCTTTTACGCTTGCCTAGGCAACATAATTCTTTGAATATTGGTCCTCTTCTGCCTTCGTTACGCATTTTTAAAACTATGTTAAGAAGATGCGTTTTATCGTATGAAATAAAGTAACTCTTTGAATTTTTAATGTCATATCTGCGTTGAATTATGATTAAATTTCACCGCCTCATTATACTTTGTTTAGTTTTAATTTATAGTCTCCTTTCTTTTCACATATAAGTTTATTCCTTGTCTAATCTTTAATTGGATTTGTATCTGCTGATTTAGACAATAAATAAATAAATGATAATAATAAATTGTAATAGACAGAGTTGTCTCCTCTAGTGTTTCTATCCTCTACTTTTACATGCGGCCATAGCTGGATTCTCAAGAACCGGAAACTACAAAATATGCAAACGGCTAGTTCGAGAAATGGCTAGGCACAGATTTTTCAAGGATTGTAATCTTTAATCTCCCACTGAAACCAGGGTCCTCCATGGCGCACATACTTGATATTGATTATGCGGAATTTGAGCTACTGCTGTGCTGAGCGCAAGATGTGCTGAAGCCATAATTTGGAAGCTGAATTTCCAGGAACTTAAGAAATTTCATACCTTGAGAGCTTATAACAATCCAAAAAGTACCGGAAACCAATGGGAAAAAAAGATAGGTAAGTAATATCTGACCAAATTTGAGTGCATTGCAATGATTGACAAGATGTATTGTTACTGAATACACATTTGATGCAGCTGCAACCAAAAGCGGAGTAAAAAAAAATCAAACGATCACAAAAATCATTGGCACATGGTTTCGGATTCAAAAGTACTGAATTTATTTCAAAGGAAACACAGAATTGCTTGGAGGAGCAATTAAAACCTTTGTTTTTCGACAGTGTGGAGGGTCTGCGATGTTTTAGTCAAACCAACATTGAGGAATTGTGCGAGGAAAAAAAAGTAAACAATATCAGTACTTTACTAAAGGAGACAAATGCACTTGATTACTCCGAACTCTACCCAATCTAAAGGCTTTGACGAGGATAAAATTGAAGGGAGATCGAAAAGCTACTACAATTGATATCTGGCTTTTCATTCAGGCATCCTAAAATTTTTCCAAACTATTAACCCAGCCTCTTTTTTTATATTTGCTTATGTCCAGTTCAGGTTCTATTTGTCAAAATTGGCACTTATTATAATTTGTTCTTACTTCAATTATCAAAGAAACAATACTTTTTACTTTCTCTATATGATAATCATGTTGCTGTATTCTGTTTTCCCCGAATCTGATTTAGAGATTTATAAGATAGCTTTCAGTATATCTATGAAAAAATTACTATGATATTAAGAATATTTCCTTATTTCGCTTTTTATCTTTCCGAAAAATACTTGACTACTTCTTTTTATTACGAAACAGCTATACATAGGAAAAGTGCTAGCAATCTCTATAAATTTAAGCATAACCTTAGCATTTTTAATACTCCAAAATCAGTTCCTTCTTTCGGATAAAAGAATATCATGCAAAAACGATGCAAGAAATATTATATAAATGATCATTGTCTCTTGATCATTGACTTCCGA
Organism: Nemotelus nigrinus; assembly: GCA_947369275.1. Lineage (NCBI taxonomy): Eukaryota > Metazoa > Arthropoda > Insecta > Diptera > Stratiomyidae > Nemotelus > Nemotelus nigrinus. The sequence continues at coordinate 38,969,662 of OX376372.1, forward strand.
CAGATTTTAAAAAATTCAAAGTTCCTGGTTTCCGTACAAATTTTAGTTCACCTGCTCATAGTTTCCTACAATCATTTGGCATCTGCTGGTTTCACTTACATTCTTTTACCTAGCACATACATATGTAAACACGACTGTGATAATAAATTCAACCTCCAAAAATATTTATATATCAATATTGAATCGATATATTTGTTTGGTTTGCTTATTAAGTAAAATGACTAATTCAATTTCGGTTGGTCGTTTACTAGACGGTCGTCTGTTGCGAAATAATTACCGAATGAAGATGGATGATAGTCTGCAGTGAAACAAAAAGCTTTGAGTTTAGATTGTGTGGCCAAAAAACTTAGGTTGCAATAAAGCTAGCTTTAAAGTTTAAAGAGTTGCAAGAGTTCTCCTTGTACTGATTTTCGACCTAATGCTTTTATTTTGTGATAATCGAAATGTGCAACAATGAGATAGAAGTGATTATTATGATGCGGGTACAGTCAGAGGTAGTTTTTTGCAATCGTGTCACTTAGTTGAGTTTAGGGTGGAGCAGGCTTCGTCAAAAGTAGTTGATTGTATTGTTTAATCTCAATGGCTTCGCCTCCATTTAGTGTGAGTTGTATTGATGTATTTACAACTTTGCTTCCGCCGTTTTTTTCCGAAATTCGAGGCTTTATTGTAAAAAACTGGTTATACATATATGATTCAAAGTATTGTCCATCGCTGGCCACTTCTTTCTCCCATCTTTCGGGCAGCATACGAATCCCGTCTTGAAAAAACTTATCGTCTTTTGAATCGATCCACGAATCGATCCAATTTTTTACTTCCTCATAAGACCGGAAATGCTGGTCAGCCAGGCCGTGTGCCATTGAACGAAACAAGTGATAGTCCGAGGGAGCAACGTTTGGAGAATACGGCGGGTGGGGTAAGACTTCCCATTTCAAAGTTTCCAAGTATGTATTCACCACTGTCGCAACAAGGAGTCGAGCATTGTCATGCTGTAAAATCACTTTATCATGTCTCTCGTTGTATTGCGGCCGTTTGTCTTTCAATGCTCAGCTCAAACGCATTAATTGCATTCGATAACAATCGCCTGTGATTGTTTCAGTTGGTTTTATCAACTCATAATACACTACGCCGAGCTGGTCCCACCAAATACTGAGCATGACCTTGGAACCATGAATATTCGGTTTGGCCGTCGACGTGGAAGCATGGCCGGGATATCCCCATGATTTTCTGCGCTTGGGATTATCGCAATGAACCCATCTTTCGTCCCCAGTCAGAATGCGATGCAGAAATCCCTTCCATCTTTGCCTTGCAAGCAGCTGTTCACAAACACACAAACGCCGTTCAACATCTCTCGGCTTCAACTTGTACGGCACCCAATTTCCTTGTTTCTGAATCATTCCCATGACTTTCAGGCGTTTTAAAATGGCTTGTTGCGTCACTCCCAATGATCCTGCTAATTCTTGTCCCGTTTGACACGAGTGTTGATCAAGTAATGCCTCCAATTCTGCATCTTCGAAAACCTTTTCTCTTCCACCGCCATGCTGGTCTTCGACGTTAAAATCGCCGTTCTTGAAGCGTTGAAACCACTTTCAGCACGTTCTTTCACTAATAACGGCCTCACCATAGGTATTTGAGAGCATTCGATGAGCCTCAGCCGCAGATTTCTTCATATTAAAGAAGAAAATTAAAACCTCCCGCAAATGACGAGAATTTGGCTCGTAAGCTGACATGTTTAATCGAGAATAACTTTATGATGCACAAATAAATCGACTAATATTTCGATGGCGTTATGCTTACAAATACCTAAGCTTATTGTATGACATTTATGATCTATTTATTTCAACTACCACTTACCGCTACAGCCATCTATTGCAAAACGGCGGAAGCAAATTTGTACACCAATAACAAGGTACAAAATCACATTCTTTCGTAAAAACTTTCGATAAAAGTCCTAAATTATTGATAAGAAAATCTTCGAAAATCCTAAATCAGTTCCAGCTAGAAGGTGTAAATATTAAAACCAATCGGAAAAATTAGATTAAAGGCCCAACAGTTCGAATATTTATTGATGCATTTGTGCTACTCGAGTTGTATAGAGCAAGAATGGGGTATTGAAGACTAAATCAGCTTCAAAAGTTCAAATCGGAAATTGTTCCTTCTAGTTTCCAGGCATTACATAAGCTTATCATTACATGTCAATTGATATTGGTTAGACTTTTTGTCAAACACCTGCAATTTTAAAAGTGTGCAAGAGAAAACAGAAGAGCTATCTTTGCTTGTATGGTACAAGTTTCGAGTTCAGATAAGTTTCTTCACACTTATATTTAAATTCCTTCAAAGTTCAACAGCGTATCTATCCCCCAAATGATTGTTTTTTAGTTACTGCAATGGTGTCCTTGCTTTGTGTCCTTGTCATCAACGGGGAATTTCACGGTTCTAAGATAATTGATTTGATATTCTGGGATATTTTGAGCATTGAGGTACGTAGGAGAATAAGAGCTAGAGATGGGAAATAATGATAAACATAAGTAACACGTTCGAGCGTTCCATTTTCCGACGAGTAACATGTTCCAGTAACATTTTATTTTTGGAACGATGTTCTTTCTGTCAGTTATATTGGAATTCGCAACGTGTGTTATCATACATGTTGTGCGTTCCAATATAACGCACTGTAACTAATATGGAACAGAGCGTTCCAAATTGTCTATCGAGGTTACTCAGCGCCACACAGTAGGCTGAATCCCGATTCTAGTTGGACAAAATTATATTATGGGCTTAACAAGGGCTTAAAGGTTGGAATAGCTTAAAATAATAATTACAAAACTAAACGAGATAAAAAGTAGGTGTTTCAGTTCTTAAAACATATTTTTTTATTTTCCAGTAAAATCAAGTATTCTTTTTACATATATATTACAAAAATTAAAAATCAGAATCCTTCTCCGCTTCGCTATCATTCGTATCCTCCTCCACTGGATCCACGATCAGATCCTTTGCATCAGGACTCAGCTCTTTCAAGACCTTCTGGAAAGTTCTAAGGCTTGTAATAACAGGATGCGATGAGACCAATAGCATGTGAACTAAGTCTTCACAGGTTTTTATGTATGATAACTTTCTAGTATGCTGGGCTCTGAACCACCTCATGTCTTTATTCCTTGCCCCCTGTGCCTGCACTGAAAGCTGCCCTATTGAAACAAGAGCATGTTTGATGGCTAAAGAGCGATGCAAAAGGATTTTGTGTACGCTGAGAGGCATCCTGTACCAGCCATATAGCTCCACAAACAGCTTGGCAGTATCAAAAGCAAACGTGTTGAATTTTTCTTCCCTGATCGTATTTCCACTTGAAATGACCTGCGACAATAAAAAAGAACGAATAAGAAAAAAGGACTGACACTTAAGGAAGTTGTTTTATAAATATCTGAACAATAGTTCCAAATCTAGATATTAATCGTTTATCAACTCCTGTAGCTGCAGCGGCTTCATCTGCATGCTCAAAAAATAGGCGAGACAAGTTCTCGGTGTTGGACGTCCCAGTTCCTTGAACCTTTTTGTCCACTTTTATTCCTATAGAATCCCATAAAGCCTTCTCGATATTTTATTTTTCCTGGTGTCAACCTCATCCTTCTCTGAATTCCAATTTGTAATCCATGCATGTAGAGCACTGAGACCATAATGTAAGTTTTCCGTCTTAATCGGTCGATTTTTAATATTTTCTAATGAATTCCAACCACACAAATAGCATGATTGACTCGAGGTTTCGGTAAGAGCATTGATAATTTTTGTATCGAGCATTGTCAATAACATTTTGATATAAATGTTGACATTTTTACTTATAAATAACAAAATATATATTTAGATTAAGCAATTTAATTATCATTAATTATGAACTCGAAGGGTTCCAGAGCTTCTATTACTTCTTGGATAGCATCTACTTCTCTTCTGGAGGCGATTTTCGTTTCTTTAATAAACAAAAACTTTATTGGTCGACAGTATCGAGTCGATGAACGATGTGGGTTTTCCCACAGCATGATTTTCTCTCCCGATTCCTTTAAGATCACAGTCAGCTGAAGCGGAACAGTAGAAAACATAAAAATGTTATCACTTGAATATTTGGGATTGTCTTCTTCTGTTTCCTCGGATGATGCTTCTGGATGTAAAATCTGCATGTACTCGTTTACAGCAGAAGTACCGTCACAGCCCCACGGATTCGATTCAGTAGAGATTTGAAATAGTTTAGGAAAAATTGTTGATTCTCAGCGAAAGTCTTGGTCCAGAATGTGGGTGCTTTGTCCCTCAAGGCTTCATAAAAAGTTCAGTTAGTTATAAAAGGAGCAGAATCCATAACTAACTGTGATTTGGAAAATATCCGCGAGAAATTGTCTATTTCAACACTGTGTTCGAAACTTCAGTGTCTATTGATTTAAATCCTAAACTGACCCTCATCTTCTATTTATACCCTATCCCTAAAATACCTTAAGGGGGCAAGATGGTTTCCGAGGCCGAAGAAAAGCCGATTTTTGCGATTTTTTTTCTCAGCTTTGAGCGAAAATAACTACTAATTTTTTATAACACATTAAAGAACTATATTTTGAGAGTATGTAGGAATTATTGTATAATAAAATATGAATTAGTTATCCCGTGGTGGCAGTAGATCAAAGGCGCTTCGAAAAAAAGGCGTCGTGCGGTGCGTAAAACCTGGGCTTACAGTGTTATCTGAAATCAAAAAACCGAAGTGATTTACTTAATATATTAGTTTTTTTCGCGGATGAACGAAACTATATTGAAAAATATGCGATTTCCGATTTTTGGTGCGGTTTTTAATTTGGAGGTACCATTTTCACATAAAAAATCAGCCTTTGATTGCCTGTAAAAAATAGTAAAAAGTTTTTTTGAAAAAAAAACGATCGTTCATCCGCGTTTATTTATCATATTAAAGATGTCCGGCAAAGTTCATTGAGATCGGTGCATTACTTTTTGAGTTATGTTACGCACCGACTTCAAAAATGTAGTTCGGAGTTTCGAGCTAGACTATTTCGGCTTCTCGTGGAAATATACCTGGGAACACGATCATAAAATAACCGGTATCTCTGCGAGTTTAAGTCCGATCGCCTCGAAATTTTTAAAGGATATTCCTGAGATGTTGTACTTTCATATAAAAAAATAATTGAAAAATTTTTTTTGTTTAAGTCGGAAACCATCCTGCCCCCTTAAAAGAAATATTTAATGCCAATTACTTTTTAATGGTCTTTAATGATGTTTTTCCCCTAACTACATCTCTTGCTGTTACAACATTATAACAGGCAGTTACAAATATACAATAAACAATACTAATTTAAAAAAAACATCAATAAAAAGTACTTAGCATTAAAAAGTAATTATCATTAAATGTTTATTTTACGGTCTTTAAGGTATAAAGTATAAATAGAAGATGAGGGTCCGTTAAGGATTTAAACTGAAAATTTAAATTTTATAATTCTGACCCCAGATTTTTTGTTATATCTCAATTTATGGTTAATTATGGCTCTCCATTTTTGAATATGTTATTGATTATACCATAATAAAGATATCCTCAAAATTTGAAGTCAATGAAATCTAATGAAAAAAAGTTGCGCGTTAAAATGTGAAGAATTTTTCAGTTTCCACGAAACAAAATCACACTCTCTTATATTCGAATGGTATAAACTTATCCTTTTCAATTGAGCGTTTTCAGTGCTTGAAACTTTTTCTTGAAAAGTATTTCAACAAGTTAGACTAACACTCAAACGAAAATAAACATTCATGTCACCGAGCAGATAATACAAAGGAAGGTCACATTAATGTACCGCGAGAGCGTCTCATGCTATACTTGCATTCGACCGTGTTCACAGTAAGTTCTTACACACTATTGTTCGGTATAATTACAAATTTTTTGTGGAATTAGGTTTACTGAAGTCTTAAGAAAAATTTCCTATACTTGAAAACCTTACATTTTGACATTGATTTTCTGACTTTTGTCCAGCTAGAATCGGGATTCAGCCCAGTGTGCGCCATGTATTTGTGCATTCATGTTCAAATCATCGCCCTGTGAAGCTAAAAGCGCATAGAACTAAAAATATGAATTTTCCTCTTCCTTCGCCGCTGTGAGCTGGCAAATAAGTACAATAAAGGAGAGGCCAATTACCGAAACGATTGTCGCATGGGCCGCTTATGATTTTTCTTGAGGCCGCTTATGATTTTTCAAGCGTTTCGTTAGGTGTTACTCGTTTTTGATATGAGTAAAGCGTTCCAAAAATAACATGTAGTTTTCAGTAACTTGTTCCATTGGGAACATGTTACAGATTTGGAAGTATATTATTTAACGTGTTACGTTTAAAAGTTAATAATTCATGAAAAGTGTTTTCTAAAAGTTTAACGTACGTACCTGCCTTTCAGCTCCATCATACGTTCCGCCATTACGATGGCGACGACGATAGCTGCATAGCCAACAGCGAATCGAATTCCATCAATACTACAATATGTAGTATGATCCATGATATCATACTCATTTATGGTGAAATGCGCCCCTATCCTCATGCTATTTGGTAGCCCATTTTCCCGGGTCCAGGCGGATAATGTGCTCCACTCACATAACTCTTAAGCCAACGCCAGATTCGGAAACGATTTCTAGTCATTTCAGATAATGAATCCAAACTGGTAGCCTACAAGTATAAACCACAGTCACTGCGATGGTCCAACATAGGCCATTCCCAAATGACAAGAAGCATTGCGCCCACGGTATCGATACTTAGTGGGTAACGGATCACAGTAGTAGCCCGCCAGCTTTTTCTATCGGTTGAAGCATATCGTCAAATACGAAGGCATGAAGACCTATAATTCATATAGATGTGCTCAGTGACACCTTTTTATGGTAATGATTAATGACAGGAACGCATATGTACCAGTGAAACTCTTATTTCCAAAAATATATCATTCATTGCTTTATAATTTGCCTGGTTGGTTTGACCAGAAGAACATATTTAGTTCAACCAGCGTTATTTTTCCCCCTGGGGAAATAATGTAAAGTATTGGAAGTAATTTGTACATATATAAAACAAAGTCGTGTTAGTTACGTTATTAATAACTCAAGAACGGCTGAACCGATTTTTATAATCTTTGATTTGTTGGATTTGTAATTGCCCTGAATAGCAGAACAATGCTTGCTGAGTGATTAGAAGAAGTATATTGTGTGAAAAAAACACATAGCGCCAGACGCCATAGTTTATAGACTTCTGGCGCCATGTACATAGTCGATTTGGGGATTGTGATAAAATATAGCGCCACACGCCATAATACTTGGCGAAAAGTACACAGGAACAGGCGCAATGCTTATAGCCCTCCACGCCATGTACTATAGTCCTTCACGCCATGCATGGCATGGAGGGCTATATTATATAGGGTGAACACACTAACACTAGTTCAGTTGTTTGCCGCTATGTGGAAATTGGCGTTCGCATCAGAAGGACAACACACAGTCACTCACGCGACACTCGAGCACTTACATCGTTCATACATTTTGTTATCTTTTTATATATGTGTTATTAATAAATATGTTACCCGCGAACTTAGTGTTTTAGTAATTATAGACAAAAACTATAAGTACATGGCGTGGAGGGCTATAGTACATGGCGTGGAGAACAATAGTACATGGCGTGGAAGGCTATAGGCATAGCGTCTGCTCCTATGTACTATGGCGTGTGGCGCTATATTTTATCACAAATCGACCATGTACATGGCGCCAGAAGTCTATAAATTATGGCATCTGATGCTATGTGTTTTTTCAGTGCATCTGATGTGAAAAATACATATTGGCCGAGCCCAGGAAAAAGCTGGCGAGCCCGAGTGTGTGGACGCTCCAGACAATCGACTTTGACAGGTCTCACCGGCGCTCGTGCGACTTTCGATCGGAGTGGGTTTTGAGCACGAGTCAACGCGTTTTCGTGACGAGCTTCAAATGCCGTCCACATGTTGCCGGTCTCGCTTGACTTCCGCTCGCTGGGTCTCGGCCAATATGTATTTGCTACATGAAAATGATTGATTTCGCATCCTACAAAAGGCCACGAGCCTTCTTAGTTCTGAGCATCTGAAGGTAGAGCAGTTGATGATAGGTGATGGAATTCACCTAGCATCACCTGCATCAAAGACCATATCCTCTCCTATACTCAAGAAGTTTGCTGATATTTATGCATCTCCTCACACAATATGGCTGCGAGCTATAATTGGAGTGCCATGAACCATATTACATGGCTTATGGCACTATGTAATATAGCGTGTGGGGCCATAATTTATGTGCCATGTAATTATGGCACTGGGAGCCATGTGGATTTTTTTCAGTGTATTAGTTTGTCGGAGTGACTACCTAATTGACTTCGCTTTCTACACGACATAAAAACACTTGGGTTATAGGCTACAACTTACTTTATTTATTATACCCAATAAGTGTACGTGTGTACGCTACGCGTCTACGCTACGTGACGCCGCGGTGTGTGAACAGTTTGCCCCATCCAACCTTGTGGTCTCTACAAGCTAGACAAAACTAGAGCCATCTATACAAACAAATAAGCAAAAATCGACCAGAACATCCTAGCGAGTGATAAAGTAAATGAGACTGTGCGACTACTATCTGGACCTGAACTTTTCGAGACATTTAACGGGCACATGTAAACAACCCCACAACGAATTGAGGTAGTCTGGCTTCTAAACCATGTGTCTGAACCAGCCCCTGGACACGGACGGTATAACTTTCCACCATTAGCCCCTTCAATCCTCTCGCGCTCAAAGTATGTTAAAGCTGCCTTTACGCCATTTTGATCTCATTGTCGAATTGGAGGGGAAGTACTTGGATTTGACCCGATTTGACAATAAGTAGCTAAAAAATTACTACCATCCCCTTCAATGTAAATCTTATGGGCATGTCCACTCCATCTCTACTACCTCACTGGTCTGAACAAGCAAATCAAAGAGTAAGCTGTGAAGGACAGAGAATTAATGCTATTAAGCTGTGGATTTTTTATGTACTCGAAACGTTTTTTGAGTTTTAGTTTAATAAAATCTTGTTAAGTTTCAAAAACAAACATTTTAGTTATAAAAGCACAGAAAACCATGAACTGTGTCAGGAAAAACAAAACAATTCTGGGTTAATAATACTTAATCAAAATTTACATTTTAACAAAATAAATTTTTTGATGCTCATCCTGAATGCGTGCACTTATCTCCCAGTGTGCTTGTTGATATGCCGCAAAGGTGCTGATTATTTCACGGAATGCTCAAACAATTACATATAATGATGAATCGAACATTAAGTGTCACATCTCTTGTATAGTTTATTGCAAAATATCATTTGCACTCATTTAATACTTTGCATCTAATCTTCATTTATCTTGTGTGCTCAATAGCTAGTAATTTCTTTCGACACGCGCTCAAGCAGTAAAATCTCTCTAGTTAAAATCACAGCTTGATTTATTTCTTTACGAATTTTTATTATTATGTTCCTCCTAACCGTGTTCAGGTTGAAGCGATGCACCGACCTTGAATCTTTTTTAAACTATACGTAGCTTCAACGTATGTATGTAAGTATTCTTCGTTTATCCAGTTGTATGTACTTGTTAATGAAGAACTAACGCAATCGGACACCGCAGTTCAAAAATTGAAAATCCACAGATAAAATGCTCATTCAACAGAAAACTCAATGTCAAGTGCTTTTTCGCTTTATCATTACGCAGTCATCAAATTTGGATGGTGTCTTTCGCAGAGTCATCTGAAAGCGAAGTCAACCGGCTGGCCCACATTGATTGTGCGATGTGTTTTTCTTGTGTGCAATATGTTGAGGTTAAATTAATGGCTTGGTAAATTACAATGTTGTTTGAATGCAGCGACATGAAGAAGAAGAAAAAAAAAATGATATGAACATTTAACAATTTTTCGGCTTAGGCTCAAAGCTAAATTTCAGTTGCTTAAAAGCTTAAGACAATAAATGCCTGAGCCTCGATGGGCAGGTATCTAGGTATTTTGCAAAGATTGCAAACAACTAGGGTGCTGTGACCGGTGTAAGCCTTGACCTTAAGTGAGTTGGAGTTAACTGTGATTTTAAAGCTCGAAGCCGTTTTACACCGGCGCGATAACGTTTAGGTCAACGTATTTCAAATAGCCTGGACATAAAATTAAAAATTTCTGCAATTTACTACAGTTGCCTAATATTAATGTCCACTTATGTTCGAAGGCCTCTTAATTGTAGTATACATCTTTTATTCGTTCATTAGTCATAATTCGAGCTGGTATCGTATCATATTTTTTTTATCATGTCAGCAAACGAGATTTTTCTTCTGCAACATTAAGTTGAGCGGGAAGCTTTTGCAGTTGTCTTGTTGTCTTATTATAGCAAATGGAAGCAATTATTGACAGACCGTTCATCCCTCCCTCATTTACCACTGGAAAAAAGATTGGTCTGGTGGATTCAGACAGATTTCAGATCGAAGCTCTGTTCACTTTTATAGATTTACTTTCGAGCGCACACAATCAGATTGCGTTCTTACTTTCGAGACTTAACACCTCTTCGTTCAGGTTTAGTGAAGTAATAGTGAAGTAATAGTGAATCGTACGTTGTTGAGTGGTTCGATATTAGAAAAGTGAAGTTGAACTTGTGCATTCGTAACAGCAATAGTTTGATTGAAGCGAGCTGAAAAAAAAATCAAAAATATGTTTAAATTTATTTTGATCACAGCATGTGTGCTGTTGTTTGCCTGTGCTGCAGATACACCACGTAAGTTTAAATAAATAATTTTATGGCTTATTTATTCTTTTAAAAAAATAAAATTCCAGCATTCCGAAAATAATTTGAAAAAGTTTCGTAGAATAATAGTATGCCTTGCAATGGCAACGTGACAAAGTTGCCTTGTGAAAGTAGATTCTAATCGATAGTTCAATATGTGTTCGATTTACTTCCTGATTGAATAATTTTTCAAGTGTCGCTTTTACTGTTGATGCATGTGGTAATGCATAGATCAATTCATTAAGTTGGAAAATTAAATATTTATTGAGATGAATTTTAATGCATATTGGATATGAAGTAATTCATTTGATTTACTCTATACAAAATTTAGTGGGCGATATGATTGCTTTTTAGTAATGAAGCCGTTTCAAGTGATTTATGTGATTTTGAAATAAAATAAATGCGGAAATCGTTAAAAATTTGTTTAAATTTCAATTTTGTGAAATATAAAGATATATTTGCATAGTTTTTGCAATCATTTCCAATTGAGCTTTATAATAATATGAACTCAATAGATATATATAGACACACACCATTTTCGAATTAAATTCATAAATATTTGGTAAAAATTCATAAAATTTTCGAGTCTAATTCAAACTTTTTCAAATATTCGTAAATTTTCGATACCAGTTCATAAGCTTTCGAGTCAAATTCATAATTTTTACTAATGTTCGAAGAAGAAAATTAGTATTAAAATTATAAAATTAGCTTTATTTATGCAACCAAAGTAAAATATTTGAAATTTCACATCGGACAAGAACGGTAACCCTGCTCCAATTTACCTATATTTTAAGCGTCAGAAATTTGTTTTCATGAGAACCCACGACCCAATTATTCGATACATCTTAAATTCATAGAATGTATTGATATTAAGTAGGAACAGGTCTGATAAAAGCGATTTGGAAATGCGGGCAACTCTATGCAAGTGATGCCATCTTGAAAAATTATAAAGAAAAAAAAACTGCTTTTTGCCATATGAATTCTAATTGAGTTACCAGATTTTTACGAAATTGACTCAGTAACTGAACCTTATTTTAAGCCGTGTTTAAAAGAAATTTGGGTGAAAAATTCGGTTGGTGCTGCCAGCTATGGTAATTTTGGAGTCTTGGTTTTTGAAAATTCGCTCAGGAAAATAGAACCTTTTGCCATATAACTTCCAGTGCAGTCATGAAATAAAAACGAATTTCATATGATATATGGAACTGATTATAGGCATTATTCAGAAGGAATCTGGTAAAAAAGCCATGATAGGGCTGCCACCTATTGTTGGTTTTGTATTTATTTGCAATATCTCTATTAAGCGATTTTATCGTAAAATTTTGAAACGGTAATGATCTTGTAGTGACATTTAACAACATATATTAAGTTTTAGAAAATTTGAAAACTTTTGCAACTGGTAACCCTAAGTTTCTTTGTACCCCTATAACTTGCAATGCAGTCATCGGATGGAAAGGAAATTCGCAGATTGATTTCAATTTGAGGCAGGGGTGATATATTTTTGGCTTTGATGCTACCAAAGAATAGCCAGTACGAGGCGTTTGTATTTGCTATTTTCGTATCAATAAATGCTTACATTAATCATTCATATCAGGAATATTTACAATGAAAATAAGATACCAATGTTTAAATTTTCTAAGTTCCAGAAATTTTTCGGTTCCAAACATCTTTCGTTTTTTGACCCTAAACATCTTTCTATCCCTGCAACTTTCGACGAAATAATCGGATAAAATCGAAATTGATAGAGTTATTTGATTTTGACGTGAGGCAATTGTGGGAGACTTTTAGTTGCAGTGCTGGTAAAGTATTGCAAGCACTGAAAATTTTCTTTGTTTATGTTATGTTACGCTGTTTTCAAAGTTTTGCAGTGTCTGGCTTTCCCAAATCTTGAAATTCATGCAAGTGGTCGTCCTGAAATCTTTTCCACCCTATGATTTTAAATGCATTGTTAAGATCAAAGTGATTTTGCACTCGAAACAGTTTGGAGCACGTGTGGTAGAAATCTGGACGATTCTTATATTCTTCATCGAACATTAGTATTTCAAGCGGTTCAGGTGCGCTAGAGTTTTTGAATCAAATTCATAATTTTCGTAAGCCAAATTCATAATTTAAATAAATATAATTCGTCTTTTTTTCGACTCAAATTTCTAGTTTTTTCGAAGAGAATTCTAATGTGTGCACTTCAAAATCATAATTTATAAATTTGATGCGCAACATATGAACTTACCTTAAGAATGCATGAATTTAACCTAAAAATATAGAAATTATACCTGCGAAAATTATAAATTTGTCTAACAAAAACTATGAATTTGAATTAAAAAAATTATGAATTTGATTCGAAAAAATATAAGTTTTGCTCAAAATTATGAATTTCGATCGAAAAATTATGAATGGGTATCGAAAATTTGTGAATTTTGTTTGGAAAAGCATTAATTAGACTCGAAAATATTATGAATTTGTGCCATAAATCTATGAATTTGACTCAAAAATGGTATATATATATATTTTTAAATAAATGCAATTGAAATTGATTACCTCTTAAAGTCTATGAATCACTGGGGCTAGTAAGTGCTTCAAGTTTTTAATAGAATTGAAGATTCCTAAGTTTGATATAATTTTACACTAAGAACCAAACAGACATTTTTAGGAATGTTCATGCTGCAGACAATGTTCCAGCGTATGTAACATAATTTGATGCTACAAACAAAAATAGCTTTGTTTCTAAATATTCCACTACAGTAACTAAAAAGCACATCTATAAATCACGAAATTCATAATCATAGAATACGCAATTTTGTTCAACTGAAAAACTACTTTAAACGGAAAGCTAAAAAAATATATTTGTTTAATCTATTAGCAAAATAGCGTTAACAGGCTGACCACCTTGTGCGTACAAATTGTTCCTTGGAAGCTAAATTCATACCACTCAGCCTGACTTTAACTTAGCCCCAGAAATATATTGAAATTCAGACGTCATTTTCAATTTGTTTTCTTTTTCAATAAACCATTCGCCTTGAGAAAACCTATCAATGAATAATTTATTCAATCTCCCTGATATTTATAAAGTGATTATCCTAAAGGAAACACACAAAAAAAAAACAAATAAAAAAAATACGTGAAATACTCGTTAGGCAGTGTGTCCACTCTTCTACTTTTGGTAATCTTAAGAAATTATTAAAATTGGTTGAAACCATCTAAAAGTTCAAAGCTGATAGGGAACTGAGTTGACAGAGAAGCTAGAAGTGAGAAAACGAATTGAAAATCTTACCAAGCTGTATAGAATTGATACTATGGTTTTCCCACAAATGAATATTATTTGGTGTATTTAGGATATTTTGTAAAAAAGCCATGATAGGGCTGCTAATTTTGATTAATTTGACGTCTAAACTGACAAATATTTACCAATCCACTCAGTGAGAAGTGTAATCCGCAATGTTTCTTAAAGAGGTGAGCTATTTAGCACTTATGTGTAGTACTTTAGCTAAAGAAGATTTCCTCATGCGAGGGCCTGAGCTGTTATTGATTTTACTATATAGTAGATTAACGAACACAAATCAAACGGTAAAATGGAGTCAAATGGAAAGGAGGCGAATTTTTCAAACTTTGCATCTTTGATTTCACACAAACATCAATTCTTTCATAAGTTAGACATTAATACAGCTTTTCTATCCTTTTGTGATTTGATCACTAACCTAGTTTCCTTTCAGACTCTCAGAAAAAGTTCCGGCAAGACATTTTTTCTGTCTTGGCTCTCCATTGCTGCATCTGATGCTTTTTACAGTAAAGAAAAAATAAGCTAGTAGTGTTTACTAAACTCATTTGACCAGTTACCTCGACATTTTTTCAGATACCAGCTAGGACAAAAAAGTTATTGCAATGGATATGCAGAGTTACTTAGCTCAAATGAAGACTTCTTTTCTTGTTAATACAACTAAACTATTTTCGTCTTAAATAAATTCCTGTAGAACTACTAAACTCGTCCCAAACAACTTCACTTTGAATAGTGATGTTGTCACTTCTTCAAAATATCTTTGATTTATTTGCTGCGTTCTTCTCGTCTACTTTCATACGTTGTTCCAATAGCAAAAATTGACTCATTTTCACTAATTTGGCTTGACCTTTCCCCCCAAGTTGAAACCTTAATACTTTTTTAGACAAAATTCCAAATGTCTTGGTTCTTTATGTCTTCTCCTCTCTATTGTATTCAAATTAAGCTGGTCTACTTGCATTTTCCATCTGTTTTAAAAGCGACCAATGTTTTTTCAATCCTTAAATTAGGGAATATTTATTTATTTATGCGCTTAGAATTTTATATTCTGAGAATATTTCCAACCACTATTTTATATCATTAATCTCATGTTTTTTGGAATCGCTTGAACGAATTAACCATAATGAGCTCTAGGGTGCCCTCTGCTCTCTAAACAACAGCATTGATTCATCAAAGGTCATTATGCTTCTAAAAACTTAGCTTAGCTTGTAAGTTTTGTTACCGGTTGGTTGAATGGTAGACAACAAGCTGATGTCATCTACACAGATTTGGCTAAGCAATTGGCCAGGCTCAGTCCCGGTGTGTTGTTGGATAAACTTTATCAGTTTGGCATTTATGATATTTTACGTTCCTGGATCGCTTCCTATATTATTCCTATACTTGTTGTGTCACTCTCAAAAGCTGTGTTATCTCACGTTTTTGTCCATCATCTGGTGTTCTTCAAGTTTCCATCCTCGCATCCTTGAGAAGAGGTTTTGTATCATTTGTCAGTCGTTAGCTGGAGTGCCCGACTGTTTCAGTGTCAAATGGTTACTCTATCAGAAGGAGACAGAAGGATACACTTGACCTCAGGTGTGGCACTGGAGTCGACCTTAGGACCTGACCTCTGGAATGTCATGTGCGATAAATAGATACGGCTGGAAATGCCTGCCAATGTGTCTCTAGTAAGTTAATCGATGACATATCTGCCAATTTCGCCCAACTTAGACTTAATTCAGTCATGAGAAGGTTGGAGTGGTGGATGATTGAGCACGACCTCCCCCTGGCGGTTTGAAAGACCGAGACAATCATGCGGGGGAAGTGGAGAATACTATCTATCATACCCATGAAAGTTAGTTCTGTCAAGGTCTAGACCAGCAAATCAGTCAGGTATCTGTGATTGACTTTGGATACCAAGCTGGCCTACTGGGATCATATCCGCAGTGCATATAATAGGGCTCTAGTAGTCGTCACCTCACTGAGTAGGCTAATGACCAACGTCAGTGGACCCAGTAGGACGAGACAAAGGCTGCTGATAGCAACGACAAATTTCATCTTGCTATATTGGGCCGAAATTTGGGAAGATGCACTCTGAACTAAAAAGTTCTTGCACACATTGCCAGCGTTCAGGACAAGGATGTCATCTGTCACTAGTAGATGATTTCAAAAAAGAGACTGCAATGAAAGGTACCTTTCTACCTCAGAGCCGGACACAACTAAGGCTCTGATGCGCGAGCATATGCAAATCCTCTAACTTTGGCATCAACGTTGGAATGAAAGCAGTAAAAGACGCTGGACGGGAAAGCTTATACGCCTTATTGAGCCTTGGCTTAGCCACGGCGAGGTGAATTTCTACCCATGTCAAATTTTTGGCAGGGTAAGATTACTTCAGGAAATAGCTGAACTAAATGGGTAAAGTGGGCATTGCAGTTGTTTTGCAGCTATGAGACGCAGCATTGAATCCACGTTCTTCTTGGTCACATCTTAGACAATTGTGGATATTATGCCGCGAAACGAGGAGAAGTGTCACGTCGTTGCCGCACACGTTGAAAAAGTACTGCGGATGAAGCGTGAAGAGAGTTGCCTTACCCAAAAGTTATGGTAGTTTTTAAAGTTCAGCACGACCGGGTTGAAGCGGTGCATAGGCGGATTCCGACTTGGAACTTCATGGGATAGATGGTTTTTTTAATCAGCCCTCACATACCCCTTGGTCTGAACAGTCACCCGGGGCCATCTACACTAGTTAAAAAGGACATCGACACTACGTTATCCAAACTACCCTTAGTGCCGGCACTACTTCACCATTGCACTAAAAGAAGGACTACCGGAAGCTCGTTTTTGTAAAAAAAAGTTTAAACAAAGCAAGAAAGGTCCGAGAAGTCAAGACCAATTCCACATAATTTAAATGTCCTGGGCAAGCGGCTTATAACAGATAGTTGTACTTTTATATAATTTGTACTGGTGATCCTATAGCGCATGCATACATGCATCGTTCTTGGCTGATATAATCAAGTATTTAATAATAAAGTTGTCAATTTCGTTGTCCTATTTCGGGAAGACTCATCTCTACAAATTCAAGCTGTGATTAGTAGTTTTCTAAACAATAAAACTGTGGGAAATCAAATCAAAAATAATCTCGTGTGTATTACTAAATATTACTGATTCATTCTGATTCGCAAGCAATTGGTGGTTTAAAGAATCGTAACAAATATTTATTTGACCTTGTATATTTATCGCACACGTTTTTCTTTATCATAACGTGATCTGAAACCAGTTCGACTAGATTGTTTAATATTATTTAGTTTTCAATTAACTTATCAATATCAATAAATTCATAGAACCGGTATTACCAAGTGACACGAAAAAATTCCCAAAAAATCATCTCCATATCTTCCTGTAGAATGAATAAGTGCTTAAATAACAAGAAAAACATATACATATGTATGTGTATCTCTGTTTGAGTTTAAGTATATCTTTGAATATAAGTATCTAATGTGCTATAAAATATCGTATTGAATTTTATAACATGTCTCATTAAAGATTTGCGTCATCAATTTACCTTTGCTTGAGATATTTACATCTAAAGCTCGGTTTACCTTAAACTTGAAAATATCACCTTCGATACAAATTAAAACTTCTACTGAAACATGTTTTCCTTAATAATATCTTAGATATATGTATTTATGAATGCATATTTGAATCTCATTAACAGCTTTGAGTTGGTGAATGAAAAAAAAACAACCTACCTAGTCTATTTAGAATAATTTGCCACATGTACATATATTGAAAAAAGAATGCATTTTTTATTGCTTTTGCATTAATTATAATCGCAGAGTTTTTCGGGAGAAGCTTTGATAATGCGAAAGAATCGATTTTTCTTTCGTGCATTTTTTCGATTAGAAATTCGACATGCTCTGAATAAATTGACGACGAATAAATTTCACGAAACATGTATTGGTGTTTATTAAAAGGTGAACGTTCTCTGATTCTGGTTATTTCTATTTACAGTTAATATGTTGATAATTTTATTCTTAAAACATTCGTTCAAGAAACGTGATTTTAGTTCTAATATTTCTATGGTCGATATTCACCACCTGAAAAATTTGAATCGCCTTGTGATGCATAAAGAATGGGCGAAAAAGAATGTGAAGTATCTTTTCATTGATTGCAGATTCATGGAAAAATTTACGTCATAAACATTGTTGAAAATAGTTATAGTTATAAAATAGCAACAATATTATATTATTAACAACTTTTAATTATTATTTAACTATTAAAATCGTTGAAAAGGATATTTACATTTGCATAAAACTCCCGATATACTGCAAACAGCACCAGTTGACTAGGAAACACTTCAAAACATCTTCATTATTTGAAATTTCGAACCATTGACACATTTGACTAAACACTTGATATTTCACCACTTGAAAAATGCTCCGAGTGTATTGTAGTCTCAGCACAACAAACCATTCTTTTAAATTCCCACAAACGCAAAATTACGAAACCAACGAATTGCTTCAAAAAACTCAAATATCAATGCATATTAACATTTAACATATTCAAATATCAAAGAGCTTCTTCAAGCTTTTTCCCTAAATTTCTCACAAACATGTTGATTTGAAGATACCTTGAACTCATTGATGTTATTATGATGGATTTAAAACAGACATCAACGATTACTAAGTGAATACGAATGGTCATTGGCACAGAAATCTAATTTTAGGTTAATTAGTTGCTGTCAATCTATTGAAGATAAAGTAAGTTGCATTACTGATTGGTGTTTCGGTGGACATTGCAGCAATATAACGGCAAAATAAGCTTTATTCATTTTTATGAATGACATGAGTAAAAATAGTAGTTATGTATATAGTCAAGCTAGTAGAGTCCCACATACTCAATCAACCACAAAATTGACCACTTTGCAGCCATTTATTGTTAATCGAAAATATGGATGTCTTTTCAAGATAATTGCCACTTTGAAGTCTCTTGTCATGCTTTTCTTATGAATGACAGCTACTAATTTGTCATTCACTGTGAATTACCGTATTACCACTAACTTCAAGCAATGACAACTTTCGATTGTACTTAGAATGTGATTGCTATATTTAACTGATGTAATCGTTTACCGCAAACTGCATAATGCATTGCGCCAACAATGGTGCAGCAAAGCTTTGAATTTATTTTCGGTTAACCGCGTTAAATGAATTCTTCGAATCGTTTTCTGCAGTTTCTTTGCTTTGATGTTGATTTGATGCTTGTGAGTATGGGAAAAAATAAACCAAAAATTCAAATATAAGTGATGAAATTTTAGTTTTATGTTTCAGCTAAATCTGTTTCAAAGAAAATGTGCACACTGAAAAAAATCCACAAAGTTTGCGTTCCTCGGTAATGCGCATAGTCTCGACTCCTATGTAATATAGTCTCAGTTGCTATAAACATCATCTCTCATTAAGAATAGGGTCACGGCTTAGGATCCAAATTTAAGCAGAACTTTTTATTAATAGTTTGAGAATTGAGAAATAAAATTTCAGCAATACCTATAATTGTAAAAATCACGAAATTGTCTAAAACGGGGACATTTTCGCTTTTGCTTTGCTTTTTATCTGGGCTATAATGGGCACATCTAGGCGTAGCTTTGAAAACTATAATACATAGCTTTTCTCACGGCAGTTTTTCTCGATTGTCTCCACAATTGTCTCTAGCGTGGCCAAGACCGACGTGAATGGAACTTTGCACTTGGAACTCATGAAAATTACTGAAAAAAGTATAATTGTTGGGCATCGTCGTACTCAGGCTTTCAGTACTGGTAGTACGTTGTGATTATCTTATCCATCCTGTTAGGGTATTTTCTGATATAGCCATGCCCTGTCAAGAACAGACAAAGGTAAAAATTCAATTTTCCATGGCTACGGCTAGCTAAAGGCTCTATAAGGCTCAACAGCTTAACCATCCAGCCTTGCTTGATGTTTTGACTCTAACGTTGAGACCGGAGTGGTAGCATACTTATGTCAACTCTGCGCTGGATACTGGCAATGTGCGTCTGGAACTTTTTAATCCAGAGTGCGTTTCTGCAAATTTGGCCCCGTATGGCAATGCGGAATGGACTATTGCCATCAGCAGTCTCTTACTAGTCTTAATGGGCCCCACTAATGTTGGCTATCAGCCTACATAGCGTTCTCTCACGTTCCTTGCTGATATGATTGCAGCATGTCAGCTTGGTGTTTGAGGTCATCTCAGGGACTGATTTGCTGGTCTGCTCCTCGACGGAACCAATTGTCATGGACATGGCAGTGTGTATTCTCCACTTCAGCAGTATGACAATTTCTGTCTTTGAGACTACGAATTGGATACCATGCTCGGTCACTCACCGTTTCGCCCTTCTCAAGACTTGCAGAACCACCAGAAACACGTCCGCATGAATTTCTAG
This sequence comes from Nemotelus nigrinus, assembly GCA_947369275.1. Classification (NCBI taxonomy): domain Eukaryota; kingdom Metazoa; phylum Arthropoda; class Insecta; order Diptera; family Stratiomyidae; genus Nemotelus; species Nemotelus nigrinus. The sequence continues at coordinate 38,990,110 of OX376372.1, forward strand.
GCGCAGCAGATATTCATACATAATGTTTCAGACTTCCATATCACTTCTTCTTCATCGTCGTAAAGCAGCCACCGGACCCTGAGGTAGCCATGCGGCGTGTCAGAGAGATTGCCAACCGATCTGACTGCTCGCAGCAGCTACGGCTTGATCAACCCTTCAAAGAACTTTCTCATGGGGTCAGACCAATAGTGAACGGAATGCTGTTTCTTTTCTTCTTGGCTACAAATATCATTCAGACTACTTTCTACCGTGACGAGAAAACCCCTGTGGCTTAACATGAATCATATTAATCCAAAAATAGACGCAGTTGCTTCTTTACTAAATGACTATTACAACTTCAACCACCTCGGCCGGGATTCCATCAGAAGAATGCTAAGCCAAATTCTGCCGACTCTACAGGAGTCCAATTTGTAGCAGGTTACAGTTAACACTAAAATCTCACTTGCCCTGCAAATCCGCCCATGGTGCTTTATGGCTTCTACTGCTATTTGAGCTAGTGCGTGACAAATATTAAAAGCTCATACATGTAAGAAATTCCCCTTTCACTTTCAAAAAGAACGATGATATTAAACTAAGTGGCATTTCAGTCTAGCTATTTACCGGGAGGGCGGTGTTGTCTTTGTTTGGTCGTGGCAATTTGGAAGGTAGTGTAATTGTTATCACTCGCTGCCTAATTAGCCTCAAATTGCTGATGAGCCCCGTTATTTGCCATGGCTTCATCGGGAAATGGTTCCTCATAACTCGGTCTTCGTAATGCTGGTGTGCAACCCGTGCTCAACACCATTAAACCAAATCTTGATGCCGTCTTGGCTATGCGTCATCTGTGAGTGTTTGTCCGATGTCTTACGATAACATTGCTGGCAATGTTACTCAGCGAGTCCTCCAGTAAGTTAAGCTTGTGTTTGAATTCCTTCATTGGTTTATTCGGGGACAAGTAATGGCTCACGAAGGTAATCTCTCCGTACGTCACCCACACTAAGCCGTCGCCATAGCCACGGCCTCTGATTTCAGCTGTCTACTCGTCAGAAATCCCAACTGCTGCTTACCGTGTGGCATTTGACAGCCTAGCAGACTAACTCCTCCTCCTTTAGGCCTCGCTAATGAATACGATCTAAACCATTTGCTCAAGATTAGCTGTGAGGAGATTTCCTTAAAAGACACTCATGTACTTTGTAACTTTTTCTTTGCATTGAGTGCGTTTATGAAAACCCGGCACTCACTTGATTTTTCAAGGTACCTTATGTTGCATTATGTGCACTGAAGAGCACACAGAGCAGTCTGTTGCCCGGTCGCACTTCATTTTGGACCTTGACAGGTATGCCTTGTATGGTCATTGCCTAGGCACATGTAGCAGCGTGCCAGTTCCACCCACTTTAACCCTCAGCTACTTATCATTCCTACCTAGCCCTGAAAAGACTTGAGGATTTAGAATGCAGGTGTAGTATCCAACTCCATCATGGCTATCTTTTGTTCTTTTGAGTTGAGAGCAAAAAGAGCGGTTTTCACCTCTTTGAATTCTTTCCCTACAGCGACGCCTTGCTGATGTCACCACCTTGCTGCAGTGAGGCAATCAAGGTCTAGAAGCTTAATTTTGACTCTCACAGCTATAAGTTTCACATTCACAGCTATAAGTCTACGAAAGCCCGGATTAAGTCCTACGATTTGTCATGATCGTTGGTGCACGTGATTTTCAGAAGAACTCCTCCTTGTGTAGTCTTTTCTATACACCGTACTATCGGCCCAGTTTGATCTGGAAACAAACTTTGGTGTCGGAAGTCATTCTCGGAGCTGATTTTACGGTGACAGTACCCACAAAGATTGTTCGACTTCAATTTGTTGAAGGTCTGAAGGTAAGATTTGGTAAAGACGTTTTTCGATAATCGATGTGTACCAATCGGGATTGATTAGTTCCACGATCCTTTCACCCTGGTTTAAATCAAATACCAAAACATAGCCGTGTGCACTCAGTGTTCAGTGTGTCGTCATCGTCGTTGTAGCACTGCAGCTCCTATCGGGCCCTGTCTTCCTTCTGATGGCACCTACGATTATGTCGGTCCAACGCCCACGTTCTTCAACTACGAAATTCAAGTAGCGAAGTGATAACGAGTATTTTTTGTCAACAGGGTCAGACCAGCATTTACGTGATTTTCCACTAGCCTTTGGCCTGCGGCTTTTAACTCGAATATTATTTTTGGTACTCGATGCTAGTCCATTCGCAGCACGTGACCAGCTCATTACAGCTTCTACAGGCTGAGTACTGTGTATACCCCTGGCTCGTCAAAAATTTCGTGCCGCTCGTGCTAATGCCTAATTTGCCATTGATCGCTTTCCTGTTTCGCTCCAATTAGTTGCCTAAAGACCCGTCTTTTGAAAGCATTCAACTAATTTTCACATGTGTGCTTTAGGGTCAATGTTTCACATGTATAGCATAACATTGATTTTATTATTTAGTGCAATTACTTTGAGCTTTCTTTTTGTGTACAATTTGGCGCCTTAGTATGAAAATCTTCCAAATTTTTTAAATTTTTTTCGTCAAAAGCTATAGTTTGCTTTTCAATAGTCCTTTTTCTTGTTTGCATAGTGATTTGCATTTTCATCGGGCTGATTTTCAAGCCTACTTCTTTTGCTTTCTGATCAAGTTTCAGCAGGTGTCCTTTGTCAGCGTTGATTTTAATTTCATTTGTTAACTTGTTCGTCAATAATTAGTACGTTTATAGCAAGTATATGTGTATGTATGCATCTGTGATTTTCGTACCGTAGTTTGTGCCCTGATTATGATAGGGCATACTCTTGAAGTTGTGTTGGGCTGGGGAATGATTATCAGCCATGTTTTAAAGAATTTGGTTTTGATGCAGATTGCTTATAATTGTTCGTTTAGTGTTTTGAAGTCCATCACGTGTGGTTTGATTTCTCTATACATAACGGATGCGACTCCAAATTCACGGCTTCTGGCAGGCTTTCTACTTTTGAATACTATGTGTTATCTCATGTCTTGTAGCTCACTGCCGATTTTGGGATTGCCAGCACGTTCAGTTTGTACTGACTGGTCTGTGCTTCTAATGCTTTATCAGCACGTCCAAGGATGGATCTTGGGATGGTAGATCTGACATCCCACGATCCATCAATTTAAGTAGTTCATGCTTAGTTCGCGAAATTGTTTCCATTGAATCAATCCTATCCAAAGCCTCTCCGTAAGCTCCGGAACGGTTTGAACTTTTGTAGAAGATGGATTTTCAGCCCATCACTCCAGTATTCAAGCCTGGAAGACCGGACTCTTTGCCACTCAATATATTTTTTTCAATATCTTTCTTTGCCAAATTATCTCACAAATTTTGTGTCGGATTATTCCGAAGCAACATTTTGGTACGAATATATGCGTCATCACAACATATGCAAAAAAATGCATGCAAAAAAATAAAAAGGATTCAATTCCAAAAATCAATGTCCTTGTGAATATGGGCCTTGGCGAACTCTAGGCACAGAAGTCGGTTTTTGGCGGATATTAATGGTTTTTTAAGTGGTCTTCAGTTTTGAAACCCATTAAAATTTAATGCTCTCGTGATTGTACTTGAATAGACATCCTTTTTTCTTGCCGTAGCCACTTGTTTCGCCAAATCTGGAACACTTATTTACGGATTTTTGTTCACTTCTTTTAAAATGTAACTAATGTCTCTACGCGAGACCTTTTTCGGTTGGCCAGTTCGCGGCTTATTTTCATTGGAACCAGTGTTATAATAATGTTTGATAATGGTATACACTGAGCTTCGGTTTAGTTTCAGTAATTTCGCAATTTTCAAGGACGATTTATTGTTTTTTTTATACGAGACACTAAAATTTCGCACATTACTAGAAATTTCATTTCGCGATGACATTTTGTGGTCCTTTCGGTACGAAACTAGCGATAAAACTATAGTAGAGTTGCAGCTGCACATGAACTGAGTGACAATAAGAGCAAATAAATAAATATTGACGAAATACCGTTAGGTTTAGTTGGAATTTTTTTGTGCGTAAGTCAGCCAGCATTGAATGCCGTAGACTTTTGTCCATTCATATTTTTAAGTGTTTATGGATTTATTTTTAAGTTTGTAATGAAAAGTTTTTGTTTTTTTTTATAAATATATATGCGTAATTGAAAAAATGCGCATTAATGGATTTTTAATTAAAGCTTTCAATAAACCAGAACCTCAATGTAAGGTTCTGCCGTAGACTTTTGTCCGCCACTGTATATAATTCATGGGTACACTTATATTTATTTATTTTACTCTACAAATGATTTAGTTGCATTTTACCTAAAACACATTATTTTCATATACTTTCAGCTGAATACATTAAACAATGTAAAAAATCTGACCCGAAAGTGATCGAATGTTACAAACAAGCACTCGCACATTTAAGTCCGTATTTGGCTAAAGGCATTCCAGAAATTGAAGTAAGTAATTAACGAACTCTATATTACTCAGGTTATTCCCCCTAAAAATTAATGACACATAGATTAAGAGCAATTAATTATCATCAGTTTTATTATCATTGCTTAATCGGATAATATTATTATTCAAAATTTGACTCCAACATAATTTACTTATTAACATAATTTGCTACTCTGCCAACAAGCTGTGAAACACTTGATTTATCGTTTTTGTTTAAATTATTGTAAGCTTGGAGATTTATTCCATGAATTACTATGCTGAAATCGTAAAATCAACAATTGGTTTTTGCACTCTAGACAAATATAAAAATAATAAAATATATTTACGATTAATTTAGCCATGCGAGATTGCTGTGAATTTGACTATCGCACTCATGTCGTTGAATAATAATAGTTCCAAGAAATGTTTTTCAGTTGAATTTACAAGTTTAGCTTGCATTTTAGAGATTTTTGTATGACATTAAATTCACTAAGATGTTGGGAAATTCAGGCTTGTTCATAGCACGCGACGATGATCATAACAAAATTTCAACATGAAATGAACCTTGTTCACACTATGTTATAGAGCAGGGGTGGGCAAATGGTCGATTGCGATTGACCGGTCGATCGCGAACAGTTCAACAGTGGAACACAGACATTTTAAATAATTTACTAGGTTAATTTAAAATGTGTACTAAAAATTTAGTAAACGATGAAAAATGAATTTAAAATATATAAAACGTAGGAGAGATATGAAGCATTTTGCTAACACCTGCAAAGCAATTGATGTATAGTTGATTTAACCAGTTGGCTACATTTTCGCTCGTAAAGTCACTGTGTTTATTCAGTACATTTTGGAATGGGCCTTGGACTAATATATCCAATAGGACAGTTCACGCAGTTTCCGTTCACACAAAAGTTCGTAGAGCATCGCTAGCGGAGAAGCCAAAGGGAAAATCCGAGATAGCTATGCTCTCGATTTGTTCAATTTATAGATTTATATCATTGTAGTAAAACTGCTTCACTAAATCTCGTATACGTATACGGTTATTTCATTTCCTTAAATCTCCCTGGTCTAAAGTACACACTTTATATTTTTCCTTCCCGCTATACACCTTGTCTGCATTTGCATTCGTCTCTCTGCTACCGAGATAGTAAACTGTCGCACATAGCGCAACAAAGGTTAATCTCAATTTTAGATAAAATAAAATTTTGGTTTAAATGCTATATTTAATAATTTTAATTTCAGAAAAATAAAAATAAATAAGAAAAAAAAAACATGAAAATAACACAATTTCCATAATGAATGGGAAGAGCTTTGTTTTTTTTTTTTACTATGAAAAAGGATAAATACCTATGTGTGATATGTCCTGTTACAGCCCAAAAAAGATATATCCAAAGACAATTTTCCAGATTGCAAACAGATTATGAAATTGATTATCCTGTTAATACCGAATTATAAACAAAAAATAAGAGCATTAAACAATCAATTAACCACACAGCAACTTTTGTTTCAAATGCATGCAGCAATCTAAAATACATTTTGGCAAAACAGAAAAAAATCTTATCAGGATGGAGAAATTTTTAAGGCAGCATTCCTTAAGGGCAGTTAGAAATTATTTTCCAACTTTAAATATAAATAATTAAATATATTTGATGACAACTTTTTATACATTTGCTGAAAAAACAAATTTGCCCTTTGCATAAATTGGTTAATATATCTGCTGACGGATCACCTTCTATGATTGGTAGAAATTTTGGATTTTTAGCCCTTTGCAAAGAAAATGAACAGTTTCCTCATTACATATCATCTCATTGCATAATTTATAATAATACCTTAAGGCTGGTACTGCGTTAATGGTGAAGCTAAGTTTTGACATGTCTCCACTATCTGGTCATTCTTTCGAGCGGAAATTTTGACAGTGGATAAAAGCGGATACACTGCTTATTTCTGGCGGATAGAATGTGAAGAATTTCAATTTCAGATCGATTTTGTTATTGAAAGGACATCTGCACAATTCAATTTTCGAATTGATACACCAAATGTCACTTTTTAGCTCGAAAGAATGAGCTGCACATACTAAATTGGCGTGAAACGATTGGAAACATGTGTCAAAGCCATCTGCATTTTCAAAGCGAAATCATCTTCCAAGCATTTTTTCACGCTTAAAAGTGACTACAACTGTTGCTTATTTTCAAGCTAAATTTTCGCCAAAACAAATTTTACGTCTCAATTCGCATGAAAATTTAACGTGAATTCGAAGACAGTACTAAGGTTTAGGTGGCACAACTGAGGAAGCTTTTTGCAAAGATTTCTAAGTCTTTTGCCTGAAATTATTGCATTTTTCGACACATTGGGAGAAAAACATGACCAATTGGAAGATCCAGTATGGGTAAAGAAATTAACATTTCTTACGGATTTTATGGGCCGTTACAATTCGGTTAATTTACAATTACAAGGAAAAGGAAAAAATATTATTGACTTGTTGAGCTCGGTAAATGCTTTTAAAGTCAATCTAAAACTTTTTGCTTCACCATTAAATAGAACATTTTTTTAAATATTTTCCATATTTAGAAAAACATATGAAACTTACTGGTGAATGTAAAATGCAAAAGCTGAATGACATCCTTCAGTTCGTGAAAAAATCCGGGGCCTTCGATGGCCGCTTGGACTGAATTTTTTTCTCCTGGCTCATTTATCTGGTATCACTATGGACCAATAGGTCTATGTGTGGCCTTGTGCTAACCAGTACAACCTAACTTAACCTACTGGCGAATTTAATATTGAAATGCTTTGTCCTGAATTGGAAAATTTTAATCCAGAATTCGAGACACGATTTGCAAATCTCAACAACCTTCAACCGATTTTTGAATTTATATCATTTCCTTTTGGAGAATTCGACAACGAGGATATTTCATCAAATCTAGTTCATACTTTATAATTGAATTCATCGGATCTAGAGTTAGAAATTTTAGCAATAGCACGTGCAAATGAAAATAAGTTTTAGGTTTTATTGCCATAAAAAATATCCATTATTGAGATTGGTGGCAATGAGGATATTTGAATTTTTTTTGCTTCCACTTATCTATGTGGAACAACGTTTTCTCAAACGAAAAACATCAAATCACAATTTAGGAGTTTTCTGACTGATGACCACTTAATGGCATTTATTCGATTGTGCATCAGTGCTTACAAGCCTAATTTTACAATACTTTTTGATGAGATGGATTGTCACGCATTTACATCAAAAATTAATCCAAAATATTTATTAATAAAGTACATACATAGCACAAAGTAGTAAGTTAAATGTATTTAATATATTAATATCAATAAAAAAACTTTAATTAAATTTTTGTTTGTTTATAATTTAACCCATTTTCGAAGTCGATCGCGCATAAATTTAAAAAATTAATGTCGATCATACCAGTATTAAGTTTGCCCACCGCTGCTATAGAAATTAATAATTTTTCGAATATTCTTCTGATTTCTTCCGCTGCTTTCAAATATGTTGTTTGATTATTCTCAATAAATACTACATTCATTCATTTCCAGATGCCAACCATAGAACCATTCATTATGGACACTTTAACACTGCAACTTACCGATGGTCCACAAGGCTACAAAATTTCGATGAAAAACATCGAAGTGTACGGTGCCAGTAATTTCAAAGTGCATTCGATAAAACTGAGTGAAAACGATAAGCCCTTCGAAGCAGTCATTACCATGCCGAAACTTACATTCGACACGAAATACGTCAGCTCCGGTGTGTTGTTGATCATTCCTGCATCCGGTGGAGGTGATCTGCATGGTGTCTTCCGTAAGTAACCAGTTTCTTTTTCAATAACGTAAAACACATTACCGGGAAAAATTCCGTCCACAAATCAACTGAAATGCATTTCTTGTTTTTGTCGATGCAGAGGGAGTTACTGCGAAATTGATTGGAAAGGTTTCATCGAAAGTCAAGGGCGGAAAGACATATCTGCATGTTGATCACCTTAATCTTGATCTTGACCTTAAGGCGGTCAAACTAAGCATTTCGAATGTCCTGCACAACAATCAAGTTTTGAGTGAGTATTGCCGATGAATGTCAAAACAATATTTTTATTGCAATTGGTACATAAAACATAAATTGATTTACTGTTGTGATAAAATGCGACTGCTTTCAATGACTTCTTACTAATTTCACTTATTTCCGTAGCCGATGCCTCGAACTTGTTCCTCCGTGAAAATGGTTTGGAAGTTGCACGCACCATGCTGCCGCAATTGCAAAAGAAGTTGTCGTCGACATTTGGACGAATTGGCAACCAATTGCTGAAACATGTTCCGGTGGAGATGTTTTTAGTTGACTAATTCGATGATGTAAAGGCTGTTAGATGTAATTAAACTTTAAGTCCTATTAGTGCATATGTGAGGATATGAGCTCCCACCAGCCAAAAGACGCACTTATGTAAGTTAGGTGCAATATGGATATATCGTTTGGTTTCTTGCACATTAGAATGAGTTTTCAAACTTTTTTGTTCTGATTAGACCACAATTGCATTGTAAATATTCGTGCGAACTTTAGTGATAGGTATTTTACCATGTTGAAATTATTGTTTATATGTCTACTTATTAGTGATTAAATTTGATTTTAATAAAGTGGGATATTTTATAAAACAGTGCATTTTAACTGATTGAAAGATTTTCAGTTGTTGGTTTCAAAAATATGCCGCTTATGGTAGTAGTGTTTCCGAAAAATGAAATATATCTAGAGTTTTAATTCTTTCCAACCACTCTTCGCAATACTGTAAAATGAATTAGAGCTATACCATATAGTTAGATAACTTCTTTACATTTTCATCAATATTTGGCTGAAGAAATGTGCTTTGAAGATTAAGTAGGGATGATTTCTATAATTTTATATTCTGGGGCTCTATTATGATTCAAAATCCGAAGTCGGATTTCGTACAAAATCGTATTACCGTATTATGATTCGCTATTTACACGAGAATCCGCCATCTTCGGATTTCAAATCCGATAGCTCATTTGCTGTCGAGTAGCGGGTCGAGTGGCAGACGGATCTCTTGTGTTTTAGTTTTTTTTCGAATTGTTTGGAGTTGCGTATGCAAGTAGAGTGTGAGAGACAATGTAAGTGCAGCGTAAATAAATGCCGTAAATGCATATTTCAAAGATGTATTAAATTTTTGTTTTCATAATATAATTCTTAGGGCTTTTTTGAAGTCAACGAAATTTCAGATAAATGCGATGGTCGAGTTTATGACGAAACATGAGAATGTGGGAGTAGCCACTACTATTGTTCCAGCCATTGCGATATAAAGAAGCCCGGAAGAATTTGTGGGCAAAATTTGCTGAAGAGCTGAAAAGCAACGGACCGCCAATGGAAGATGTTGATGGTTGGAAGAAGGTATTTTTCATTTTTGCAGGTTTGGAAGGACTACAAATATAGCATCCGGACCAAGTTCCGATTTAATAGAAGCTGTGTGACCGGACGAACGAACGGAGGACCTTTTAAACATAAGCTGTTTTTATTTTTATCTATTTGTTTATGTTTCTCGACCTGGAGACGGACACAAACGGCCTGCAGGCATAGGCGGGCCGTGGCCTAAAATCTGGCAGGGGCCAGGGACTGAAAGGTTCAACACATGCGATGATTTTGTTTTTGTTTGTACACGTACTGTTCATACAACTTATATAATTTACTAATACATTATATATTTGTTGATTTATTCTTTATTATTTCATCATCGGGGCACTACAGCCCGAATCGAGCCTTAGCCTCCTTAATTCTTCGCGTCCATTCGTCTCGGTTCAGTGACCGCGTCCTCCAGTTCGGTGCTCCCAAAAGTGACCTGCTGTCAGCATCTATAGAATCCTCCCAGCGCTTGCGTGGCTTACCGACTGGCCTGGCTCCGCTCGCTCGCCCCTTGAGAGATCGTTTGGGGATTCGATTGTCGCTCATTCGTTCGACGTGGCCAGCCCATTGTAATTTTTGGAGTCGTATGACGGTAGAGACTTCCGGCTCGTCATATATGGAATACAGCTCGTTGTTGTATCGGATTCGCGATCCATCTTCTTCCCGTATTGGGCCGAGGATCCGTCGCAATACCCTTCTTTCAAACGTATTCAAGGCTTTTTCAGATGCCTGCGTCAGCGTCCAGGTTTCGCTTCCGTAGCATAGCACATGTCTAATAATTGTTTTATAGATGCGAAGCTTCGTATTCCTGTGTACGCATCGAGATTTCAAAGTGGGAAGCACCGAAAAGAATGTCTTATTGGCTAATTGGATCCATCGTTTCATCTCGTCAAGCTCATTCCCATCCTTCGAGAGGTTCGACCCTAGGTACACGAAGTTGTCTACGTTTTCAAGGTTATAGTCCCCTATCGTTATGTTTTGTCTTATTATTTGCTAATGCATAATGCATTATCAAATAAACTACTTGTCTGTGAATACGCATGAGCTACTACCACATGCATATAATGTGAATGGTAGGTAGGAACTACACATGAAGAATCAATGACCGCTAAGAAAGAAAGCTTGTATGAATTATACGGGAATAGAATGGAAATAATTAGAAATGTAAAAATATTTGTTCATTTAGATGCTAAATATATTTCAACTTATACTTGAAGAAGAGGATAGCTTAGTTTCAAAATATATTTCAAAAAAGTGGAATATATTAAGCTTAGAAGGAAGAAATTGATCTCTTGCTTCAAACATTTGTTACCTAGAAAATCTAGAAAACCCGAAAATAATTTGGCAAGATGAAAAAGCTGTAACTTACTCTTTTCGAGCCATTTGGTTTGCAGGAATATCTTTGTAGCCCTAACTGGGTGTTTGAGGCTAGATGAAACAGCAAAACCTTTGAAACTAGTGCTTTTTGCTGTTTTCCGTTTTCGCGATCCTCTGGTAAATGTGAGATTCAGACAATTCTTTTCTGCGAATAATTTAATTTTTTCCCAAACTACTTACAAGTCTTCTCGCTCACTTAGTAGTGTTCCATTAACAAGATTTATCCCATCGCTAAGAGTTGCATTTTTAGTTTGGAATTATGTGCTTAACATGTTCGTATAAAAAGTGAAAGATGAAAAGATTTACTACAAATTTAGGATTGCTGATTAAATGAAAGATCCCCAAGGAATAAACTGAGTCGTTGTATTTTCCCCTCATTCATTTCTTTCTCTAAAGCCTCTTTCATAGTCTCATAGCTATCGATCACATATTTGCAACTGTGAAATCACATTGACTAACGAGTCGAGCTGAAACTTCTCATTCCACGCCTTGTGTTTAGACCAACTGCCTCTTCAAGCTGCTTTAACAATTCGTGTTGTGATGGCTTCGAAAAGTGTAGGTAAAGCGATTCGATGGCATTGAAAAAAGATGTATACGTTTCGATTCTGAAAAATGTGTCCATCACAACCAGGATAATTTTATGAGCTAGACAGTGTACAAATGTGGCTGCAGAGTGTTTCATCTTAATTTAGATTTGTAAACCACCTTTTGATCCTGACATGACACTAGCACCATCATAAGACAGTCCAACAACAGGCAATTCGCTAAGTCCGTAGCTGTCTAACAGGCTCGAAATTATATCTGCTAAATACGAGGCATTTCTAGCTGCTGAACAGTCTACAAAGCTTGAGAACCTTACTTCGACTGCTAGCTCTTTAGCAAATCTGACAACCACGGAGAGTTGTTCCTTTTGTAGATCCTTGTTGCGTCTGCCAAAATGGATCTTTTATTTCAGCTGTATTGTCCTCGCGAATGATTTCAGCAATTATTTTCATCAATTCATTTTGTGTTTTGTAGTTCGCAACCTTGTTTTAAAAATTATTTTCAAAAGCTGAATCATGCTTAGTGAATAATGCACAAAATTCCAAAAAAATCACGATTATCACTGGCACCACTTTCATCATGTCCTCTGAAAGCACGTCTCTGGTGACTGAGACACGTCGCATGGTCGACAACCTTTTCCAAATAATTTCGATTCATCTTGACAATATTCCAAGACAGTTCAAGCACCATATCATTTACTGTCTTCCAAGTACTATTAGAGTTTTCTCATTGTGCATGAATTTTACTATACGGATAATTTATCCAGATCGCAAAGTTTGGTCGAGCTGAAATTTTGTGTACTTTTGGCAACAATGGAAACTCTATGGAAAATTTCGCATTGTGATAACTTCACATTGAGTCATCAGATCATCACAAAATGTGCAAGACTCATCAATGGGCATAAAAAATAAATTTCTTCCGTTTTCAAATAATGTCTGGGCAACCTTGTAGCTACCATAAGTACGTAAGCACAAATCTTTTACACGGCTGTTAGAATAAAATGCAAATGCTTGATGAATTTGATACTATATTTATACAGTCAAATCTAAATTTGTAAAATTCCCAATCGCACAAAAATCGCACCGAATTATTTATATTTTTAGCACCTGGAACTTGCGTTTACGGTATCTCGCGACCGGATAAAATTCATAGGATATACTGGTCTTAAGTAGATATAGGTCTCACAAAAGTTTAATGAATATGATAAGAACCATATTTCGGCTGTGTCACTATGAAAAAACGCTCGGTGAAATTGAAGTGCTATTCCTTGCTTCCTGCTTCCGATGCAGTTATCAAATTATAATAAAATTCACGCACATTCAACCTGAGTGTAAACCAAATAGGTCATAAATAGCATAAAAGTGGCAGGGATGCCATTTTTATTCTTGAAATGACTTCGAAAATTGTCTTCGACGTTAATTACCTTATTGCCTACCATTTTAATATAATACTTAGACTATGTTTTTCAAAAACATAATTGCATAAAACGCCAGTTTATGAAAGTGTTCTTATCTAAATACCTGTATATTGCCCAGTTGGAATGAACAGATAAGGATGATTGGCGAGGTGCTTTTCGTCTTTTTCTTAACGTTTAACTTGTCGAAATTAAATATTGCCGTCCATTTCTCGAAATAAGTCCCATAACATCGTAATTAATACCGCAAATAACACAGTCTCTTTGTTATAAGTAGTGTGTATGCTTTGGTATAGGCTTACACTGCTGCACTACTCAACTCTTGCTGTAACCACAAAAACCTAAGAGGCGAAAACTTAAGTATCTGCTGTTGGAAATATCTATTTTTCTGGGAGGGGCCAACCTAGGGTCTGGGGGGGTCCCGGCCCCCCCTGGCCCCCCCTACGGCGCGCCTATGCCTGCAGGTAGAGAAGTTTGGTGCCAAACAGAATACCACAATGCTAGATGCTCCGGAACCCAATCAGGTATCTGATGCTGAACCTTATGATACGCCAGATGAGGTCATAGATATGACATCGTCAAGGGCAATGTTTGTTGAACCGGTCGTGACATCGTCCCCAGTACCACCACCGTCTCCAATAACCACGTAGTCAGCATCGACACGTGGAACAGCCACATGGGTTGATGCGAGACCCGGACCTGCTACTTCATTGGATTCAGAGCCCGGACCAGCCGCGTCGTCAGAAGTTCAACAGGCACCCGCTCGCCAGAAAAAACTTCGTCACCAGACGCAAAAGCAGCTGTTGGAGCTGCAAATAAAAGCCCAGCAGCGTTTCCACGATGAATGCATTCATTTTTTTTAAATGCGAAAGAAACCATGAAGACAATACGCAGACTCAAACAAAAAAATCTTTTGATTGAAAAAAAAAAATTGATAATAAAAAAACTCTAGCGCACCTGAACCGCTAGAAACACTAATGTTCAAAGAACAGTAGAAGAATCGTGCAGATTTTGAGTGCATATTCTACGACACGAGCTGCTTATTACAGCCAAACTGTTTCAAACGCCACGTTTTACTTTGGTCTCAAGAATGCATTATAACTCACATGGTGGAAAGTTTATAAGAGTAAAACACTTGTTAATTATTATCGTTATCAGTTGCTTATTTCACAAAACTTTGAAAGCAGCATCTAATATAATATTAATGAAGAAAAAATGCACAGTGCCTGCAGCACTGTAACTGAAGTTGGTGTTTGGGGCTACGATCCGAAAAATTTGCAGAACTTTGGGAATTGTAACATCGGTTATTTATTTTCATTGTAAATGTTTCCGGTATGTATACTAACTGTAAGCATTTATTGATACAAAAATAGCACAACCGGCTCGTGCTGGCAACCATTTGCCAGTATCAAAGCCAAAAATATGTCACATCTGCTTCACATTGAAGTTAACCTACCCTGCGAATTTCGTCTCGATCCGATGACCGCATTCGAAGTTATAGGAGCATAAATAAATTTAGGGTTACCAGCCGCAACATTTTTCAAATAATTGAAAACTTTATATTTGCTTTTTATTGTACTTCAATATCATTACCATTTGAAAATTTTACGATAAAATCGCTTAAGAAAGATATTGGAAATAAACACAAAACCAGTAATAGCTGGCAACCCTATCGTGGCTTTTCAACCAGATTCGGCCTGAATAATGCCTATAATAAAACACATTAATTGTATGAAATTCGTATTAATATCATTACTGCACTGGAAGTTGTAGGGCAAAAAGCTGTATTATCCTGAGCGAATTCTCAAAACCAAAGACACGAAAAATAGCATTGCTGGCAGCGCCAATCGAATTTTTCAACCAAATTTCTATCAAAGTAAGGTTCAGCTACAGTGTCAATTTCATGAAAATCTGGTAACTGAATCAAAATTCGTAGGACAAAAAAGCAGTTTTTGTTGTTGTAATTTTTCAAGATGACATCACTTGTACAGAGTTGCCCACAATTGAAAATCGCTTCTATCAGATCTGGTCCTATTTATGTTCAACGTATTCTGTAAATTTCAACTACATCTGATTATTGGCTCGTGAATTCCCGTGAAATATAGGTAAAGTGGGAAAGGGTTACCGTTCTTGTCCGACATGAAATTTCTTAAATTTTACTTTGACTATGTAGTTTGTTTTTATTGTAAGAAACGGACATTATTTTAGTAGATTCGGTCGTTTGAATGTTTTCAATCTCAGTCCCTTCCGTGGCTTCAGGGCTGCCAGCATGTTCATCAAACAAGTATGCAAGTGTGCAACTTGACAACATTAATATGTCTTGTAAGTTTGCAAAAGTGATTTTTTTGACAGAAAAATAGGTATATTGAAAATATAAAATAAAGGGTTAAAGATTTTTAGCTTTTTGTGAGACCTGGCATTATTCTGCATAAAAAACCAATGTATCCTGAACATTTCAGTTCAATCGAATGGCGCGTTCCTGAGATTTTTTCACTGAAATTTTTTGATGATATATGTATATATATAGTTATATATACATATATATATATATATATATATATATATATATATATATATATATATATATATATATATATATATATATATATATATATATATATATATATATATATATATATATATATATATATATATATATATATATATATATATAGAAATATGAATTTCTGGCCAAAGTGATTTTAATACTAATGTTCTTCTTCGAACATTAGTAAAAACTATCACAAAATTACCTCTTTTAACTTTCGACACGTTATGAGGGCTTTTTCTAATTTAATAAGTACCAAAACATTCAACATAAACTTGAAAAAATCAAAGCAAAAAAGATAACTTCTCATGAGTTTTTCTTTTTTCTATCAGCACATTCTGTAGTTCAGCACCTGAACTACAAATGAGGAATATAATTTCTGTACTTTTGAATTCACTGGTACAGGAGTGTTGTTGTTTCCAATGCATATACTCTATTCTCTTCTGGATAGAGGAGCAAAAAAAACGCCTAATATAAGCATTATATAAGCCTTAAATTGAAAATTATTATATAAGCATTGAAAATCTCCAAAGTTACTAAAATGAAGATAGTGCGTTTATGCTAAAGACGACAGCATACTCTAGTTTAATTTTATCATCTGTTGCTAACAACTATTTTCCAGTCGTTACTGCTTAAACAATACTTTTAAAAATTTCGCGAACCGGTGCAGCAAAAATCCTTGAATACACTTTAAACGAACTATCCATCTTCTACCTAAGGCCTTTCCAAACTGACGTCTTTTCATTCGTTTTCAGCTGGAGATAACAGAATAGCCCAAAATAGCCAAGATTTCTTATTTGTAGCCCAAAAACCGCCACACCAGATTTATAAATAAATTAATTCATCTAAGCTGATTAAACAATAATATTTAAACCCGTAAATTTCATACGTACACATCCCTGTTGTGCATACAATTTAATTGTTGAGCAATCATTTTTGTTTGCTGAAAATTGTTGCAGAATCATTCATTATTGTTGGGGCAGCAAAGACTATATTCATTTACTATTTCGTACTATGCGCATTGTTGGAATACCATAGTTTGTGGTTGTTCACTTTTTTGCACCACGGACGTTGTCTACCAACCATGCATCATGGTGCATATAAGTAATCAACTATTTTCTTATGGTTATTCTAACTATAGCCCGTAGTTGACGTAAAAACAACTAAGGAATATTGTTGATTTTACTAAAATTTTTCTATCAGTCTATAATTTTATATCCTGTACTAAAATCGGAAACCATCAGCGTGTTTCATAATTCAAAGTCATCATGCCTGAGTGACACTTTCGCTTGTAGCAGCTACTGGCATTCATCTTGTATTATCAGGGAGTTTGTCTCTAAGCATCAACATCGAGGCATGAATACGGCAGGCCATTATTCAAAAAGTGGGCAACTGAAACCTCGGCGTACTACGCCATCGTAGGGGGGTATGCACTCTAAAATTAATAATTTGTACGTCACTTCATTAGTATCCAATTTAAAAGCTGCAACAAACGCAGGATCTTTTGGAGAATATAAAGCCCAGAATAGCCAAACGTTCCCTGAATTTCATCGGTACCGTGTGGATATGGATTGCGGGTAATCTTGACCACGAAGATTATATCACAATCAAGGAGAAAATGAGCAACGTCTTAAGTAACAACAAGTTGATGATAATTAACAAATCGCTCAACGGAAAATAACATAACTTTGATAACAAACAAAATTATATGTCTCACGAAAAATGACGAAAAATATCAAACAGAATTTGTATCCAGTTTACAATATAAATTAAGGCTAATAAAAGAAGGGTTAACGGATATTGAGTACACTATCAATCTAGTAAAAAAGGATATTGTAAATATCGTTATACTGTCAAAAAATGAAAAGAAAATTTGCCCTATGCAATCACAGACGAAGCTTTAGAGTTCTCTTATGTTAAAATAATCACAAATTATCTTTCATTGCTATATATTTTAAATATACCTGTAACTACACAAGAAACATTCGAAAAGTTAGTTGTAAAATCAGTCAAAAGGAAGAATGTTGCAATTGGAATTCCCCACAATATTATCTTCTATCAAACCAAATATTTAGTGCAATTAAAAATTGTAAATATTATCTAAACTCTAATATGCGATCAAACAAATTTGTTTGAGATAAGCAACTCGACCTGCATTCCCAACATCCTCAACAGCTCTAAATCAATCTGTCAAATGTTCAAATGATCATAGGTACCAATGTTAGAAGGACTCAATCCCGACGTCCTAATAGTCAACGAATTCCAAGGGACTATGGAGGGACTTCTAGTGCCCTCAATGAAACATTTGTGATCAAATTCGATAATACAACTATCAAGATAATTGAATATGTTTTTACAGCCAACGAAGTATAATGTGTCAAAGTATTGCCAGCAATCGTTCAACCAAACCCGAAGGAAAAGCAGCACAGAGAAATCTTATCACTATAGATGATGCACGAACTCCACCTCAATAGCACCTGTGAAATTGAACTCCTGAAAAATGGAAGCGTAACCGGAAAATTAAAAACATATGGAATTACCGTTTGTTTATTTCTTCTCCTGCCAATAATACTACTTAGAAGACCAAACAATCAAAAGGTGAGTGAATTGCCCAACACTCAAGGTCCGATCAAAATGAAATTGATACCACAGACTCCAAAAGTGGATCGACAAATTCCATCGATTGCATCCATAGCTCACTACGATACCCCTTTCTTCTAAAGCAGATGAGGACATCTATAATTTAGGGGGAAGAGTTAGCACCTGCACGCGCGGTCAATAATTGGTGACACCATGGCTGGCACATTTCCGCAGATTATCGATGCAGGTAAATCACTGCACCAGCAAAAATACAACCATAATCATATTTTCTGTAAAATGTTTAGTTCAAATTATAACGTGATCAGAAAAAGACGGTTTTGCCCTAAAATTGTATTTTTTACTGATTTTGGAGGAAAATTTAGTATTAAACTCGTTTCGCCGAAAATGCATATTTCTTTATCTTTATATATCAGTGGCGGCTCGTGTCTTTAAGACTCGGGGAAGCACAAATATTTTTGCATATTTTTCCACAATAAACACGTAGGTATTTCAGCACAGCAAGTATATTAAAAGTTGTATTCGATTTCCAATAGTTTAATTCGGTAATTTTTCTACTCATTATGATCACTATCAATCTAATTAATGTTTAAACGATGCAATATATTTCAAAGTAGAAAACATTTTTACTCATGTTCGAAGAAGATCATTAGTATTAAAATCACTTTGGCCAAAAATTCATATTTCTTTATATATATATATATATATATATATATATATATATATATATATATATATATATATATATATATATATATATATATATATATATATATATATATATATATATATATATATATATATATATTTATATATATATATATATATATATATATATATATATATATATATATAAACAGGGGCGGATTTGCCATTAGGCCCGGTAGGCCCGGGCCTAATGGCAGTTTTTTTGCTGTCGTATATGTAACCTCAGTGGGGGGGAAATAAGCGCTAGATGCAGCAATATCTATATCTGGTAAACCCTCACTGGTAAATTATAAAAGCACGAATAAGTTCAAATATGTTTAAACATAATATATTATGAGACCAAACGTGAAACATTAGGTCCTGGCCTTAAGGCATAATTATGGGTAAGTGCTCCAGAGCACATCTGTATGAATAAGGATTACATAAGATTATACAATAAGATGTCAGCTTCACCCGAAAGAGAAAAGTCACTTGGTTTGCACGACCTATGTGACCAAGTATCGGTACTGCGGGGGCAGGTGTAGCCCATACCTACTTCCAAAGTATATCCTGCCGATGGGAGAGACCCCCTTAGTGTGAGCTCCGCAGTGGCTGTGGTTTATAGCTATCCGGTATAGAATTGTTATCTTGTCTGGCGAGAAATCAAGTCTGGATCCGGTGCTTGCTTAGGAGTTGTGTGAACCCAGCACACACTCCGCCTGGACCCGGGCCAATGGGCTATAAAAGTCATATGAAGATAGGTATGCTATCGTACCATTGATAAATTAGTCTCCATAGGTCTAATCTACAATGGAAGTATTGTAGTGCACAATACGGTGCTGTCTACTCAAATTAATAGGCACTGTCCTAATGTTGGACCATCGATTTGAGCTTCATTGCAGGTATCGATGTAAAACACCAGAACGATCTGTCGTATATGTACATATATCTGAGTTGAATGAGCCTAACACCTCAAGCCAAACGAATTCTCTAAAAAAATCAATGCACGAAAATGCACGAAAAGAAACTCAAAAATACCTAATAAGTACCTAGAAAGTATCTGAAAATACAAAAAAAGAGCCTAAAAAGACCTAAAAAGATCCGAAAAAGAACCCAGATAATACCTCTTTAATTTAGGAAAAGCTTATCAGAGGTAAATATTTGCGTGCATTGATTTTTCAGAGAATTTTTTTTAAATTATTATGGTACAGGGTATATCAACTATATGCGAATCTCTTTATTTTTGACGTGTTTTTTTAAATTGTACTTCATTACTGAAATTAAAAAAATTATAAAATTATAAAAAATTTCTATAAAATGAAATCTAGAACATCATAGGTCAAAATATTTTGGGTACAGCCTTAACTAATAACATATCGAACATTAATTTACAGTAGTCATGGTTGATCTCCAGTCAAGTGTGGAAGCAAGCTTTGAATGGAATAGTAAACTTTCTTATAAAAATATGAACGAAGACGTTGGAATTATGTATATGCGATGTAAAGGTGTATACGGGTTTGGACTGTTAAAAATTTGTATTTTTGGATTCTTTTTCTTTAAGGTACTTTTAGCAACGAAAAACAGAGAAGGATTCTAGGGAATCGAAAAAAATCGCGCATTGTTACATATAATATAATTCACGAAAAGGGCGGCAGATATTTCTGAGGCCTAGGGCGGCGAAATGGTCAAATCCGCCCCTGTATATAAATATATATATATCAAAAAAATTCAGTGTAAAAATCTCCGGAACGCGCCCTCCGATTGAATCGAAACTTTTAGGATACATTGGTGTGTATGCAGAATAGTGCCGAGTCGTACAAAAAGTTAATAAGCTTAAACTTTTTGCGCCGGCGGCCAAGTTTTGATATTTTAAATATATCTATTTTTCTGTCAAGAAATAACGTTTATGTGATGAAATCTGAACGTGTTTTCAATGTGAATATGATAATGCTTTTTAAATTTCTAGCCCTATGTGTGCGCTAGGCGCCTAAAATGAGATTGAGAAAATTTGAAAATTTTTGAATTGCGATAACTTGTTACTGGATTATCAAATCATTATCAAACTTACAGAACATAATAATCAGGGGCGGCTCGTCATTGTACGCAAAGGAAGCAGTGCTGCCTTTGCTAAATATTCCCCATACAAGAAAAATAGCTTAATAATACATATCGAAATTCGAAGCAAATCAATTGATTTTATATGAATTAGCATCCAACATCACTAAAAAAAAAAAAAGAAACTCAAAACACTATTCATCTCACACACGAGATAGTTCTCACAGCCAAAGTGCCTTACAAGTAGTTTTACAGCAACGCGATCGGATATCGTGCGTTTGAGTGAAAATCTCAAGCATCTCGTACCATTGTAAGCCAGAACGCTGAGTTAATTGCAGCGTATTGAAATATGCTACACAGAACACTAAAGTGATCTTGCCTCAATGCACGTACCATGATGTGTGCATACACCCCATTGCAAGCATCACGCAATCGATGGTCGTAAACACTTCGCAATGAATGTTCCCGAATAGCAGCGCGGACGCTGCTCAGCTCACCGCGTCTTCCTGAGTAGAGAAAATCAGAGACCCCTCGCTTATTCAGCCCCTAAATGGTCCAGAAATATTTGTGAATGGACGCAGCACGATTTGTAGCGTACTATGTTTGGTTTCCATTTCGTTACAGAGCTTGGAGCTGGTATGCAACGACCTAGAAGATATTTGGACAGGCGGTTATAGTGTACATGTAAGAAAGTGCGCTGGGACCAATTTCCTCGTCTCTATCCTCCCTCTCTGACCATGCAACGCACCACGTTGTTCATTAAGTTGTCAGTTTGACTTTTCTCGCGCCGTGATTTGTTCAACAACATTATAAACAAGTCGGAAATTCAATGAATAATCACTATTGTAAAGTGTTTTTTGCGAATTGAAGTGCTTTTCGGAAGTAATTAGGTACATTCGCAGGATTTGAACAGGAAAAGTGCTAGTGACAGTGTTTGAAAACAGTTAAATCCAGTAAAAATGAAGTGTTCAGTGCCAGATTGCCAAAACACAGTTCGCTCTCGAGCGGTCGGTGTGTCTTTCCACAAGTAAGTATACATAAGTGCTCTCTGTAATGTAACAATTAAATAAATGAAGTTTATTTCACAAAAAGTGGCAAGGTACTCGTTAAAACCAAATAATTATCTTGGCCCGCCATGCCGATTGATTCAACACGTGCTGATGTTCACCGAGTTTGACAATTTACTGAGCATCGGTCGTGGTAGCAAATAGCGGGGTGAAGGGAAAACATCGGCGTGGTAAAAATGACTTGTCGCTGGGGGCAATTTTTGCACTTTGTGTGAAATTGTTTTAAAATTCAATATTTAACCAGTTTTTTGTTTGTCTTATCGTGTTTCGTTGTTCAAAACGTGGAAAATAATACATTTCTCTAAACTTTTACTGTTTGTTTAGTTTGAATATATATATATATATATATATATATATATATATATATATATATATATATATATATATATATATATATATATATATATCAATATATTGACCATTGCCGTAATTCCGCCGCAGCCGGTCCCAAGCCCGGTTAGAAAGGAAGAGGGAAGAGGGAGGCATATGTTTATCAAAAATAAGATTATTTATAAGCCTTTTAATAGTTTTTTTTTTTAAATAGTATACATAACTAAGTACTCCACACCAGAACTATATGCTTAAAGTATTTTGTACGATATATTCCTCAGGATTTAAACAGCGTTATAATGCATATGATCATATTAATCTGGTTTATAATGCATATGGAACTTCGTACAGTCTAGTACTGGCTCCTAATGTGAGGGGTCCCTGCAGGTTATAACGAGATATTGTGTAAGTAGCTTCGAGTTCAACTAGCTCTCAATAGGTACCTGAATGAAATCAAAGGTGAAGTGAGACGAGAAATTCATCACGTAACCTTTGTAGACCTTGACAGTGAAATTCGATAAAGTAGATCGGACAAGGTATGTCTTCAGATTACTTTAGAATAATGTATATGGTAAATGCATCAACTATACATATTATATTTTCTTCCTTGGTCCCGGAATCCTACTACAGAATACAACATTGCCTCTCCTTTTTCAGGGGCTTTAAATTAGAATTATTTATATTTATATGTGTACTATTGAAAAAGATTACGGAAATAACACATATTACATATATGCTGGTAAAGCTCTATATCCCAATATTATTATCCTGACTCCAGTTGTACAAAGCATCCCAGTATAATAAAGGCTAAGCAATACTCAGATGGTAGTCAAATTAGGCAAAGTAGTAGGTATCTACCAGTTAGTAGGAGTTAAATAGTTAAGTAAAAATGCAATGAGTCTAATTCAAATAATTTGAATATTGCAAACATAGATCATAACGTTTTTCAAAATATCTTCATATATTTTACATTATTTTCAGTTGACTACGTTTCAATTATATATTGCAAATCAACGATTATACCCATTTGACAAATATCAATATACAATTGTCATTCAAACCTACGCGCCAAGTATATGCCCCTTAAATATTTCATTTTTTGCATTTTCCTACAACCTTGAACTTTCCCCTATGTGTTTGTACGGCTTTATATATGCTCGTGGAAAAACCGGTTTTGGGTCCCAAGATTCATTTCTCACCGCCTGTCCAAATATCTTCTAGGTCGTTGCTGGTATGTTTTGGGTGACTGAGTTTAGGATGTTATTTGTATGTATGAACACTGTAATGAATTCGTTGTTTAACATAAGATGTTATTTGTATGTTTCGTTTCTGTAATGGATTTATTACTGAGCTCAAGAGTTTAATGTTTGCTGTTCTGATTGTGCTGAAAGTGCGTAAGTTAGTATTGAAATGATTAAAAAAAGATAGTGGCTTTTCACTTAAATAGTACAAGAGTATTAACGTTCGGCATACAACGTGAGGTTATTTCAACCCCAAATCTTAAAGACATGAAGCAGATTTTATGGAAGAGGTATGAAAGTATTTTTTTAAAATAAATTCTTTGTGTTTTATTATTGCTTGTTGATACAAAGAATAAAATAAATATTTGAGCACGTTCTGTTTAATATATGTACACACAGAATAGATAAAATGCTCTATGAGGTAAATCTAACCCCACCTTGTATGGGTGAGGAATTGTTTGCCGAAGGTTTAATTCATTTTGTCTTGAAAATTGAATTTCACTATAGAACATTTACTGCGGTATATTTTTTTTCTCTTAGACTATTTGATTAGATAAAAGTACTTTATAGATTCGTGGTAAACAGAACCACTAATTTTCACTTTTTATTTAAAAAAAATAGTTCTAATTTGCAATATCTTGCATTGTAATTTGTAATTTTGCATCATTTAAATATAACTGTGATTGATGGTGATCATAATGATTAGAAAAGTCACTGAGTTAAACAATTGGAAATTGAATGCAACTTTTGATGTATTTGCTGAGCTGAAATTCCTACTTGTTTATTCTGGAAAACTATGCAAAAATAGATCTGCTTCACCGAGTCTTAAAGACACGAGCCACCACTGGCAACCACAAGCAATGGTATTCCAACAATTTACACAGTACGGTATAGTAAATTACTTAAGCCTGTGGTGTGGAATTATTTTTGTTGAATTTAACAATTGTAGAGTGGTTCGCTTACTATGAAAACTGTTGATAATTCAATATTTTGGAGTGTTAAATGAATTGATGCTCATTTTTCTATAGATCATGTTGCGAAACCCGAAAGCAGCCGAGCCGCCGTCAGTGCAACATATATTTATTTAAAGATCTTCCTACTGTTTGCCCGGCGTGCCTTTTCCCCAGCCGACTAGCTCAGCATGGCGTGGGTTTTCGGGCGGAAGAATCTTTACGTGCTATGGCACGCATACGAAACAACAGGTAGAACACTTGATACATCTCAATAAACAATTACAAAGGTTCAGGCGAAAGGAAAATAAAAGTTTCCGTAAGAATCATTATAATTTCTATTTATTCCATATTCGCTATATACATTTTACTCCGAAAATTAATAAAAAAACAAAAGAAACAATAGTGCAAGGGAATTTTATGAACTTTATGTTTAGAAAGAAAAAAACAATTAAAGCATAAAAAGTATTCAGATCAATTACCTTCAACAGAAGTTGAAACCAAATAGCATAAAAAAAGAATAATAATGAATATGTGTGTGTTAAATTATACCCAACCCCGGCCGGAACTGGTTTACAATTTTTTTACAGAAGGAAAATCGAATATCCCAAACTTATAATTAATTTACAAAACACGCACCAAAATCATGATAATTAATAATGAACATATATAATGAAAGGTCCAAAATTCCAGTGCAAAATAGGTAATTCATAACGGATAACGGCAATTGTTATTGGTTTAATAAAGTTACTAATATAAGGAAAAGTACATAGATCAAATTCATCAAAAATCTACCATGCAGGTTTTTATTGAATCAACTCGAATTTTGATATTACTTAGCTGATGTTGTCCTCTTAATGCAGGTTGTGTGTAGTAACAGGTGTGGCTGGTTCTAACCGCAAATCACGTTCGCCAATAGAGTCTCCCCCATTCGCTCCGATTTTCGGATTTTCAAGGTTTTTCCCCAATTCAAATTTTTTTCCCCATTCGCCCAATATTCTCCCCTCGCAAGGTCTTTACGAATTCGTACTGGTTGCTATGAATATTTCCGAATTCAAAGTTCAATATTTCACTTTTGCAAAAATCTTTTCGAACTCGTACTTATTATTGTTACTATGAATATTTTCAAACTCAAATTTCAAAATTTCACTCTTCAAAAATATTTCACTTTTTCAAAAATCTCTTCGAACTCGTACTTGTTATTGTTACTATGAATATTTTCAAACTCAAATTTCAATATTTCACTTTTCAAAAATATTTCACTTTTCAAAAATATTGCCTTTTCAAAAATCTTTTCGAACTCCACAGTTTTTTACTTTAAAAAAAAATTATCTTTCCAATTCCCCCCAAACTTTCATTCCTTTTTAATTCCAACCTCCCAAATGAATAAAAACCTTGCTTTTCGAAAAGCCTACGGCGACAGCTACCGCTGCCGCCGCAAGCTCAATCCCAACTTCCCAAGCCATCAGCATCTCCCAGCCTTCCTAGCATTCCGCCACGCACCGGTTCTCAAATCCGTTATCAGCTGTGCACCTACCTGTTGCACAGCACCCGCAGCCAGCACCCAACATTTCTAGTTTCGCTGGCCTGATAACGCAGCTGATACCAGTATTGTCGCAAATCAGCTGCGCTCAGGTCAGCGAACCCGTCGCGCCGCAATCAAACATGCAACAATCAAATGCATCAGAAAGCCTGTTTTGGCGAACAATGCAATACATTTGACTGTTGCATGCTCTACCGCAGTAGCGATGTTTGTGGGTGTGTGCGTATTAATTGGCGGCGAGGCTGTTCCGCAACAATCAACTATTTATCGTACTTATGAACCAATTAACATAGTTGAATCCTCGAAGATTTAAATATTTTTTGTATCAGCAAAGTCAACTACTTTTATATGGTCAAATTAACTATTTTAGCATAGTAGAAAGAACCGCTTTCCGTAGTTAATTCGGCTATTATTCGTAGTTAATTCGATAAAATCGATTTGGACAAAAATTCATATTTCCATATATATATATTTATATATATATATATATATATATATATATATATATATATATATATATATATATATATATATATATAATTTCTTGGAAATTCCTGCCCAGAAACCATCAGACGCAGAACATTCACTGCTTTATCCATAGCCGATGGTTTCTAGGCTTAACTTCAATCATATTATTATTTGTATTTTGCATAATTTTTGGCAAATCAAAAGAGCCAAACTCATTTGAATAACAGTGATGCTCAAAGTTTGATATCGTGGCCAAATTTTTTTTAATTTTAATTTTTTAGCCCCTACATGCCCGCCCGTTAAATTTCAAAATTTTCAGTCCACCGAATTTATAAAAATGTAATCTATGTAGTTAAAGCTATTAAATTCTTGATAGTGCATTGCGCATATAAAAAAGACACACATATAACACAAGTTTGACCAAATATCCATGAAATATAAAAACCTCCAATCCGTACCGAATTCAGTCTGAATTCAGTCTCAAATCGTAGGTAACTACTAAATATTCAAACTAACCGAGCGATAAAAACTCATTCATATATTGGTGTCACGTGTTTTTAAGCAGGAATTGAATTTTTACCCATAAATTATATACTTTCGGTTTATTGACTGTACATGCATATTTAGTTTTTTTTTTTTTTACAGATTTATACCAAAATCTTTTTATCTTTTTTACGAACAATTTGTATTATATATTTATGATTAATTGTATTTAAGATTTATATATTATGTTTTCTTGTTGTTATGTTGCCTTGTTTGGTAAATAAATAAATAAATAAATAAATAAATAAAATAAAATATAAGAAATAAATAAATTTTCATTATTCTCAGACTGGAAGTGACATTTTACCTGAATATACCGACAAAGATACCGGGCAGACGTTAAAATAGCATTAGTTTTCACTTCAAATTAATCTGATGACTTATTCGCTTAGCGATGTTCAAGCTGTATCTGTTACGATAAGTATTTGTTAACCCACTGATTGGTAAAGTTGGATGCCTTATAGTCTAGATGATTTCAGAGCTTGGGGTCATCTATGTTTGACTCGCCTGTAGTAGGTTTGTTTTCTTCGTATCGAAGAATCACACGCATCTGCCAACCGGAGCATGTAAGAATTTCCGGAATTTGTTTTGATCATTTCCACTATGATATCCAAGCTGAATAGATAATAGCGAGGATATTGACACAATCTTCTATTTAGGGGACCTAGAAACAAATGTTTAAAGCTCTCGGAAATTCTCGGGTAATCGCTCACGTAACGCAATTTCAAAGAAATTACAGTAACTTTGTTACGTTAATCAGGTTGGCGGCTTAGATGTTGCTTCCAACTTTTACTATCATTCGCGGTATTTTGGGGGTCTTTGAAAATCTGTTAGACTCCCTCTGCCCAGTAAATCAGCTGATGGCTTCAGTGGTGATGCTACTGATCAAAATCGAATACTTTTACCAAATGTAGGTAGTGCTTTTAGTTCGAACTACCTGGGGAAAGATGACCAAATTCAATTCATACTTGTTATGCAGGCCATGTTGGGGGCAACGATCGCAAACACTAAAGCCACATTATTTTCTTCTGTCGTCACTTCCTCGCATGAAGCGTTGATGCGTTCCACGGACCTGATCAGTATCTTGAAAGATTGGCGACCGTTTGTCGTCAACTTAACTTGGAATGCGCTTGTACCGTTGCCAAGATTATTTCTGACCTAGACCTCAGCCAAGACGGAGGTGTTTCGGACTCTGTTCGTTCAAGTTAAAAGTGTCCGTCGTTATTCCTTTCGATCCATAGTCGGCTGTTCCTTGTATCTTGTCAGTCGAAACCTGCGCCGAAAGTGCTAACAGAAAGTGACCACACCCGCAGTGAATCTGAGTTTCCAATCGACGTATTCGCGGAAGCATTAAGCATCACTACTCCCGACGAAATGAAGAGTCTATTATTTGCCATTTTCGTTATCGGTGTCGAATTGATTTCGGCGGAGCAGCGTAAGTGAAACTTTTCTTTTAAACTGTGTATCTTTAATTTGGCTGTTACATGTGAGCATAAGAAAAAGTGATAGTGGATTACACCAACCTCCGAGCATGGTTGGACCTCATATGGTGTATTTGCATTTCTTTCACTTGACTGAGTGCTTAGCCCGTCAAAATCGCTTATTGCAACATTTGAAGAAGGAAATGAAGTATTAACGCCGATTATTCCACATCAACTTTCTTAGTTTTTCAATAATTTGTGTTTTTTTTTGGAGCTATGGGTCGAAAAGTATGGATTGGGTTAGGGTTGTCGTGTTGGATTTTAATTTCAGCAAATAAAAGTTAAACTACTAGACATTTAAATGTTTAATGGAGAAATCTAAAAGGATGTTTAAAGCAAGTTCTATTGAGTGAAAATGTGTCATTCTGATTAAATTGGCCATTGTGGTTCCGATTGAAAAGCAAAATTACATAATGCGAGATGTATATACCCCAGTCAAATGAGGATACCA
Organism: Nemotelus nigrinus; assembly: GCA_947369275.1. Taxonomy (NCBI): domain Eukaryota; kingdom Metazoa; phylum Arthropoda; class Insecta; order Diptera; family Stratiomyidae; genus Nemotelus; species Nemotelus nigrinus. Next base: position 39,019,225 of record OX376372.1, read on the forward strand.
TCAAAGTGTTAAAGTGAAGGCAATAGCACTAATTGAGCGTAAAAGTTATTTTAGAGAAACCATGATAAAGTTAGTGTAGCAAAGCATTTATTAATTAGTGCAGCAAAGCATTTATCAAAAAAATTTTCCAAAAAGCTTCTTAGCTTCTGGAAACACGAGCTTACACCAACTTCTGGGAAAAAGTAGTTTTAATGTTTAAAATATACGAATACGGTTTAACGTTACTAAAAACGTAACCAAGAACATTTCTTGTTAAATTGTTTGTTTTAAATTTCTTAAATTTGTTAAATTTCTTGTTAAATTGTTTGTATCATGTTAAATTGTTTCAAATTCTTAATAAACTATAGTTCTTATGTCTAAATTTATCGCACTACATTGCTCATAACATCAAAAGTAACATCAGATGACTCGTGACAAAAGGGTGCTTCTGTGATATCTAACCGACTATTTACCTCTTTTTGGTGAATCACATGGAAATGGAAACTTGGATTCATCCTTATTATGTGTCCCTTTGTGTTTAGCTTTAGTTTTCAACCAGGAGCTTTCAACAAGGAGAACCATTACAGCTTAGAGCTTGCTTAGATTGAAAAATTCGGCTCCCTCTTATTCTGGCTTTCTTTCTACATGGTCAATCGTTCCTGCATACTGTGCCAAACATGTTCTTCTCCTCCTCTATATTCCTGTTCTGGAGCTCTGCAAGGCTTCATTCTTGGACCTCTATTATTTGTTGTTTTTATAAATAATTTTTTATCTGTATTTTCATCTTGGTGCCTTGTTTATGCGGACGATCTTGAGCTGTTTCGTTAATTCTCATCTGCCAATGACTAGTTTGTCTTTTAAGTAGACCTCACAGCCTAAAATCCTTTGAGAATTCTCTGCCAGGTAGTGTTTTGCTTCATGTGGTTTAGCGTAAAGATCTTGGTGTTGTGCTGGGCACCATGCTGAAATTTGATTTACATGCATGTATTTTATGTTTCCTCTAGGCTATCAACAGTTGCTGGGCTCGTTCTTTGCTGTGTTCGTTGTGTTCGTTTGTTTACTTCCGGAGTTTGTTGCATCTTTGGGTACGGCTCCCAAATATGGTAATCATTTCGTGTACTTATTGTTTACTCATTGCCTGCTGTATAAGTTCAGTGTTCTTCATTGTCCCTATAAAGAGAGTCTTACATTCCTGAATCTCCTTTCTCTAACCTTTCGTAGATTACTCCTTGATCAATGTTTTCCTCCAGTATATGTCATTTTTTTATATAGTTTTGCGGGATGAAAAACAACTAGACACCGGGCTGTTTTCAATGTCATTTTTTTCGTACGAAGGTTTATTTTCATTATTATTTAAGTTTATAAAGGAATTCATGTAAGCCGAGTTTCTGGTAAAAGGTGTACATATGAAAAAATCCCAAAAGTAAAAAAGAATAGAAGGAAAAACACCTCTAGAGAAGGAAAATAGCACGCTTCAAAAAGAACTAGTTGACCTGACACTTCAGGCATGCTTCATGGAGGTGCAAAATGTGGATGGTAAAGCAAACAAAGCAGTATTGGTCTCAGTCTTAAGCTCTGACCCAAATTAAGTGACTCATTAGCCCTTACTACCGCCTATTGGTACTTTTATCTAGCAACCAGACGAAGATGAGGCAGCCAAAGAAAAATCCAACGTCAGTTCCCTCCGTGATGACAGTTGTCGATGAGCCGTCGTTGACTACTGCAGTGAGCAATATGACCCCGGAGCAATCATGTAGACAACCAGGAATTCAACATAATAATAATGCAATGCATTTCTTCACCCGCAAAGACCGGGAACTAATGAAATCCGTTGGTTTTGATAATTTCAGAGTTCAGACTGATCTTTTTTGGTACAGTTTGAGAATTCCAAAAAAGTGTTGCCATCAGTTTTCCGCTGACGGGACCGTTTTCGCCTCCCTCAGAGCTGTTCCACCCACTTCCAACCATTGTTTGAACTATTGTTTCATATCTAGTGTATAATGGTGAATCCAAGCTCCGTCAACTGTGATGGACCGTCGCAAAAACTGTCTTAGGTTGCGTTTAAGCATACCCAAGCACTTGTGGACAGTTGTGGATTGTATGTGAACAGATGTGTGTTTATGTAAGTGTATCCACAATACTCACCTGCCAGCGTTTTACGCGTTATCACGTGGCGTAGGTGGGTGACACCTTTGTGGTTCTACCAGCCAGAGAGACGTATGGTGCGCAAAAGACTCTCTTCGGTGGACTTTTGCTCGGAGCTGAAGATAGCAATGATGTGTATGTTACTGCTTTTCGAATGGTTTGTCGACAGGTTCCATAGTGTATGAACAGGTCTCGAGCCTGTTAATGGAAACATTGACGAATCTGTTCCTGATTTTGAGTGTAAAATAGTTTGTATGTCTGGCTAAAACTTTGAAAGCATCGTCATACGGTGGAACGAGTGGTAGAGGAACAGAATCGACTCTAAGGAAGATGTGAGAGTAAAGAGTCGAGTAGCCTAAATATGAATATCTTTGGTGTTGTGTGATGTTTTGCGTCAACCGGTCGGAGTTTTGTCATAGTTCCCGAAAGTTTGGAGGCAATTTCGGTTCGATTGGTCTTCCTATGATTTTCATGAAGAAACTCATTAGGTAGACGCTGGTTTCTCTGCGAATAGAAGTTGTGCCAGTGACAATGTGAATTCTTCTCGGATTAAAGATCGTAAAACAAGAAGAATTAGGGGGAGTGTTCTGGTCTGGCACGCATCGTTGTGAGCCATGATAGCCGATTTTAGAGTAGGATGCCATCTTTCAAGGAGCCCGTTAGCCTATGGGTGTTACGCTGTGGTACGATTGTGTTCGAAGCACAAGCTTAGCTCAGGGCTATCAAACAGAGTGCGTCAAATTGTCATGATTTCTAAGTTGGGCAAATAGATTCCTTTTATTTGCTTGACGCTTTTAATAGCCCAGAGAGAAATATATCTGAGCTAATGCTGACAAGAAAGTTGTGTTTGTTTTCCAAGCTTGTAAGTACACTAATGCTAATGTCTGCTGATCGCAGTAAAATTGTTTTCCTTTTTCTTCTGATGCTTTTTCTCGCTTGTGATGTGCTGTTTTAAACTAACTGACCACTTTGTTTGATTGATGTATATTTTATCGCATTGCGAGCAAGTAGTCCTGTAAAGTCCATACTTTGCTTCTTTGTCCTTTGCATGACCTAGCCTAGAGCCTAATTTGTTAGTTCTACTTGTTGGAACTGCCATTATATCAAAGCACCTAAGAGCTTCCCGAACTACCAGGAAAATTTGCGGAAAAATCTAATGGAATTCTTAGAACTATGTTTTGTTCTGCTTGTGTAAATAGCGTTTTTAATTGATCGATCATTTTCATAAGATTTCCAATTATTTCGTTTTCAACTCCATTTGTCTTCTCTGTATCTTCAATATATGTGACCTTGGAGTAAAAACTTTCCTGATCCATGGGCACTGTTTATAGGCAGTGAATTATTGAGTTGTAGCGTGCCATTTAGTGGGAATGCCAATAGTCAGACGCATATAGTATTTTCTTTGAGTGTACGTCAGTTTTCGCTCGATATTGAACCTCAGAAGGCCATCTTTTCTGATGATCATCAAATCGAAGTATAGTATTGTTTTGTCGATTTTGACTTCCAGTTTAAATTGGATATATTTATGCGCTTTCTTCAGTTTCTCGAAAGTTTCTGCCAAAACAATTTATTCACAATATGTCACAGGATATCATTCACATACCGCATCTATAAACAAGAAAGCGACCTTTCTTCATAAATTTTCCAAGCCGCTCTATTACATCCTCTGGATTTCTAACCGACCTACCACTAACATTTCCTAAGGCTTTGCATTCGTCCACAATACATTTAACAGTTCTCCTTTTTCGTGAGAATCTCTCTCAGCTCATTTCTGTAGGTCCGTCGTAAAGGGAACCGAGAAGGGCCTAGACCCGCAAACCTCGGGCTGGCCCCTCTCAGAAAAATAGCTCTGATATCTCCCAGAAAAGTAAACCTTTCCTACCGCAGACTCTTGAGTTTCCGTTTCTTTAGCTATTGTGCTAGATTCCATTAATGGACGAAACTTGGGGAAGTGCTCCTGAATCACGAAACATGCACAATGCGTTCAAGGACATATGGCATATAATACTTCTAAGAATGCCAAGAATACAGTAAGTGAAACGGTGTATGAACAGTCTAGAAGTATTGGCAAGATGAGCCGAGATTTTTCGGAAAATATGATTGACCCTAAGATGTGTCTGAGTCGTCAAGGACTTGTTTTCAGGGGACATAGTAAAAATGGTGCCAGACATAGCCTAGGAAACTTTTTGGAATCATGTGAGTTGCTCGCGAAGCATGATTGACAATTTGAAAATCAGTAAAAAAAAAAAATTTTCGAGCTTGTGTTGTGGCAGAAAATACTACCACAATAATGCCACAAAATGAATTAATAAAAATAAATTCTGAAATCGTTCACGAGGACATCACAGATGAAATAAAATAGTGTGAAATGACAGCCATTATGGCAGACAAAGTAAGGGCCCCCAAATAGGAACAACTCTAAGTTGCTTAAGAACTAACAGTCGAAGGAAGGCTCTTATTTCTTTATAGACTGCTCAGGAGCTAGAGATTCTTCATCTTTAGTAGACATAATTTTGAGCCTTTTAGACGGCTATGGTGCTCGTGCCATTTCAGGGCAAAAACGAGATGTTCAGACCAAAATTAAGATAAACCACCCTGCAGTTACAATTTAAGTTGCAGCCAGCTCACAGAATTAACTTTATTGCGATGGACACATACTCAACCATCGAAAATTTTACCTCCTTCTTCAATACTATCGAATCCATTTACCTACAACTTTCGAATTACACATCAATTATTAAAGCAGGGAAGATCAATGAGATTTCACAATCGATAGCTATGTGGGTATAAAAGGTAAAAAACAGTATCGAAAAACGAATGAAAGGAGGAAAAGACCAAGACTCAGTTTATGCATAGAATTTAGGCTCCGGCACGCCTGTTTTCATTTTCTTCTTTGTGCATTTGCCAAAGGCATTTAATTCTTGGCATCGCTGGGTTTGGGATTTCTCAAGTAGTCCGCTTGCGCTTCTTCAAGATATCTCCCCCATGGTTGACAAAGTTTAGTAAAGGATATTTTTTTAGCTCCTGGCTGCCTCCCTAGATGGGCCTTTTCATGACTAATGGGCCATATTCATTTTTGTCTATTATGATCACACCGTTTCCTTTACCAGCTATAGTATAAAAGATTGGTTTGGTAGCAAATTTTTAATGCACCCTCTTTGTCTTATCTTTCTTTCTCTCTCTCTCTCTCTCTCTATCTCTCTCTCTTTTATTACTTTCCTCCCTGATGAGTTGAATGTGCTTCATCATCATCGGGATGGTCTTTATTTTACCACCAAATCATTTGTTGAAAATACTGTTTCCTTGACAGCAAAATTTAGGCGATGATTAATCAGCTTCATTTGCTCTCCCGTAAACTGGATCGTAGACTTGTTAACCTCATAGTTGGTTAAAGTTTTTACGGCATTCTTTTTTCCGGTATCCGTTGCACTCACTAGCTCTTTCAGTTTCTTCGTGAGAATCAGTCTCTCTTTCTGCCTTTCTCACAGTCGAAGGCACTGTTCGTTTTTTTTTGTATGGACTAAATGTAGGGACTAAATCTTTTGTGTGGTTTTCCCCAATGTCCCGTATAGCCTATTTCTTTCGGCCAGCACGCTCTGTTTCACTTTTCCTAGCAAATGGGGCCTAATCACGTGACAATTCTGAGGCACAATTTCAAACATAATTTTGAAAACCTATAATTTTTGAAGATACAACCTGAGAGAAAAAAATTGGGCTTTGCTTGAAAAAGATTTATTTCAGCCAAAGGTATCCTTGGTCAAAAAAAACAAAGGTATCCTTGGTCCACAAGTGACTCACAATCTATATTTTTTTGTGGGTTTGATTAAAAGCGCGGCATGTTGAAGTGACTTTTCTTTGCAAATAACAATAGAATTCAATACAAAAGAATTCCACAAGAAATACTACAAGGTCAATTGTCATTATGATTCAGTAGAACAATGTGAAATCAGCGACACAATTAAAATAAAGGTAACGATCAGCAATTTATGCTAATCGCAAATATACTCGTATATGAAAGTATCATCAACAACACTAACAGACAAAAACAACGGCATGACGATGAGAAAATATCTCCACGGAGAAAGTCACTCGTTTAACGAGCAATTATTACCAAAGTACTCATATGACCGTAACTTGCCCACATGCTACTGGGGAGCATTAATGGATAGCCTACGAAATCATATATAAGATAATTTAAGCAAGCGACATCGTACCGGATGCGAATAAATTGTTCTATAAAAAGATATCAAATATTACAAAGCTATCCGTCTGCGTTCTTACGAGTGAATGCAATGTTCCAATTCATCTTGTTTGTAGGTTTGCTGGGTTGTATGCATCACAACCCGACAAGAACCACTGCTTACTCTTCTTGTCGACTCAGATCGACATTTCGGTACACTCATTGATGTCATTAAGCAACGATAAGTGGGTCATCGGGAAAGCAGTTCACAACTGTTTGGATGTTTCTTAGTGTTCATTCTAAGAGATTGCTCAAGACTGATTAGCCATTCGATTCAGGTATTGAATTCTTAATTTGCTGGCTACTGAAGCGATTCTCCATCAAACGAATGTGACATGTAGGTCGAATGGGTTTATGACCCGTTATTTGTGGCGACAAGTTTGTGTAGTCTGATTTGGAGCGACTTATATTTGAGTGTCATTAATAAATCAATTAACTGACCGGTGGATTTCAAGATGTCATATGCAGCACGTGACTTATAGGCATGTATGTATTAGCAAAATGTTGAAGTTGAGCTGAATGATACGAGGCACTATAGCATTTAAGTTGACAAAAATTAGTTAAATCAAAATATTCTTCGATAACCCATTTTCGAGCTCTAAACGGTCGGAAGACTGGAGAAGTACCCTCACACTCTGATGTAAACTGATCAAATGTATCTGATCAAGTGCATCTAAACTGATCTTCATGCATTATTTCCTACAATAAAAACGTAGCAATGATAAATCGATTGGATTAAATGGGTAACTTGATCTCAGTCGCTCTTCCATTTCAATCATCGAAAGAGAATTCATATCTTACTAGGGAAAATTTCTTCATGCACCTCTCATGCATTTCTTCATGTATAACTTCTTCTCTCGCTATCGATGTTAACAGTTAACTCCATAATTTTCATATCTTTCCATCTTACATTTTAGCCTACTACATACAGCAATGTCCACGTGACGAAAATGTAGTTAATGAATGTCTCCGAAATAGCGGGAACCGTCTAGTGAAATATCTTCGACAAGGTGTTCCAGAACTGGATATTTACGATGTCGAACCGGTCATAATTGATGAGATTGGAATTATGCTTGGAAGTGGACCAGATGGATATCGTGCTGTCTTCAGAAATATCGAAGCATATGGAGTTAGTAATATGACTGTAACGAATGTTAGGTGAGTAGATACGAATTTTGCATGTCATTAATTCATTAATTTATAAAAAAAAACCAGAGCACAATATTGATTTCATTTTATTTAAAACATCCTAGTTTTTTTTTAATCAATGGGGAAATTAGATTGGAATATATTTTTTGATTAATGCTGACTGATTGGATTTGTTGTAAACATGTATGTGGTTCCATAGTGTAGCGGTTATCACGTCTGCTTTACACGCAGAAGGTCTCCAGTTCGATCCTGGATGGAACCATAAAATGTTTTTTTTTATAAATTAAGAGCTAAGGTTTCATTAAAGACAAGAACCATAGGTCATTGTGGTGTTCTGACATAATATAGTACGATTTGATTCAAATTTAGTCTATATTATCATATCCTACGTCTTATCTTATATCTTTCTTGAGCTTCGTAGTGAGCAGACGTCTCGTTGTAAAACTCCTCGCCTCTTTAGGTGAAGTAATTAATACATACGAAGAAAAACTATTTTATTATTTATAATAAAGAGCTTTGATTTTAGATCGTGTAGGGTCTAATAACTTGCCTAATTTTTCAAGCGGTTTTTATGCTATTTATTATAGTTTTCTAGTTTCATATCGATCTCCATTTGTAACTGTTTATATTGATTTAGCTAGTACTCTTAAATTTATGCTTCTCTAATCTTGTTTTTAGCACAATGAAGAGTGATGTTTTCATTTTCAACTTGTCAATTACGGTGCTAGTTGTATCACCACACGAATTATATATATTGGATATAGTGGTATCAGAATATACGTTTCGAATACTTTATTCAATGTAATACGTGAATTTCGCGTCACTGATTTTAAGTTCCACTCTTTTTCACTTCACTAGGTTGCTTAAGGTTTTTTATTCAATACACAAATTTATATTAATTAACTTAGTGCTTTATTGGAGGTTACTAACAACTAACTTGTTGTCTACTCAACAATTGAAAACTTAAGAACTAAAATGCATCAATTATACTGACATATATAAGTTCTGTTATCTAGTATAATTGCATCTTGGAATATGCATTTTGAATATCATGTCTTACCATGGTGGTTTCCTGTTAGACAGAAATGTAATTTCATGTATTTTCTGTGTTGTATACAAATGTAATTTAATAAGGAGTGTAATTTCCTGTGTTGCATTCTTTTCGATAAAAATGTAATTCTATAAGGAATATAATTTCCTGTGTTGTATTCTTTTGAAATGTTCGTTATTAGTTTACATGACCAATACTTGCTTTGAATTTTGGGGTTATCTCATGATCTGCCTTCATGTGTGGTTTGGATAGGGATTTGCATATAATTCACGTGGGGCGTCGAAATTATTGTATAATGACTTGTAAGTTCATAAGAAACTGTTGAAAGGCCTGAGCATGCTAATTAATGAAAAATTCAACGCCCATAGGACATTCATTGAAAACTTGATTTGTTCTAAGCTAACTGAATTCTCTACGTCACTGTAATTGAAATTCTCCGGTTTTGAAATTGCAAAATAGGTTCTCTTACTTGGAGAAGACCAGGGTTGCCAGGTCTTCTGGCTTAAATTACCGTAAAAATGTTCAAAAATTACCTGATTTTCACGTTTTTACCGTACGCCATTATTTTGTGTTTGTGCAAACCTTAATACCTAAATACTTTCGATAGAACATTCATATTCTCTATGAATATGATTCTTTTGTTCGTTAATTATAATATAGTTTTATTGTGTTTTACCAACTGTTTTACCAACCAAAATGTTTTTGCAACTTGTAAGAAAGAAGGAAACAAAATGCGGCTACAAATATAGTTTGGCTTTTTGGACGTTTGGGTTTTGAGTTTTCAGTCAAAAATTATAATTTGTTCGAGGAACTATTTCATAACTAACAAAATTTATTAACATTATTTATGAAAAAATACGAAAACATAAATGGATTCACGCACTTTTCTACTTCCATGCAAGTACAATAAGCTGTGTATACATATTAGGTAAGTACTTATTTGTAAATATCTTGGTTAAATTTTTTGTGCTACTTCCTGGAGGGTAACATATCATACAAGTGGATTCACCGATACATTCTGACGTTAATATTGTTGCATTCAGCGTTTCCAAATTCATTTTACTCCTATTTTTCGTTTTGATCAAATTAAGTTTCGAAAAAATCCTTTCACAATAAGCGCTTGAATAAGGCAAACAAAGAAGATCTAACACAAATTTGGACAGAACAGCAAACTCTTCTTCTCCAGTTTCATCCACAATTTTACCCAAAATATAATAAAAGTAACAAATTTCATCGTCAATCGTGGGCAAATTGGAAGTTTCCTCCACTCATCACCTATTCTTGAATATCTATTCCATTTCATATTCTAGGACGAAAGCTACGTAAGTATTTTACGGAGTGGAATTCGTCTTTTTTTTGAGACGTCTGCTGCCAGCTCGGCTTTAAAATATGCATTACAGCGAAAAGTGGGTTGCAAAAATCAACTCGCTTTTCATTTCTACTCAAGCAATCTTATAAAATTGGGTGCGATTCCGAATAAAACTTTGATTCACCTGTTCGAAATCTTTCATATGCCGCAAATACTCTTCCACACAATGAGGAAGATAAACTTTGTCTAAGGGTAGACATTTTTCGTTCATAGAAAGATATATATCTTCAACTTTTACGGAGTAAGTAAAAGCTAAAGATACACGGAGAGAAATTTCGGCAATGATTTTTACTACAGTGGATAATAAAATTTACTATTCCGAAAATTCGATGTGAAAACATGAATGTTATTACAAATTTGATGAAAATTTACTATTTTCCTTCAAATAATAGTCAATTCCACTACATACTACAACTCACACATGTTCATTGCGCTGTAGTGGAGACATTCATGTATACATAATTCACAACAAAGTAGTAAAATGTGTAGTGCAATTGATTACAAAGGTAATGGGGCAAAAAATTACTACTATTGCAATAAAATTAATTGCAAATTTTGTATGATTTCATTACACTTTTCTCTCCGTGTATAGATCTAAGTAATACCAAAAACCAAATAACATTTTTGAAATACCCTGACGGAATGTTTTCGTTACAACTGTTGGCAAAGTTAGGCACATTTCGTGACAAATCCTAAATTGCTAAGGATGCAACAACTCGAAGTATACGAAACTGCAAGTGCATAACATTTTGGAAATAAATTTACTGGGTTACTTGGAATATTATTTGGTGGAATTTTCACGAAGCTGAGGTAACAGAAGTTGGCACAACAATACATAAAATCAGCCATTTATAGAAAAAGCCAATAATGCGGTAATAGTTTATTACCTTTAACCGTACGGTGCTTGAAATTACTGTACAAATACAGTAATTACCGTACACCTGGCAACTCTGGAGAAGACATAAACACAACATAATACATAATAAACACAAACAAACTTGAATGTACTGACCTTGTGGTCTCTGAACTGTATGATCGTCGTAAGTGGGCTGGTAATGTAATTATACATGGGTTGCGTGACATGTCAGATTCTAGTGTGATATCAAAGGAACGGTGGATATCAAAAGAACGGTGGTACTTGTAAACGGCATTCCAATCGATTTGTCATTATCTTCATTTAGGCTTGTTTGGCTTCAGTCAAAATTTTTCTGGCAGAAACCGCATTGGCTTCGTTTATATTATCTATTCTGAGGAACACCATTGCTCAAAATTAGCCCGGAATCTAAAAATTACTTCCAATAGAACGTTGCAGATGCTTGAGATAAAACTGACAGAGAAGTAAAAAGTGGACCCTACGTTAGCCATTAAATATATCAATGATTCGTCCCATATTTGTTCTCCTCTGGTTTAAAAATAAATAAGCTGTTTCAACTCAATGTCTTTTTATTAGCAAAACATCAGGAGTCTCCGAGCAAAACTTTCCTCCCAAAGAAACTCAGTAATTTTAATCAGTATGATGTTATAATTTTTACGGAAACGTGGCTCAGTGACGGCATTGGTTGTACTGAGCTCAGTTTAAAGAATTTTGTAGTTTATCGTTGTGATGGAGACTCACATCATATGAACAAAAACCGTGGTGATAGCCCACAAAAACCGTACGCAATTGAAATGCCTCTAAGCTGCTGACTCTTCAGCACGGCAACATCGAGCACTCTTTGTTTTCCCGAAATTTGGATATTTAGGTGTCCATGGTTTAACACTGGACTGAAGCCCTGAAGTTTATGCTTGTCATGCGGAAAACGTAGTAAACTTTTCTACAATTCATTCTGAAGCAGGACTGCGTATTACCCGGGACTTCAACCTTGGTGACTTAACCTGGAGCCAAACCACTTGGACTTCATCGCGCAATTACGCAGCCAATAATGACATAATATATAATTTCTCTTTCCTAAACCTTACTTAATTTAATGAATAGCCAAATATTTCTTGTATTTTCATCGTTAGTTGATCTTTGTGTATCCGATGTACCACCAGCATTGCCACCTGACGCATATCACTCTGGTCTCACTTTTTCAATAAAGGTTACATTAACCAAACCAACCACTTATAATACACCCACGTTCGTTTATAGCCTTAAGCGATGCGACTAAATTTTTTTGAATCAGACTATTTTAGAAACTGAGTAGATTCAATTACTTAATAATATGCCATTTGATGAAGCCGAAAATTCTTTCTATTTTATTCTATATAATATAATTAATAATCATGTACGCTTATCAGATCAGGTCCTTTGAATACCAATGAGGATGTAATGCGCACTGCAACCATTAACGCATTACATCCTCATTGGTATTCAAAGGACCTACTTTGTAATGCTAATTATGAAAGCATTCACCATCCCCTTGACACTATAGATTGGACGAATACTCTTTCAATGTTAGATCTTGAGGAAGCCATTTCCACTTTTTATAACAAAATCTTTGACGCCGTTGAAAGATATGTACCTAAGAAAAAAAAAAAGAAAAAGTTGTCTGAGCCATGGCTTGATAGGGACCTTAGGCATTTGCGAAATCGTAGGAACAAACTTTATAAGCCGATTAAAAACAATATCGACGTTAGTTCTGCTATTCAGGATGAATATAACGAAGTTGCTAAGCAGTTTTCAGCAAGTCTCAAGAGGCTTATGACAATTACATTAAGACAACAAGCGAAAATATAATCCGCGACCCGAAAAAATTTCATGATTTTGTAAATGTGAAGCGAAAAATCACTGGTTATCCCTCGTCGATGTTCTTTAATGATATCACTTCTTCCTCTCCTAGTGAGATTTGTGATTTATTCGCAAATACTTTCCAGAATATTTTTAATGCACCAGACCCATCAAACTCACACCTCTCTTTCTCTCATTCTACTCCTACAGATTTTGTCGGCCAATTTGAAATTACACGTGACGAAATACGTAAAGCTAGTTCGGAACTCGACTGCAACAAAGGCCCTGGGCCCGATCTTCTTCCTCCAACTTTCTTGCGCAAGTGTGTCGAGTAGTTTATAACTCCCTTTCATATTTTTTTCAACAGATCACTTTCGTCTGGAGTTTTCCCATCTTGCTGGAAACTTTCATATGTCACACCCATCTTCAAAAATGGTGATAGACGCTGTATCGGAAATTATAAGGGCATTGCCATCTTATCTTCAATTCCGAAACTTTTTGAAAAGATTGTGTACTATAAACTTTCTCCACTTGTTGATTCCCGTCAGAACGAGCAATAACATGGTTTTAGAAAAGGTAGCTCAACTACCACAAATTTGACAGTCCTAATCTCAGACGTGCTGTCTAAAATGGAGAAAGGATACCAAATTGACGCAGTATATACAGACTTTAGTAAAGCTTTTGACAGAGTTGACCCCCCCTACCTTAATTCTAAAACTCCAGAAATTCGTATTTGCCGGATCTTTGCTTAGCTGGCTGACTTCCTACCTTCGAAATCGAACACAATTGGTAAAATTTCAAGGACTCTTATCGAAAAATATCTCTGCTACCTCTGGTGTACCACAAGGTAGCCATCTTGGCCCACTTCTTTTTAATATATTCATTTCATTGTTCAACAATTTTTTTTGGCAAATTGGTTTCGAAAGTATGCACTGATTCTCATCAGACACCAGCTCACGACTTTTTTTAAAAAAAAAATTTCAATAAAATTTTTCAAAATTAATCATCCCGCAAAAACAATTCCACTTTGATTCTGCTTTCGGAGGCTTATTCCGCAAAATGATCGAGTTTCCCGTATCAATTATTCTCTGCTTTGATAAGCTTAAAAGACGGTATACGTTGTTTATGCTAATTTATAGACAAGAAGGAAACCATGATCACAAATCAATAACCTTTATGTGCAAGAACAAGTTTTCCCGAGCCCATCTGGCGTGTTTTTTTAATTATGACATTGGTGTGTACTTGTTGGAGAGAATTGTTATTACGTCTGGAATAAAGTGTATTTAAGTAAGAGTATCCACAAACTATCAGAACTAGTTTTACATAATCTTGATCATTTCTCCTTTATTCCATTTTCTTTTTCCAGCAGGCAGGTGACAAAAAAAAATCCTTCCTTTTTTTACCACGTCGCTTGGAAGTAAACTTTATGATAAGTTCATTTTTCCGAAACAGAACGGCATTTTTTGTCTTGACTCAACTTTTTCGGAATATTTAGATGGCATGCAATCATTGGTAACGAAGAGTTTGGGTCCCTATTCCAATTGTCGGATATCTGTTTCAAATATTTAATTGGATTTAGACATTCGCACAACTCGTAGTGGTTTCCGCTGTCGAGCTTTTTTTGATTTTTTTACGCGCACATATTTATCCATTATGACCATTATTTTGCCTTTGTTGCTTTTAGATAATACAGCGGTTTGGAGGTCAACTTTTTGAATGTTCTTTACTTCATGCCTGTGTTCTGCCTCTTCCCATCTTATATCCTGATGACAACATCTCTAATTTGCGCTTGTCGTAAACTAATTTTTCTGTTTTCTGTCTAATTTTAATAAGTTAAAAAATATTATATAAGATATTTGATAATTATTCTAAATAATATTCTAATATTTAATGAAACCAGTTTTTGATAAATGATTTGACCTCATTCGCTATTTTCTGGCTTTGAAAAAAGGTTACTTTGGATAAACAAATTATCTATACGAAGCTAGATATATTCCAATTTCTACTCTGGCAAAAATATTTTGAGAGTAATTTGCCGTATTTTTTACTATCTATCACTTTTTATTATTTAGTTTAATCTCTTTTTTATGAGCATATGTTTTTTGAAATATTTATTTACACTTCACTAAATTACACCATTTCATTACCTGAAATGTTTTGCAGGTCTGATGTCGAATCTCTACAATTCCAACTAACATTTGAGATTCCTAAAATCAAAGTACGTGCAAAGTATCAATCATCTGGTATTTTAATTTTAGTACGCGCTTCTGGATCTGGTGACTATTGGGGTGAATACGGTATGTCTCTTAAAATATCACTTTAATCACACTTAATAAAAATCATTTTGTTTTTAGATGGTGTCAAGGCTAAAGTCTATTTTAAAGCAAGCACTCAGCCAACAGAGAATGGACTCACATTTCTTTCACTCGAACATGTCAAAATGGACTTTAGTGTGAAAGAAATTCGAATGGGTGTCGAGAATATCGCCAATGAAAATGTGGTTATAAGTAAGACGACAAATTAAATATAATTCGAAAATATAATATCAACCATATCTATTATTACAGAGGCTGCATTGAATCTCTTCATTAACACAAACGCTCAAGATTTACTAAAAGAAATGAAACCAGCATTAAAAGCCAAACTGGCCATGGTTATTGGCAACTTTATGGAACGATTGTTCAAAAAGATTCCGTTGGAGCATTGGTTCAATTAATTGATGTATTAGTAGATTTAGGGAGATTTTAGAAATTAAGCATCTGTTAAAATAGTTTTTATGGAAAGTATGTTGTTTTACGTTAAATCTATTCGATAGTTAACGAATATTTCATCTACAAAAAATAAATTATTTTCAATTTCGTTTGTTTTGTAAAAGGCTGTTTCTATGAATTTAGATTTTATACTGGATTTTATTACTTCTAAAGGATTAAATTTTATTCTTGTGATTTACTTAGAGGAATTTTTTCAAGAAATTTTTGGCAATTGATTGTGATATGTTAAGGTGTATTAGATTTAAAATGCGATGATTTTAGGCGTTGTTCATGTATTTTCATTTAAGCAAAATGAAAGAATAATTAGATATATTCAAATTTTTGTTAAATTTTGCTCAATATTAGACATGCCAATAGTGTGGAGCCATGGCTTCATTATAATTGTACTTATAACACAAGGCAATCACTAGTCTACTATATAACACCTATACTAGTTGAATATGTTTTATTCCGGGAAGATTTTGTCATAGTCCAGCTTACTGAGCATAGCATTGACAGCTTTCTTAATTCTATCTTCGAGCATATTCTCAACAATCGGTATTACACTTTCACTCAGATGTTTTAGATTGTCATTGATAATATCTGTAATCGCATCACCGAAAACTTTGTCACCATCGAATCCAATCTTAGCTCGTCCGTCTTCGAAATGGATTCGCACTCTTAGTTTTTTCACTTGCAAACGATTGACGCCATTTTCTTTGGTAGCTTGCATTCTCATTTTGACTCTGCCTTCAACGCCAGCTGTAAGTTAAAAATTCAAAAGAGTTAGCTCAATAATATTCAATAAAAAAACCTGCTACTTACTGAAAAGATGTTCAAATGATCCATGTCCCTTGACCGGGAGACTTAGAATCTTCCCATCTGCTGTGTATTCGCCTTTGAAATTCATTTTCGGAACAAAGATATCAAATTGATAAGTTCTATCCTTTTGATTGTATCTGTAGGCGAGTTAAGCAAACAATAGGCCTTAAAAAATAGGTCTTTTATCAGCAACGGTATTCAATAAAAATGAAATTGATTTAAAGCTCCAAAATAATGCAAGCCAAAAATGAAAAAAAAAAATATTCCAAAATGATGCAATTGATTTTTGCAGTATCTTACAGTAGTTAATCGTTAACTCAATTCACACACCAATTGTGACTGCAGAATGCAAATATGGAAAACTATTTTTATTCACTACATTTGATGAAATTTTGAATGTAACTTACCATTGTATCTTAGTAACTTACCTAAAATTACTGAATTGAAAGTCCTTGCCACCAGTAGCGACAATATTTTTCATTATAAATTCTACGCCATTTTTTGCTTTATCGAAAATCACTACTTCAGGAATTTCGAAAGGATCCAATGCAGGTAGTCCCAGTTCTGGAATTCCTTTGATTAAAAAAGGTCGTAGGTGTTCGATGCTTTTCACCACACATTCTTCGAGATTTGGATCGCTTCGATGACACAATTTAACAAAATCGGCTATAAATATGTTTTATCATTAACATCATATTGTTTGATTTGAAATGGATTTATTACGGAATGCTTCTTCTTGACCGCCAACATTTATTGCAATTAAACTTAGAATAAACAAATGGGAGTAGGATTGCTTCATTTCTAACTTTGTCGACACTAAGCGATCATACAAACTTTGCACAACTAACTAATTATCTGCATCTGATATTATCTTATTTTATCTTAACCTTAGCCGCACTAGAGTTTCTCGTAAAGTAAAGTGGAAGTGGCAAAAACATGACTTTTATACAAGATAAATATGGGAATTAAATGAGTGAGAATTAAGTTATTCTCGCAATTATTTATACAATAAAAATTTCCTAAGATTTGCTGGTTATAGTACGCCATAGCAGTTGATAGGTTGTTTTAAGACTGCATTTGAACAGTGTGCAAGATGTAATTACAGTCAAATACGAGGGATATCAAACACAAATCATATGCTAATTATTAGATAGCGTCAAAGTTGAAACTATTTTTAATGATGAGGGCGCAGTATTTCCGTAATTGTCCACTAGAGTCTAAAAAATTTATAAAATGCATTAAGTGCATTATAAAATGCATTGCAAGACGCTGCTTGCAATTAACTAATAAGCGATAATCTTTCCGTATTTTCGTTGTAGAGTATGCATTTCTTTACTGAATTGATTTGTTAGGAATAATATGTAGAGTATGCATTTCTTTACTGGATTCATTATTAGAAATAAAATTTGGAGCACATAGCTCTGTTCAGTATAAATTTGAAAAGTTCATTCAATCCATTTAAATCAGTGCCAATTGGTTTAATGAAGCTCACCATTCTTTCAAAAAGTAGAAGAGGTAGTGAAATACTTTCCAGCAACAATGGTCCTTTTTGTGGAAAAATCCCATTAACTGGATTTTTAATGTTCAAAAGCATTCAATGCTGAATTATTATATAACCTTTAAAACATTCATGTTCAAAATGTTTTAATTTTTCATGTATCCCAAGCATAGAATTTCAGTGTCAATTTCAAGCCTGGAATAAGTTCCTTCAAAAAAGATGAATGAAGAAAAGACCCTTGAACTATACGTGATATACTTATTGGTGTGTGAAATTCAAATGTAAATAAATGGTTCGAATATTTTAAGACCCATAAACATTATTTTTCAATGTGGAACCGTACAAGCAAGGTGTTAATTCATAAATGTCACAATAAACAGTATTTCATCAATTCACAGCAGATCAAGACCGACTCAAACTACAGTTTTTGACAATGGACGACCATATAGGTTAGAGGGTTTCCGAAGGCTAAAAAAATAGTATCTTTTCGATGAAATTTTCTACTTCTTTGCAAACATTCAAGTCGAATTGTTTTTGTGGGGTGGTTTCAATTGAACATTTTTTAACTAAATGGTTTCGAACGTATGTATCATTCAGGTATGCACTATGAGCTTATGTCTGACGAGTATCAGTGTATGCTTTCGAAACCACTTAGTTCAAAAATTTTTCAATTAAACCACCCCACAAAAACAATTCGAGTTTAATGTTTGCAAAAAAGTAGAAAATTTCATCGAAAAGATACTATTTTTTTTAGCCACAAAAACAATTCCATTTGATTCTGCTTTCGGAAGCTTATTTCAAAAAACAATCGAGTTTTCCGTATCAATTATTCTCTGCTTTAATCAACTTTAGAGACGATATACGTTGTCTATGCTGATTCATAGACAAAAAAAGAACCGCGATTACAAATTAATAACCTCTAGAAACATTCAAATTTAATATTCTAATTTCATTCTTGTACATTCAAAAAACCAACAAATAGGTTTTGCCTGGGTAGAACATGTCAAGGAAATATGGAATGGAGAGTTTCTAACGGCCGAAATCAATAATTTGTCGTAAAGGCTTATTGATTTCCAAAAAATTTTACGAGATTTGGACTTTAACTCTAAAAGCAAATCAATTTTTTTTTATTTTACTTGTGCCTAGCATTGTGAACGTAGTCCTAATGCTCTAAGCGGCACATTTTCAGAAACCTTTTGGTTGAAAATTTGGCAAAACTTTTATAGGAAGTTTGCGATCTGTGTCAACCGTGCCTTTCTGCCTAACTGACAAACTGTGATCATGCCAAGTCCTTCGGATCATGAACTTAAAGCGGACACTTCAACAACCCAAGTTAGAACCACTACATACAGAACTACACAAGTACACTTTCATCCAAAATTTCATACTCGTCTATGTTGGGGTACCTGCTATGCTTGGCAGTACATTTTAAAAGTTTCAAGAGCCATCTCAGATGACTTTTTTGTTCTGAAACGGTTTCATTCCTTCCGGACTTCTGTGTAAGTACTAGTAAAAGATGGGAACATTTAAATCAGCTATTCATGGCATTTTAAAAGGTGATTTCTCCGGCTTAATATCTATTTAAAGTGTTTTTTAAATAATTTATATTTTACTAATTTTAAACTGTACATACATAAGGAGTATTTAACATTAAAATTTTTATCTCCAGCGGCTATACTATTTTGGCCTGCTGGTTCTTATTGCATGGTAATTATTTCTTTTTTTACTAATGTTCGAAGAACATATATATATATATAGATATATATATATATATATATATATATATATATATATATATATATATATATATATATATATATATATATATATATATATATCATCAAAAAATTCAGTGACTATTTCTCGAGAACGAGCCATTCGATTGAGCTGAAACTTTCAGGATACATTGGTGAACATGCAGAATCACCAAATGTCAATTATCTTTAACCCTTTGGCGCCGGAGGCCATTTTAGTGATATCTTTAATATACCTATTATTTTGTCCACTAATAATTTTTGTAAAACTTAGGTTAGCGCAATGAATTTCAAACGTGTTTAAAATACGAATCGGATAACGTTTTGGAAGTTTTTAACCCCATGTGTGCGCTAGGTGCCTAAAAAGAGATCGGGAGAATTTGAAATTTTTTAAATTGCGCTAACTTTCGGCAGAGCTCTCATATCAATACATATTGATTCATCATTCAGGACATGTTGATACTATTAATTTGTAAATTTGTGTTGCTTTTGATAAGTGCGTTTGCAATCCTGTAGCTAGGGCAGGCGCTAAAAGTGAAAGCCTCAATTTATTGACTCTCCTGAAAAATTGTCGCTTTTTAGAAAAAAAAGCAACTCATATATAAACATTATGCTTCGTCTACATAGCCAAAGTAAAATATTTGAAATTTTATAACGGGCAAGAACGGTAACCCTTCCCAAATTTACCTATATTTTTAGTATCAAAAACTTCTGTTCACAGAAACTCACGACCCAATAATCATTTACAATTGAAATTTACAGAATGTATTGGCCTTAAGGAGGACCAAGTCTGATAAATCGATTTTGAAATTTAAGCAATTCTGTGCCAGTGGTGCCATCGTGAA
The DNA here is from genome assembly GCA_947369275.1 of Nemotelus nigrinus. NCBI lineage: Eukaryota > Metazoa > Arthropoda > Insecta > Diptera > Stratiomyidae > Nemotelus > Nemotelus nigrinus. The sequence continues at coordinate 39,039,537 of OX376372.1, forward strand.
AAATCACTTAGAAAAATAACTGCTTTTGGCCCAACAAATTCTGGTTTTGTCACCAGATTTTGACAAAACTCACACCATGGCTGAGCCCCACTATGATGGAAGTTTGGTGGAAAATTCGGTTGGAGCTGCCAGCTATGGTAATTTTATTGTTTTATATTTTGAAAATTTGTTCAAGAAAATTAAACTCTTTGCCCTATAGTTTCCAGTGCAGTCATGGAATCATAATGAAATTCATATGCCAAATCAAACTTATTGTAGAGAATATTCAGCAGAAATCTAGCTGGAAAAACAATGATAAGATTTTCAGCTATGGTTGGTTTTGTTTTTTTTTCGGCATATCTTTAGTAAGCAATTTTATCATAATATTTTGAAATCGTAGTAATCTTGTAGTGAAAATAAATATTACAGTCTAGATAATTTGAAAACTTTTATTGATGATGACCCTTAATTTCTTTGTATCCCTTTAGCTTCCAATGCAGTTATTGGATCAATACGAAATTCGCAGTGAAGGTTGACTTTAACGTGATGTAAATGTGACATACTTTTGGCTTTGGTGCTAACAAAGGGCTGCCAGCACGAGGTGTTTTCGTTATTTCCGTACCAATAAATGGTTACATAAATTTTTAAAAATAAGTAAAGAAAATAAGTAAATAATGATAGCGTTTACAGCAGACGTTTAGTCCGCGGACTATACACCAAATTCCAGCTAAATTATTTAGTCCACCCACTGTAAACACTTAGCACCCCTCAGTAAAATAGGTCGTGGACTCTATCGCTGTAAACACACCCGACCCAAGCATTGACTTTTGCGCGGTTATTAATAATATATGTACGTTGAATTTAAGCTCGGAACCCTCTTGTTTGACTCAACATCATTTAAATAATCATGTTTGAAAGATACATGAAAAGAAAGCTACAGTGTATGAACTAAAATTAAACTAAATGACAGCTCTCACCCATGTACAAACGAGGGCTAAATTCGCCCTGACCAAATTTTTGGTCAGGTCGATGCAAACACCTTAGGACTGAATTCATTTAGTCTGCGCTATAGTTCAGGTCACATTTGGTGCAACCGCTATAAACCCTACCAATGCTTAAATTTTCTAAGGTCTGGACATTTTTTGGATGGCAACCACAAACACCTTTCTATCGCTGTAACTTTCGATGAAGTCATCGAAATTAAATTGGCTTAGGGTCTATTATTACTTGTCCTTAAGTAGCTAGTGGTAGAATACACACTCAAAATCTGCACAAATCCTCTACTGTTCTTCGATCATTAGTGTTCCTAGTGGTTCAGACGCACTAAGGTTCTTTTACATTTTTGTGCACATTTTTGTTCAGGATGAGTCATCCCCACGAATGTTATAAGTATAATAATAAACATATACAACAGTATACAAAAACAAATAATAAATATAATATTTGTTTAAATAAAATAATGAAATACATTCAATAAATTCTATAGACATCAATTTTAGAATGATGACAGAGGCCTTATTGAGTCCAAAATAGTATTTTGTAAAATACTTATCATACTCAACATAAAAACTTGAAGAAAATTTTTCATTTCAAAAGAATGTTTTGATTGAAATTAAACGTGCTTACAACTATTTTGTTCCAGACTAGCTATTCAAACAGTTTTATCGTCAATTCACAGTGCACGTTTACATTATTGATAGATCATAGATTATTTAATTATTTATAGTTGTCATCGACTAGTAGCAATTCGTTAGCTACTGCAAACTGGTTTTTCTCATCGTCACACTTTATCTCGATTGCATGCATGGTTCAATTGTATTTCACTGATTTACTTTTCTAGAAAAAATCAGGGCAAAGACCATTTCACTTTATGCTGAGTTGAAATTGAAATGGCACGTTGGCGTCTAGTGATTAAGACGATTAATTTTAATGATCAATATTGAAAGAAAAAAAAGATAAGACGTAATTTTATATTTTATATAATAACGTACATACATGGCATTGGGAGTTTGAGGGAGATTTCGCCAACGCACGTAAAGAAAATCTTGCAATAAAGTCCGTGGGGAGATAGACTTTTTTGTCGAAGTAAATGACACTTTAATTTGCTTTGATATAATGAAAATGACTTTCTTACATAAAAAGGTTGGATTGGCCTTTACTTTCCACAAATGTGAATATTGATAATGTAGTTTGTATTCTAGTAACCGTAATCATAAAATATGTGTATTGGCAATAGAAATGATCGTTTGCTTTCAGAATTCTTTTAGAATTTCTACATGTTTAATATTAAAAAAGTCTAGCGCATCAGAACCGCTAGAAAACTGATTTTCAAAGAAATTATCTTTGAGTAACTTCAAAATGTATGAAGATGTAATACACTTCCTTGTGGTATCATATCAACCATTTCTTACTCAAAGGAACAAATATCATTTTTTCACAGCATCTCTTATAATACAAATGATGAAAATGCTCAGTGCTGACAGCATTTGTCCAACACAGCAGTAATAAGTCTACCATAACATGCGCGTGCTTAATCAACCTATCTTTTGAATTTCGTTTTCATCTAAGGATATCTTTGAAAGTTTCAGCGATTAAACCATGTCTATGTTTGCCATCCGAAAAATTTCCAAATCTCGGAATATTTAAGCATCGGTTTCTTATTTTATTGTATATGCTTTGCTTATGCATACAAATTGGAAGCATCTGTTGGTGCAATATTTACGAAATCGACTGGTGCTGGAAATCATGTGATAGCACCACAGCTGCTTCTCGTTGTGTTAAGCCCACCCTGTGAATTTCGTTTCGATTGAATGACTGCGCTGAAAGTTTTACGAGTGAATAAAATTTTAGGGCTACCATCCTCAAAACTTTTTCGATTTTCGAAACCTAAATATTTGTTGTTAATTGTCATTGCAGGATCATTCCCATTTGGAAACTGAATGACAACTTCGCGCGATAAAGAAATGTCAATATATTACAAAATTCATCATAGCTGGCAGCCCTTTCATAGTTTTTCAACGAAATTCCTACCGGAATAGAAACACAACAAGGCTCACTTATCACATGAGTTTCGTTTTGATTTCGTTACTGCATTGCAAGTTATAGGGGAAAAACCTTTATTTTTCTGAGAAAACTTATAATATTTAGGAGACAAAAATGGCCATAGCTGGCAACTCTATACTAATTTTTCAACCAAATTTCTACGTTATTTGTAAATCGGAAGCTATAGGGCAAAAACCAGTTTTTTCCCCGGTGATTTTGCAAAATAGCACCAGTGCCACAGTGTTCCTGTATTTCAAAATCACTTCTATTGGACCTGGTCCAAGCTAATATTAACATGACCTGTAAGTTTCATGTTGATCGCGTTATCCAGTCGTCAGTTCTCGTGAACAGAAGTTTTGAGTGCTGAAAATAGAGGTAATTTGATCATGGGTTGCCGTTCTTGTGCACCGCGGTGTTTGGAAAATTTTTAAATGACTTGGTGGACAAAGGTTAAGATTTATCAATTATAAGATTTTATTTTCAAAAATCAAAAACTTTTCAGGAGAGTCGATGATTTGAAGGTTTTTTTCAGGAGCCTGTTGTAGGTACAGGATTGCCTACACAGTCTTTCAAGTCCATGTGTGTTAAATTTTAGTCTACATCAATACGCTTTGCAAATTTCATGATGCTTATAATCCAGATAAACGGCGTCCAACTACCGAATATGTACTCCAAGTGCAAGAAGGAGTAGTGTCGTGGACAATATGTCGTCATCCGACGATTGCTTTATGTCCATGGTCGTTGCTATTCAAGAAGCGCTTTGACTAAAACGAGTTGAATGTGAAATATTTCTTGAGGCGACGAAACCAATAGTGCTGTGTTGCGACAATCAAGGGGCACTACACCTAGTAAAAAATAAAGGTTACCATGCCCGCACAGACCATACAGATGTCCGAAAATATTTAATCCAGTAGCACTTGGAACAAGAAGAAGACATAAAGTTAAGTCTACAATATAAGCCACTTAATCGGTAAATCATTGCAAATTGAATAAATTCAGTCCAAAGTTGAGCTTATCAAAGAACAATATATTAAATGAAAAATAGAATTGATTTACTGGAAATATAAATAAAGTCAAATATTTTTTTTTATTGGAACACTAGTGAAGCTGTTGTTAATGTTAATTTTTATTTAAATACTGTTTTTAATCAAACTGTGCTTAAATATTGAAAATTTAGACAAAATGTTATGTTCCAACTGCAATTAAAACAGTGTGCTAAGTTTTTTCCCGTCAATAAAATCTTCTTCCAATCTGTACCTTCAAAAGATTAAGACATATTTTTCTTTATCTGAATTGAAAATCTGCGCTGTTTTCTATTTTACAACAATTCCATTCTCCTCCGGATAAAAAGTCAGTTTGTATTTTATGGTACTATTTTAACAGCCGCCCAGTGCGCATTTTCGTAACTCTTATTGGATCTACTAAGCGCACTGACAGCAAATCAAATATCTGGACGATTGATTTAAGCCGCGTACATAATGCACTCGATTGCTTCTTGGCATAGAACGTTGATCATTTCCCGTTGTTCAGTTTCTGTTTTCGGGCACATCTCTTTGGTTAGGATTCATCTGTATCTTGATTGGTTTACAGTTTTCCATATTAAACTGCTTGATAACACTTGAAATATATTTGCTCTGATGAATTTCGAGTAATGTTCATCCTCAACATTCATGAAGTTTCACCCAAATCCTTCATCATGAAATGAGTAGACAACTCTTTCTTCAGTTTTTTATCGCATTGCTTGAAAAAATCTTGATGTCATATACACAAACTGTTATGATTATGGCGTTTTGAAACGAGAGCTTGTAATAAATATATTGATCAACTGACGCTCGTTTGTATTTCATTTGCCATATCAAAACATCGTTGAGCTTGTTGTTCCGCACACGACTTGACTGCTTTAGACCAGATAGTGCTCGCTTTAAACGACAGACTCTACCCGATCCATTATCAAATTCTTCTGGTTGATGCATATACATTACTTCTGTCAGCTCACCTTGGAAAAATGCAGTTACAGCATTTATTTGGTGTATGAGCATCTTATATTTGATTGCCATTGCCAATAAGAAACGAATGGAAGCGTAGCGGGTCACAAGTGAGTACGTTTCGTCGTAGTCTATGCCTTTGACTTAACTGTATCCTTCGCTGACGAGTGAAGCCTTGTACCTTTTGGCAACACCAGCACTATTTCGTTTCACCTTAAAAACCCACTTGCTGTCTATCATCGCTTTCCGTCTTCAGTCAGCTACCACAAATCTCAAGTCTCGTTTGTCTTCAACGAACTCATCTCGGCCTTCCTCACAGCTTGCCATTGCTCTTTTTCATCGCATCGCCCAGCTTCTTCCAATGATATCAGCTCATTGATGTCCTTTATAGCTGCCTTTAACATAGCATACAAGCTTAGAGTATTTTTTTTACCCTTGTGTAATTGGCCACAAAATTCAGCTTAACAAATCCCCGAGTGACCTATCACCACGGGGTATGAGATAGTTGACTCACTAAAAAAAAAGACCATCTACAAGCCCACGAAGTTCCGAGCTGAGACCCACCTAAGCACTGCTTCAATCCGGTCGTGCTAGCTCACCTATTGGTAACCACGGCACAGCGTAAGAAGTTAGTTCCTAACCAGCGAGCGGACTCCGTATATGTAGACGGGCCAAAAATCCAGTGAACCGGCCTGAGATTTTATTATTGATCAGCCTGGAAAATTGGAAGAAATCGCATGGAACAGAATAAGATGCAAGATAAGATTCGACAACTACATACTCAGGCTAGATTTTTCGTTGCTTACATACGGCTCACGCTCGCAAAAAATACCAACACACTCTCAGATTGCTTTGACAGATAATGCATTGCGTAAATGGGCGCGCAATTTCAAGGTCAAAGTGGTTTTTTTTTGGAAAATGGAAGGAGTTCACCCACTTATCTTTTCCTACACTTTGACCACGGACTGCAAGAACTACCACAGCTTATGGGTCGGTAAGACAACCCTCCTCTCGCTTTATGCGCAGTACTATCTCAACGTATGTTGAGACTGGGCCAGTTCTCTTCTTTCCGCAGCATTGCATCCACGATTGTCTCAGGCGTTACCAGGCCGATCGTGGACTCAATGGTGTGCCTCAAGTTTAGAGTATTACTAGCATCAAATGTCAAAGTATCATCAACTGCATAAACAATGTATTCTTCTCAAACGAATGTATTTAACTTACAGTTTTTTAAGCGTACTTAGCACTTCATTATATTTTCAGTGTGAGAATTTGTTAATAAATAACACTTCGAACTTGCTATAGCTAGCTGCTAAATTTCCAATTGAAGTTTTAATTTAATTTATTTATTTACCAAACAAGGCATCATACACAATAGCAAAACATTAATAATTCATTATAACAACAAAAACATAAATATTGTGTCCAACACTTTAAAAAAAGCAAAATACATCACAACTTGTATCGTAGTTACTTTAATTTATGATATTTTATTTTCATTGAAGCCAGTTTGATGGGAAATTAAGCGGGATTAGGATGTTGAGAGGGCCTTTGATAAGTTTGTTTTGAAAGTGTATTTAGAGATCCCCGATGCGTAGTTGCTGCTTATAAAGTTGAACATCCTACAAAACCTATTTATGGGCTCGTTATATGTATACTTGTAGGTAGTGTGGTGATTGTACTTCTTGAGCAGAGTTGAATACCTAGTGCGTCTTCGTTGGTCATTGAAAATAATTTTTTTGGAGAAAAACCTCAACGTTGACTGCGCCACTTATAATATCAAAGGTTAGGCAAGCGCTTAACAGTATTCTTCTAGAAAAGAGAGAGACATTAAATTAAGAAGGCTCAGTCTGGTTTTGCAAGATGGAAGATGTTGGAAGTCTTTTGGATCTTAGAGGTCTCTCAAAGGGAGAAGTAAAAACTGTTTCTAAACAGATTCCACTCTATCATTATGTAGCTCAAAAACTGGGTTCCATATCAGGCAGGCATGTTCAAATGACTTGGTACCCCATATATTCTTGAATTCTTTAGCACGTCTCTTGATGAATCCGAGCTGTTTATTGGCCCTGGCATGGATTTTGTCATAGTGGAGGTTGAAGCGCATCTTGTTGTTCAATGCTATCCCAAGATCTATAATATGATCAGCCCTATTCAATTCGGTGTTCTTAAGGCAGTAAAAATACATTAAGTTGGCCATTCTATATTGATCCTAAAGCTGCACAAATTCGGACTTGGCAGATCTTTACTAAGCTGGCTCAGTTCCTAACTCGACAATGGAATCCAACTTGTTAAATTTCTAGGAGTTTTATCAAAAAATAAATTTGCTACCTCTGGGGTTCTACAAGGGTGCCATCTTGGCCCACTTCTCTTTAACATGTTCAAAAGTGCTCTTTGTAGGAGATGCAAGGAAATAATGATAGCTGAATTTTCTTGTTTTAATCTATTTGATATATATATATATATATATATATATATATATATATATATATATATATATATATATATATATATATATATATATATATACATATACATATATATATATATATATATATATATATATATATATATATATATATATATATATATATATATATATAATTTATTGAAGTTATGCCTTGTTTGGCTAATAAATAACATAAAATAGAATACGTTGAAATGAATGAACCGAATGTGTATGTGAGACTCCTTCAAATCACTCCCGTCAACCTCACTCCGGCCAACATTCTCAATTCACTGCCAGAACAAAGAAGTTTTGTTCCTAAATCCCGCAAGCTAATCGGTTGCAAAGTGTCAGTTTCCAGGGTTAAGTCGGAGACGAGTAAATTTTGGGGCACAGCAATTTTCGTTAAAAAAATTGCTGAATGTTACACCATTATATTTTACACCGCTTTAATAACTTACTAGACTCATGAAAAGTAGCCGATATTAGCAATTCCCGTCCAATTTTTTTGCTTTCTAATTCGGGGAAGATTTTAGGGAAGAGTTGGGTTGAAATGATAAAGCATCATTTTGAGCACACGCAGATAGTTTATGAAAACTAAATTGACTGGAGGAGCAATCATGAAACTTAAGTCAGTAACAGCCTTTAATATTGAAGCTAAATTTTGGCAAGTCTCCATTATCTGGTCATTCTGTGGAGTCAAATTTTTGACAATGGAAAAAAGCGGAGATTGTGCTGACTTCTGACAGATAAAATGTCAAGAATTTCAATTTTCGATCGATTTTGTTATTGAAAATGGATTTGTACAATTCAATTTTCAATTATAAACCCTAAATGTCACTTTTTAGCTCAAAAGAATTAACTGCAGATACTAAATTGGCGAGAAATGATTGAAGATATGTGTCAATGCCATCTGCATTTTCCAAGCGAAAGTATCTTCTAAGCAATTTTTCACGCTAAGAAGTGAGCACAACTCTTGGTTAACTTCAAGCTAAATTTTCGTCGAAACAAATTTTACGTTAAACTTTGTATGAAAACTTCACGTGAAATCGAAGACAGTGCTAAGTTTATCATAAATATTTGTTCTAGGAGCAATAATAACAAAACAAATAGGAGCCACCAGGTCAAAATAGCACAGCCGCTGGACTTTAAGTTTTCGTTGTTTTTTTAAGCTTAGTAATGTGTTCGATGTCACGTAAAATTTTCATACAAAATTTCACGTGAAATCTGTTTCGGTAAAAATTTAGCTCGAAAATAAGCAGGAGTTGTACTCAGTTTTTAGCATGAAAAGTTGCTTTGAAGTTGCTCTCGCTTTGGAAATATAGATGGCACTGACACATGTCTCCAATCATTTCACGCCAATTAAGTTTGTACAGCACATTTTTTCCAGCTAAAAAGTGACATTTGGTGTTTGAATTTGAAAATTGAGTTGTGAAAATGTCTTTCTAATAAGAAAATCCATCGTAAATTGAAATTCTTGACATTTTATCCGCCAGGAATGGGCAGTGTCTCTGCTTTTCTCCATTACCAAAACTTTCGCTCGAAAGAATGACCAAATAATGGAGACATGTCAAAATTTAGCTTCACAATTAACTCAGTACCAGCCCTTAGCTATAAGTTAGGTTAAAAATGTACAATTAATGTTAAAGAAAAAATTAAATTAAATCAGAAAAAACTATAAGAAATCAAAGAAAACTGTTGCACGACTATTGCTTTAGTTCTGCGTATTTACCATTTCCTGATAAATCTAGAAAAATTTGGCATCAACTATCAAGTATTAGAACCAAATTAAACACCAAAATATTCAATAATAAATCTCAGTAGTTTTCCTTGCTAGTCTGCATACTATTTCGTCTGATTATCATTTTGGACAAAGTACAATATTTTCTACAAGGCTGTTTTTTATTTTGTTTACCTTATCTTATTTAATTTTGGCTTCGAAAATGCATTTACACTTGGTAATAACCAATTAATTTTAAATCCGCAATACTCTTCCGTTTTTTTTCTGAGTTTACGCGATAAGAAGGTTATGATTAAGATTAGACTTTGTGTAGTTTTTTTTTTGCATAGTAGCATAAATAATTTTCAAGTGCAACATTTTTTTTTATTCGGCAGACTTGCAAGGTTGTTGCTAAAAGTTTAAATAAATTGGATTTAAACAAGAAAAAATAACAAGAAGAAACGTGTAAACATACTCCTTGATTAGAACATGTATTTATGTATTTCATTATATATTTTGATTTATTTAATTAGCAATCATCAGATTTTTTCTCTTCACAAACATTTCAAACGTTTGCTGGCTCACACTAGTATACATTTTCATGAAACGTGCAGGAAAGTTTTGAAAGTTTATCAACAGTCAGCCGTGCTTCTGATTTGATTCTCATTAACACTTGTTAACTTCCAAAAGAACATAAACAGCCAGTGACGTAATTTGAAAGCATCAATCAGCACTTTTGTCTTATTATTATTTAATATTAAGCAACAGCATGCTGACAATAAAAAAACTGATGTATGCTTCAATTTGCATTCATAATAGTGCAGTCGAGAGTGAACTTTTGCAGTGCGAAGTCTAAATCGAAAATGATTTTCCACGCGATATTATTGCTTAGTGCAATTTGCATTACGACACACGCCGTAAGACGACAAAATGAAGTGGGTACGTTGAGATTATTAAATTACATTATGTCATAGTGCTAAAGCAGAAAATTTTTTCCTTCTGCAGAAAAGTACTTCAAAGTCTGCCGACGAAATAATCCAAACATCGAGGAGTGTATAAGAAGCTCGATTGAAACGCTGAGGCCTCGACTGGCCAAAGGAATTAAAGAAATCGGTATTCCACCGCTCGAGCCGCTGGAAGTCTCTGAAATCAAGCTGGAAGAGAATACTGGGGCCATTGCTTTGTATTCAACTTACAAGGATATTACGATCCATGGTTTATCAAAATGTGAGGTTCGTGAATTGAAGGTTGACTTGGATAAGGACTTCATGGAAATCAAACTTCATTTTCCCAGTTTGGTGCTAAGTGCAAACTATAAAATATCTGGGAAAATCATGATGATGCCCTTGCAAGGAGAGGGGCCTTGCAATGGAAATTTCAGTAAGTTTCAATGCATATTAATTTATTTACCAATATGTGCATTATTAATTCGCAGCCGATATCGATGTTACGAGTTACATAAAAACAGGCCGGGCTGTTCGAAAAGGAAAGGAACATCTGACCGTTGAAGATATTGGAGTGTCGTTTAATATTGGCGGAACCACTATTAAATTTGAAAACCTTTTTAACGGGGACGAAGATCTTGGAATGGCAGTGAATGCCTTTTTAAATGAGAACTGGGAAAGTATTCTCACCGAAATTTCACCAACCATGGAGAAGAAACTGAGTCATATGATGAAACTGATTGCTGCCAAATTATTTGAGAGGTTTACGTATGAACAATTATTGCCAGAGTAAAAAGGCTATTGCTGATAAGTATAATCACTTTTAATGAATAATTTCATTTCTATGTATTTATATTTCAATAAAATAGCAATTAATGTTGTGCACCAATCATTTTATTACAAGCAAGCGTGTATGGAATAAGGGCATTATATGAAATGAAGACAGAATCTAATTGATCATGAGCAAAGTAACGAAATTGTGATAATATGGGTGAAAGTGTGGAACAGAAATTTCCTGATCTAATAGTATTAGACTCACTTCATGTGAGAAAATCGGTGTAATACCACTGAATCTCCAACTACTGTGATAAACAACAACACATAGGAATTGAAACAGAGCTTTCACACAAATCCAGTTGGAAATGGAATTATTACAGAAGCAGTTTTTTAAACTTTTCCACCAGGTTCAATCGCATACTTTGAGCATCGTAAAATTAATTACATTTATATGGTGATATTCTAGCATGACATAGGAAGATCTTTTACGGTGCAATATTAGAAATGCATTCCAGCATTTATTAGATTGCATTGTATTGCAATTTTGTTGATGGTATTTAATGTATTAAATAGAGATGTGCTTAACTGCTCTTTTTACTGAGCAGTGATCGCAGAGAGCAGTTTGAGCAAAGAGCAGTTTAGAGTAGCAGCTATTCAATCGCAATTGCGATTGCAGTTTCATGCGTACGAAAAACCGCTCGCTACTTTTGATTGCTCATTGCCAGTGTTTGCTCGTTACCATCTCATCGCCTTCGATTTGTGCTTGATACAGCAACTTCTAGCCTCAGATTGCAATCGCATTGCATGCTTACAATGTGACTGTATTTTTCCGTGGCGATGGATGCTCATGTTTAGAACAAATGTAGTATGTTTGGGAATACGTTGCCTGTATTGATTCAGCACTTGCTAGCAGAAGAATGTATTGCCAAGTGCTTGGTAAATCGTATAGTAGTTTTGTTATTTTCAAAATGTCATACATTGGATGCAAGCAACGTAGTGAAATGTTATTATGCATGTACAGTATTATGCAGTATGTAATTTAATTTCGAAGATTTATTTTTCCTGGCTAATCTAAAACAATCGTTTTACCACTTCGCCTCACCGAAGCATGAAGTTTGTCGAAAATTTTATTGAGAAATGATAACAAAATTTTTACGTGTATTAAACATGCACCAACTAGGGGGCCAATCTCTTCGGTAAGGCTGGACATGAGTCACAACCCCGGTAGGGTTGGAGTGCAGTCATGAGCACCGCCGCAGAAGCCAACTGGCGAACCAAAAAGGATCTCAACATTTTTAGTGCTACTTTCAGTTTTTCGGGCAGATTTGATTTCCAATCCCAATATACGACAATCAACAGTCAACAGCCATTAAAATAAAAAACTTTGAACTTCCTTTTTGAGGGAGCCCGGACCCGGAAACCCCCCTGTGGATCCGGACGTATCTTCGAAACTAGGCCGCTTTTTTTCAGATTTGTTTGGAAATTTCGCCCGAAGCAACTCCGAAAGGTCCCCAAATTCATGCTAGACAAAAAATAATTTGGAAAATATGGACGTTTTTACCCAATTTCCCCTATCAAAAATGTTGTCGCCCTTAATATACTCCCCGACCACTTTCAATCATCGAAAGCGCCATAAAGACAGTTTTTGCCAAACTATGGCCAAAAAACCCCTTACTCCCCTACAAAACCGAAATTTTTGTATCACAGCAATAGATCTTGGCCCGTTATGTCCGAAACCACTCTAACCCAAAATTGGCCGATTTTGTCCGATTTCAGCTACTTTTACCGTATCTTCGAAACTAGGCCGTTTTTTCCTAGATTTGTATGGAAATTTCGCCCGTGAAAGGCGTAAAATAGGTGAATGAAAGTAAGTAGCTGTCCGAGCAAATGGTACTTCAAAAACAACAGAGGACCTAATTTGCCTCTGGCACGTTAATCAGAGGTGCTATGGTTGAAGTTAGATAGCCACTGCAGACTTTGAACAAAAAGCATTCGTCCAGGTAAAATCTGCGCTTTGCTAGAAGAAGGAGATTTAGGAGCGATAAGCGCTCATTGTAAGGCATATAAGGAAGATAATACTTAAAAAGTAAGGCGCGAGTGAACGTCCACTGTACATATTCAGTGGCATCAGAAAGGTAAGTGAAACGAGGAGACCAGACTTGACTACAGTATTCAAGTTAAGAGCATACTAGGGTAACAAATATTTGAACACATGTGGATATGCTGAAGGTATTGTGGCAGGAACGTATAGCAAGGCCAGGAATCCGCGAGGCACTATTAGTAACCGTACGAACATGAACATCAAATTTTAGTTTATGATCGAAGGTGACCCCCAAATCAGTAAAGTGTTCCACAGAGACAAGGACGGAATCACATATCACATAAGGAAAGGCATAAGATAGGGTCTTTAGAGAATAAGGCAAAGCAAAACATTTGGCAACATTTAACGATAGGTAGTTAGAGAAGCAGATGATCATTTCAGCTTTCAATTGCACGAACTATTTTTAAGTCATCTGCGTGAAGCAAACAAGATGACGATAAAACATTTGGAAGCTCGTTGATGAAGAGGTTGAATAAGAGCGGTCCTAGTATCGACCATTGAGGTACACCAAAAGAGTCGAGTCGAGAATTCTTTTAACTGGTGCTTCTAAAATGACTCAGATGAGAATTAAAAGAGATCTTGTTTGTTTCGTAACTTCTTGAGAACAATCTACCTATTGTTGTTTTTTGTTTTAGGCAGTACTGTTGTATTGGGTGAGCATGAATATTGTGAGTGCATGAATCTTTATGCCCATTTTTCACACAGTGTCCCGAAGAATATTAGACTTGTAACAATATGTTGTAGCTTTCGCTTGTCTCAGTTTGGCCAACGTGCATTTCCAGCGTAGAGTCTGCTATAGACTTTCGTGTTTCTTCACGATGTACGATGTTAAATTTACCCCGAAAATGGAAGGTTTTGATCGAAGAGATTCTACACCTTTTCAGGTTGCGATACGTTCAGCGTCGTACATCCTGCACTACAAAAGGACTTTAGGTTGATTATTTCATTTCTTGGGTTGCATATCCGAAAAATGTAATAAGTGAGTGGTGTATTAACGCAGATTATGGGAATAGTCAAAATTAGATGCGCATCAAATTAGAAATGTAATTAAAGATATGTAATTTTCGAGAATAGTACCATGAAAAAGAGACAGCGAGTGTTTAAGCGTGATAAAGAAAAAAAAGGTAAGGTCTTACCGAAAGTCTACCCAAATTCATATGGATACTTGATTGGAGTCCATTGTGCCAAAGTTTGCTAAGAAAAATCAACTAGCAGCTTCCACGACCCGCCTTTGGTAGGCTAGACCAGAAAGGTAATATAGCTGATTTTACATATGATTTTCTATGAGCTGTGTCTTTCACCTTCACGGGGTATAGTTATAATTATTTAGCCAATAAATGGGAGTATCTAGAAATGATATTAATGGTGTCCAGTCCCGGAAAAAATCAATTGATTGGAGTTGTTTTGGAAGTTGTTGAAGATCGGGAGTCACATATTGAGAGGCGAAGAACTATCTTATACAGTGAAAGTTTATATTTTGGTTTTTTTTTTTTAAAGTGAAGTTTACATTTTGTTATTCGTATTAAAGGCAGTGCTGTGTTTATGCTGTTCCTTGATAAAATAAACGAAACAAAAGTCATAAGCTGTCATAACAGAATAGCGATAGCTGAAAGAACTCTGTTACAGTAACTCGACAATTCCGCACAAAAGCGATCATGATTAGTGCGACACATGATTAGTGCACCGGATTTAAAGTACAACACATTCTGATGAGAACATTTATCAAAAAGAGCAAAATACGCAATAGCTAGTTCAACCGCCAGATATTAGTTTTACGAAAAATGCGCTTAGCGCTATGTATGCGCTAATGAACAATGCGTGAGAAAACTGTGTGAAAGCTTGAGCTAATAATTTTACATTTTGATTTCCGATTGAAGTCCCCAATGAATGATATTATCGTCCTAGTTCAAAGAAGCTATTACAAAAATGTCATTATTGTAAGTAATTTAATAAGGTGTGACAAGACATTGTTAAAGATAATAGGATTATAAGGTAATGCTCACGTCAAAATTTCGTGTTAGAAAAAACTTACCTAACACATCATTGGAGTGAAGTAATGGTAATTAAATAAACGACTTTCAGACTTAATATCCTTGTTAGCAGGTTTTCCGTTTTCATTTTGGTTGAATCTTAAAAAATATTGAGAAATAATATGTAAGCAGTCAATTTTTCGATGTCGGGATTGATTTAGTCCAAATATATTTCAAAATTTTCATGATTGTAATTTGTCAGTTTATTGATTCGAATGATATTTGATTTGATCCTCAAAACCAGATAGCATATTTTAGACGCTCTGAATCCTATTTAAGGCTCGGAATCCGTTATCGAATAAATGATTTAGATGTTTCCATTCACTTTTTTGAACCTTCCAAATGTAGCTCATCAGAATGGAATAATCCGATGATCCTCCATCGCCATTCACCTTCCTACCACCCCTTTAAACGATCAAAACGGTGTCAGTTAACTCACTATCATCTAGACAGCACGTTTCCTTGAAATGCTCCAAATCTTTAATGTATACAGAACCATTCTAGTTAGTGTTTTGCTGCTACCAGACGAATGGGCCTCACGGGATTGAATTTTTCGCTTTTTAAATTTTGTGCGTTATTTGTCTTTGCTTATGAGTATTGATTCGAGTTTAAACAAGATGTGAATATTTGTATTTTTGGGCATAATTTGCTATCGCGACGAGTTTCTTGATTTTTTATTTCGTTTTCGCGTGTTAAGAGAAGCAGTTTTGTGCTGGAAGTGCGGGGAAAATGTCCGTGTAAATCACGACACCTTGATTTGAAGAAGTCCTGGAACGATTTATAAGTAGGTTGGACACCATAAGCGGCAAAAAATCAGGTGCATATTTAAAGTTTCTGCAATGATGGCTACTTGGTTTTCAGGTACCCACTAAAGTTTGGAGGACATTTGCCGTTTTTTTGCATATTATCTTAAATCTCTTCCGCCACATGTCATCAGACTTGAGACAAAAATAATGCTTTTGAGACAAACAGTCATTGATTGGCTAAGTTTTTGTCGGAATGTTGTTTTTGGAACGGCATGAAGAAAAGCATAATCGGCGGCCCCAAGGCTATTTTTGAGATCGATGAATGCACGGTGGGCCAACTGAAAAATTATCGCGGTCGGCTTGTATTGGGCCAATGGGTTTTTGGAGGTAGTTGCCGTGAGGTAAGAGAACCGTTTGTGGTTCCCGCTGACACACGAGACAGGAGAACGTTATTGGGAGCTATCAGAAAAAATATTGCGGATGGCACGGCCATATATTCAGGTTGTTGGTGTGCATATGACTGTCTGGAACAAACTGGCTATTGACATCTGATAGTGAATGATGAATTTTATCGATTCGGTGACTGGCACCCACACTCAGAACATTGGGAAGTTCTGGAGGAATTTGCGAGGTGCCGTGCCCTAGTTTCTGCGTAAAAAAGCCCATTGGACAGGTTACATAGCCGCATTTTAATTTAAGTGCCATTTTAGCTATAACAACTTAATCGAAGGCTATGGCCATGGCAGCCATGTACCCACTCACTGATGTTGCTTCATCATTCACCATTTCTGAAAATGCAATAGAGCTATACTTATTTGAGAATACCAAGAAAATTTTTGCATCATTTAATGTTTATTTTGAATGTTTATCGTTTTATTTGAAACTAGTTACAGTGAAGAATTGTTATTATGATTTCCAATAAACTATTGTCACTATTAATTAAATTTTTTTACGTTTTCGATGTACTTTCAACATCTCTATACATTCTACTACATCTCCTGCTGATTGTTTGAAAATGGGAGCATGGAGGTGGAGTTAAATTTTAAATTTGAAAAATATAAAGAAAAAAATCAATTTTTCACAACTGCCCAGGGGCGGCAAGAAGGTCAAATCCGGCCCTGACATTTATATATTTTATTTTTCAGATAAGAGCCCACCCAGCTAACAAGTTGATTTATTTTAGAAAGCTAATCAAGTATTACGGAACGGGTCTGACATTCTTCAGTCATTCAAATCCATACGTAAGTAATTTCATTACAACGTCTGACTCATAATCTACGGAAGCGATAGTAAATGTTTCACAGTAAGCAGGGGCGGATTTGCCACTAGGCCCGGTAGGCCCGGGCCTAGGGCGGCAATAGCGATAGTAAATGTTTCACAGTAAGCAGGGGCGGATTTGCCACTAGGGCGGCAAATTTCGAGGGCGGCAAATTTTCGATTTTTTTTTTGGGCGGCAGTTTTTTTTCTATCGTATATGAGCCTCAAATGGCGCACAGACACGGAGATCTGGTTGTCGACTTGGTTGCAGATATGGAATATCTGCGACCAAATTCACTGTCTGTGGGCTAGTCTCAGATCTAGTTTGTTGGCAAATATCGCAAGTCTCCAACCAATTCGGCAACCAGATCTCCGTGTCTGTGGGCCATTTAACACTTCAAGCCAACCGAATTCTCTAATGAATCAATGCACGCAAAAATTCACTTCTGATGATTTTTTTCGGACACTAAAAAGTTTGACTTATAATAAATATCGAAATGCGATCACAGTAAAGGACCAAAAAAAACTCAAAAAAACCTCAAAAGTGCCTAGAAAGTATCTGAAAATACCTAAAAAGAGCCTGAAAAGACCTAAAAAGATACTAAAAAGAACCCAAACAATAGTTCTTCAATTTAGGAAAAGCTTATCACAGGTAATTATTTGCGAGCATTCATTTTTCAGAGAATTTTTTTTAAATATTATATTACAGGGTATGTCAACTACATGCGAATCTCTCTTTATTTTTGATGTTTTTTCAAATTGTACTTCATTAGGGAAATTAATTTCTATAAAAAAATTAAATCTAGAACATCATAGGTCAAAATATCTCGGGTTCATCCTTAATTAATAACATATCGAACATTAATTTACAGTAGTCGAGTTCATAGTTGATCTCCAGTCAAGTGCGGAAGCAAACTTTGAACGGAATAGTAAACTTACTTATAAAAATATGAGCGAAGACGTTGGAATTATATGCGATGTAAAGGTGTATACGGTTGTGGACTCTTAAAAATTTGTATATTTGGATTCTTCTTTTTCAGGTACTTTTAGGTTCTTTACCGTGTGTGTATTTTAATAATTATTTGTGTGGCAAGGGCGCGATATTAGGGAATTTTTACGAACGAACCGGTGCCAGTTTTGATCTGATATTCCTATTTTGTGAGCTCGAGCGCAACGAAAAACAGCGCAGTATTCTAGGGAATCGCGCAATGTTACATTTAATATAATTCGCGAAAAGGGCGGCAAAAATTTCTGAGGCCTAGGGCGGCGAAATTGTCAAATCCGCCCCTGACAGTAAGTATTCTGTGTAATTGCGAGGATATTAATGTATAATGCCGCAGCTGTAAACATTTCCGGACAGAACAGGCAGTGATCTCAAACTTAAATTTAATTTTGTAAATTATGTTTCTGATAAAGCACACTTAATTAATTAATTCAGATTCAACAAATATTGTCTGAGGCGAAAATACTTACATAATTTACTTTAAATAGAAACAAGGATTATGGTAAGTCAGCTTCAGGTCATTAGCTGCATATTCCGCTGATTATAGCAAATAAGTAACTTACAAAGTTGTCGGAGATTTGAGCAGGGTTTATCTGCTATTTCTCTGAATTCATTGAGTATTTTTTAGCACATCAAAGTTCGATACGCTTCAAGTATACTCATGTTTTTTCATTTAACCTACAATACTGAGCCTTTTTCATTTTTCACTTTGTTCAAAGCAGTTATTGAATTTCAGGAAACCTCATCATAAACTGTGACGAACTAATGAGCCTTACACTTAACGACAGCCCCTTGAAATTGACTCATCGGATCCCGAACAGATTTATTCGTGGACATTTCACATTCACCAACACCACTAAATAGCAAATCTACTATCAGAGTCCATGTTAATGTCTATGGCCCTCGAAACTGTTATCATTTGCCCGAAACGCTTCGCATCATCTCTTATCAGTTAGCTATTGAATGCAAATTAACATAAGAGCAAAAATGATGTTCGAGACGTTCCCATTGTATAAACTTGAGTCCGCGATACACGGATTCAATCATTCATCGAACGTTATTGGTTGAGAACGGTTCTATCTTCGGTTTGGTGAACATTTTCGAAAATTTAAATCCTTAACATAGCTTCTGCTCGGCAAACGGTTTCATTTTTAACTGATATTCCTGTATAGCCTTTTTTGTTCAGTAGAACAGACTTTTAGTTTTGTGAAAATACAATCTAAGAAATTGTCCTTGCAATCCTTTTTAACGCTTTCGGTTCAACAGTGCTGTTCGTGTGAATGAAGCTCCGTGGTTTTTTATGTCCAAAATGAATAACCGAAAATTCTTTTTCGATGAATATTTAATTTCAAATCTTCTATCCAACTTTTCAACGTAAGACGATACGAAGTGCTGAATTATCAGGACGATTCAAAAAAAATTCGATTAAATTAAATATATCAAAAATAAAAAAGCTGAGACTTTCCAATACAGTGAGTGTTGAAGAGTGAAAACAGAATTTAAGACCGTTGCGGAAATATCTAGAAAGTGTTATATTGATAAGATTTTAGTTCGTAGTGCAAATAGGTTTAATATTCTGTGATCATCAGTTTGATTAAGTGTTTATTTTAAGTTTGCTTAGTGCTGATTCTTTTAAGTCGAATTGCTGTTTTCTGATCAGTGAGTGTTTTCGTGAAAATGTCGTTTTTACCGAAATTCAATTTCACCAAACGCCAATGGATGACATTATGTGTAATTGGGCTAGCGGATTTCTGTAATGCAATCTGTGTGAGCTTACAAGCGCCATTCTTTCCGAATGAGGTATGTATGATTTTACATTGAATAACTATATTCTAAAGAACGGGCTACTACATATTTATTATTAATTCAAATTGGAATTATTGTTATTTTATTATGACTTTTCTGAAACAGTAGTGTTACATTGTTGACGTTGCTTATCAGCCTTGCAGTAAATTTCCCGTAAACAACATCAACTTGGTTTAGCATCTTGTTAATAGATTTAGCCTGAAATTGAGATGAAAGTTCGTTGCCAATCATTTGAAACGTTCCTGTCTTATCATTTTGAGAATTGTAATTTTATTGCTTTCTCTAGTGTTTTGATTACTACTGGTTCGCCTAGCAAGAAAATAATTGTAAGTGAAGAGGCAGCGCAAATAGGATTACGACGAGTTATGAAGTATTAAAACTACTGACACAGTATTTCCGCTTTTGTATTGCGACTGGAATGTGGCTCGTGTAATAAAGTGTTTTGCGTTAGTCATTTAATTTATTTGACTTATTGATGATCGCGTTTTAAATTGTTGCATTATATTTATTGTATGGTATTAAATAAAGTTGACCTCAGTTTAATGTATTCCAGACACCAATTACATTTATAGTGAGTTTACTCGACATTATAAATACAGCGTTTGCTTAATGTGTTGCTTAGGCTTCAACCGAAAATCTTTCGTCTTTTCAATATAATGCATTATATTGTTCGTTTTATTGCATAGCCAGCACGTTGATTTGCCTTTTTTTTTATCTAACTTTGAAAATTAAAGACTTTTGTTTATAAACCAATTATCACTTAGAAGATAATGGGAGAAGGTGAGCGTAAATTGCCATAGAACTATCGATATCGATAAAAAAATCGAAATACACTCACACTTAAACACAAATTAAACGTAAAAGTTGATTCGAAACTAGCTCATCTACAAAATAAATACATCGTCTTTTAATCTTTGGCTTGCCATAAAAATAATTATTCAAGATGAAATAATATTTTGGATCGTTATCCTTAGCTTTTATGGCATTAGAAAAAAAATTGCACGAAATCGCACGTGTATCAAACAAATTCAGATGCATTGAACGGTTCAACGAGTTTGTTGCACAGCACACTTTGCAGTTGTGTTTTCTCGACTACTTTTGAGGTGTTAGAGGTAGTCAGCGGCATGAAAAAATGCGTATTTTCAAGAATTTTTTTTTTGTCAGATTAATTTATTTTAAACAACAAACGCTACAAAGCTGTTGTGCTATGTTTTAACTTTAGGTGATGATAATTTAAAATAAAAGTATTTATGGTGGACTAAGTTATCACCATATTTGTTGAACCCCGCCCCACAAGTCGTAGTTTGCGATCATCATCATAGCATTTTACTTGTTCACTCATATTCAATCAGACTTAAAAAATATTATGTTTAATAGTTAGTTTGGTGCCTGATCGAGGCTTTTTTCTTTTTTTTTTGAAAATTAACAAAATCGCGGCCGCACACAATTTACTCGCGGATTTTGAATGAAGAACGTACTAATATATTTCACGGTAAAAATTCTATGTTAAAATTTTCAACAATACGGGCTGATATATAGGTCCATCAAAATGTGGTTGGGTTTTTCATCAATAAAGTATAAAAAATTGTTATGTATAAAATTCAACTAAAATGATGAAATTTCGCCCTATTTCGTTGAAATATTATTTACCTTTTCGAACGGACTTGGTTGAAATTTCAACCCAATTTTGAATTGGATTCTTGTTGTTTAGTTGCATTTTGAGCCCTTGAATCACTGAAAGCACTTGAATCACTGAAACCACTAATTTACTTGAAATACCGAAGTAAAACGATGTGTTTCGTTAGTATGCAAAACCATTTGGATGGTTACATATAGACCACTTGAGTAAACAAACTGAAAAATATGACGCATTCAACGAACGCTTTCCAGTTTACTTTGGTACATATATAAAATACCGTTGTTTCTCATAAATTCCTAGATTTTCTTATGACCCCGGAAAAATTTCATCTCTGCTGGTTGGTTTTGTCAGAATTTTAAACCAAAAAAGTATAAATGTCATATACATAGAGCGTTAGTGTTTGATTTTGGTTGATTTTTTACAATATTTGAGATGAAAATGTCTGCATATTAGCTTTTCAGCTTCACCAAGTAAAATTTTTCACATAATTGTGAATTAAACCAAGAAATAGTTGAATAAGTTGAGTTTTCGAACTTAAATTTTTTACCGTGTACCTACTTATAATAAATATGTTCTAATAAAAATAATCATTTGAACATGCACTAGCTTTTTATGCTTTTAATAAGCATTATAAAATTTATTGTTTTGTCTTGCTTTGGTTTTTGAATGATAATGGTCACCAACTTTGAAATCATAGTTTCGAGAAAAACTCATTTAAAGTTTTAGACTCTATTCGATTACTTATCTATTGCTGGGCCGTGGTGGCTCCTCAGATAAGGTCAAATATATAAAATATAATAAATACGTAAGCTGAATTAATAATGAATAATATTTACTTTCCTAAAAAAATTTTGCTCCACTATTGAATTTTTGTAAAGAGCCGTCCCTCAATACAAGCTGCCGAAAAAAACAACGCGAAATCAATTCTATACCCAGACCAAGGCACTGCCTCAGTGCATAAAAATATTTGTACCAAAAAAGAACGACAAATTCAGTTCTATACGGCGATGTGCGTGCAGTGTTGTTCATTAGTAAAGGTAATTATTTTAGGGCAAATGAGGAAAGTAATGGACAAATTAAGAACTTTCGAAATCAATAATTCTGAAGTATTTTGCATTTTTATTTCGTTAATGCTTTATATTTGGGCGATGAAACATTTACAAAATACCAAATAGAAGGACAAATAATTGAAATATAAACTGATTGAAGAATTGTTTCATAGATATTTAGGAAAGACCCCAACAATATATATTTGAAACATTACTGTTTTTGTATGTATGTGCTGATTTTTAAATTGGTAATGCAGTTGATCTGTGAAATTTAATTTGCCACCAGTGTAAAACTAGTAAATGTACAAGTGTCCAAAGTGTTAGATCATGCAGTTTAAGTGACATTGAAATTTTTTTTGCTTGAATGCTAAAACTTTTTGTTACTACGGATTTAAACTATTTTCATCTAAATCAAGTATAGCTATGATTAATTATTGATTGATAAATACTCAAAACGAGTTTTATGATAACTTATAAGTTAGCCCATTTAATCAAGAAACTTATCCGTGACATTAAAAATTAAAGAAAATAGAAAACCAGCCCCAAATTTATTAATTTTAAATGTTTCGGAACAAGAGATTTCTACATTCTAAATATTTAAATTCTAACATTTATGGTTGTATTAGTATTTTTGATATGCATTTGCAAACATTATTTTCTCTCTGGACTCTGGTCTGGGTTCTAAAAGCTCCCACACAATGTCTAATTATTTTCGATTGTTTTGGGTTTGAAGGATTGAACTCTGCTTTTTGTGATTATAAGAATACTTCTCAAGCGGACATTTTTTTTTTACTTTAAACTTTTCTTTGCAATAAATTACAATATGTTTTAACATAAAACCGGAATATTTAAGTGTAATCCACCCTTAGACATCTCTAAATTTGTTTTCAATTTCGAATAAGTTGTTGCTCAGTTGATATTTATCCCTTACATTTTCACAATTCGCATCTGGACTCTGATATATGCAAACAAAAGTTGGTATTCCATTTTCATCCTTCCAAAATGTGCAGAGGTCATTTAGATGTTTGGGATTGTTGTCTTCTTAAAGAATCTAGTTATGTTTTGGGGACCATGCAGCAGCTACGCGGACTTCAACAATCCCTTCTTGTATGAATTCAGTATTAGTTGAGTATTCAGGTTTCTGGTGAATGCAATCAACTTTCCTTTTTCAGAGAAGCACCTTTAAACTTGCACCTTTGCTGAATGTTTGACGGTTTGCTGCAACAATATCTCCCTGCTTTTGGTCCAAACCTTCTTCCAATAATTGAAAATAACATAAGATGGCTCATTGGTTAATATTATCTTATCACAATCGCAGTCCGCATTCTCCTATGCCCGACTCAATCTTTTTTGAGTTTGTATATATGCTAGTAGCGGTTTTGAGTGTGTGCTCCTGTTTGTGCTCATCCCAGATACTTGAAACCTGCGACTATTTGTATTTATGGACACCCAAAGTCATTTTATAATTAGTTTTTTTTTTGCCTGTCGCCAGACTTAGAGCCGGGTTTTTCCTGAATAGCTCAATAATCAATGATTTGTTTTCGTATGTACCTTTACCTGGCTCATCATCGATATAATCATGCTCTTTATGCTTCATAATCAACTTTTTAAATATGGAACACTGGTTTTGGCTTATTTTTGCTACTTACTTCACACTAATTCTGAATATTTCAGGATGGGTAACCAGAAACACAATTTTGAAACGTTTTTTTATTAAAAGCATTCATTTTTTAACCTGTTGCTATGATAGAAGAAGATAACTAAAGAATCTTATACAAAATTGGCAATGGTATTTCATACACAATTTTCGATTACGGATTAATGTTCGACCAGGTAGGAAAGAATTACTCGCGACTCGATTTTGTGAAACACACTGTACTTTTCAAGTTGTTGGCTTTTCAAAATCAGGAATTTTTTTCGTTTAGAAGAAATTGTAGAAAATTGTAGAAGCTGTCAAATTATTTTCAAGCAAGCTCATTTGTTTTATTTCTAGCCTGGTGAGATTCAGTGTTTTGCATTATTTTGTGGAATGTTCAAAAGATGTTTAAGTCCCGAAACAGAGGATTATATCGGATTTTTACTTACTACAAAAAAATTACCTTCAGGCTGTGAAGGTTCGGACTGGAATTTGCTCTCAAATAACTTCAACACTATCGTAATTGCTCTCCTATTGGTGATCTTTTACGAGGGTTGATCCAAAAGTAGTAATAATCGGCTATTTCCAGTTTGCATAAGATTATAAATTTTTATTACCTCATATACCCACTAAGGCAGCATAAAAAGAAACTTATAAATAGGCCACGATTCGAGAGAGGTACATTCATTTGATGATCAAAATGGAAAAAAAGGAAATTAGAGCTATCATTAAGTACTAGTGTTTGAAAAAATGGTCTATCAAAGACATACACAGCGACTTTGTGGCAACATTACGGGATTTTGCTAGGCCAAGGAGTTCCGGCTATGAAAAACATTCACTGGAGTTGAACACCGCGAAAGACGTCCATCTACATCCATAAGACAACGTAAAACAAGTCAAAGATATCGTGTTGGCAGATCAAAGAGTGACAATCAGGCATGTAGCTGAGGTTACAGGGATATCGTAGGGCAGTGTTCAAAGTTTCGCTGCCACCGAATTACATATGAAGAAGGTCTCTGCGTTTTGGGGGTCGAGAATGTTGACCAACGACCACAAGAAGAAACGAGTCGGCATTTCGAGGGAGAATCTCGAAAAGTTCCAGACATAACAGTAGAATTTTTTATAACATCTTGTAATCTGCCTGGATCCACCATTTTGACCCAGAAACCAAAAAGCAATCGATGACCTGGAAGCGACCCTCTTCACGTGATGCCGAATGGATGTTATGGTATCAGTTTTTGGGACGCTGAAGGAATTATTATGTTTGGAAAAGAAAGTCACTATATCAGGCTCATACTATGCAGACCAAATGAGAAGATTGCAGGAAGCTATTAAGAAAAAACGATGCGGCAGTTGCGATCGCTTCAATTCAAGAAACAGGATCTGAACTGCAACCTATTCGCCAGATCTAACTCCCAGTGATTTCTACATCTCTCCTCGGCTCAAGGAACACCTTCGGGGCAAGAAATTTGAAGATGATTGTGAAGTGATGGCCCCTGTTGCGGCGTTTTGGCAGAGTAAAGACAAGGGTATCCTGGGTTTGGAAAAAAGATGGGCTAAATACATTAACTTGTTAGGAAAAAAAATCGTTTAAAAATAAATATTTTTCTTAAGTTTAATCACCTTGGTCTATATTGTTTACCAGTACTTTTGAATCAACCCTTGCACTTCAGAAGTAACTGCAAATTGTAGGCGGGTAAAGTAATCCTCCACTCGCTTTATGCGCTATTTTTTCTCAACATATGTTGAGACTGTGCTCTAGTTGTCCTTGTTATTGAACATCGATCCACGATTAACTCGGGCATGACCCAACCAATCGTGAACTCGAGGTTGCTTCTCAAATTTGCGGATCGATTGCACGCAAAGAATGTATGGTGAATGTCTTTGTAATGCACATACATGGTTTACCCACCTTATATGTTTTTTTTCGGTTAAGGCACGTTCAGAAATAATCGTGCCTCGTTAGGAATTAGCACATGTAGAAGTTTATCACTCCGTGGTCATTGAGAGGTAAAAGAACAGCTCTAATTTCCAGCCATATAATGGATGCAGATAAATATTAAGCATATTTAGATATTATGAGCAACACAATAAAGGATCCCACCACAAACCATTTTGAGTCTTGTGATTTGGAGTTGATAGAGCTGGATTTTTGTAGTCTACGATTTTACGAGTGTGGGTAACTTTGTTCCTGATTTGACAGGTACGCATCATTGATAACTCAAACCTGAATTCGAACCAAGGCCATCCCACGCTAGAAATCAGCGCTTTACTTTCTAGGCTACACGAGTAATGTTAAGAACACAATACTAGGAAAACTGAAGAACATATTTTACCTAGAAAACAGCTGTCCTATTTATTTTAAAATATATTTTGCATATATCAGTATCTTGTAGCTACCAAAATTACTATACACTTTGTTTTTTGAGGTAAAATTACCACAGGCTTGTGTTATTCGATGATTTTCAAAAAGCGAAGAATACAATATACCGACAGAAAATCAGTACGTAAATTTTTAATGTTAATTCACTGAAAATTACTTTAGTGGAAAAAAAATGCAAGCAGCAAATAGTTATCAAGAAAAATAAAAATTACCTTGAACATAAAGTAATATATAAAATTATATAAAAAGCTCGTTAGTTCTCTTAAAAATTATATTTATGTTCCTCCAAATATAAGATTGACCAATTAACAGGTTTGCTTAACTTAACTTAATATTTCTCCAGTAGTATTGCAAACAACAAAAATCGATAAGGTCGCAAGATTTGCCGCTATTATTATTCTTTCATTTCTTTTCTTATATCGCAATTTTCGTAAATCATACCTCACTAAATTTGTACAATATTCCTTACAGGCTGAAAAGAAAGGATGCACCGCTACAGAATATGGTTTAGTTTTCGGAATATTCGAACTGATAGTATTTTTAATATCGCCAGTATATGGTCAATACTTAAATGCATTAGGACCGAAAGTATTATTTAATGGAGGAATATTCACAACAGGAACAGCAGCAATTTTGTTTGGACTTTTGGACAGAATACCGGTGAAAATTTTCTTGAATGTTATTAAACATTGTTTTATAGTCATATTGATTTGTTCTTAGGGTCACACTCTGTTCATAACTTTGGCATTCGTGATACGTATCGTTGAAGCTCTTGGCAATGCTGCATTCCTCACAGCATCGTTCGCAATCATCGCGCGAGAATTCCCAAATAATATTGGAACCACATTTGTACGTATTTTGAAGAATTATGCTTGAAATGTTTTGATTTCATTAAATTTTGATGAATTTTTAGGCCTCGCTTGAAACGTGTTTCGGGTTAGGATTAATTGTGGGACCGACAGTGGGAGGAGCTCTTTACGCACTTGGTGGATACTATTTACCATTTGTTGTGTTAGGATTTTTATTATTCCTGACAGCGTTACTCACACTTTGTATATTACCCAGACATCCAACCGAGGCTCCAAGTGAAACACGAGGTCGTAAGTATCATATTTACCTTATTCGTGAAATATTCGATTCGAACTTAATTTAACCTTTTTTGCATTTTGTTTCTTACACAGCATCCCTGAGAACAGTTCTGCGAATACCAGGTGTATTAGTTTGCTCCCTGGCTATTTGTGCTACAAGTGCATCCATTGGATTTTTAGGAGCAACCTTGGAACCGCATGTTCGACAATTCGACTTAAGTCCTATATTACTAGGTAAATGCTCGTGTAAACAAAGCAAATGTTACAAAAATTTCTAAAAACTTCCTTTTTTATCAAAATTATTATAATTTTCTTGAAACTCACTAATTCATTAAGTTAAACTACCTCAGTCATAAATAATAAACACATTATCTATTTTTTATTTCAGGCATGATTTTTGTAATCAATGGCGGAGTGTATGCTCTCACAGCTCCGATCTGGGGCTGGATGGTTGACAAATTCATGAATCCAAAAGTTTCATCTTTGTTGGGCACAATTTTCGTGATGGCTGGATTCTGCGCAGTCGGACCAGCACCATTTATTCCGATGGAAACGTGAGTATGCTCGAAGAAACTGTTTATTAACTAAATCCAAATAGCGATAACGAGCTATTTGTTGCATGACCTTTGTCTCGCAGCTACCACTCACTCTTATATTCTCAACGAAAATAATCATTTTGCATTGGTTGCCATCGAGTTGTTTTCAATATTGTTCTACAATATTTACAAAATAATATTATTCAGCAAGTAATTGATAACATAATCTGTAGACTTTCTATTTTGAATCCAATAGGAAATTAAGCAATGTCGTCCTTGGATTGGTCCTTCATGGCGTCGGTATTGCAGCTCTTCTCGTAGCTAGTTTCTCAGATGCTCTTCGAACTTCCGTGTAAGTAGTGAACATGTCCGGGACTCGATTCGTGAAACGTATTGTTAATATTTGTTTTTCTTCATAGACGGAATGGCATGCCTGATAATATTGAAACATATGGACTCATATCCGGCCTGTGGACCTCAACATTCGCTTTGGGAGCTTTCGTTGGCCCGTCAGTGAGTGGAGCTCTGTATGACTCAGTTGGATTTAGAGAAGCAAGTTTGTTTATCATAGGTAAGAAAATTGAAGAGTTTCTTAGTTGACAGAGTATTGGTTGCTAGCCTGTGCGGTCCATGGTTCAAATCCAGCTATGATCTCACACACCGTATTAAGAGTTATTTAGTTCGAAATAGGCACCTGAGTCAAGTGAGGAGTAAACTGGTTTCTCAAATTTACTTCACCTTATTCGTTTACACTTAATGTGCGTGTAGTCTCTATTGATTTCAACCCCTAGACTCAACCAGGGTTGCCATGGTGCATACTTTCCTTTAGACTATTGACTTAGGAATCTTAATTTTTCAGGCCTTCATGCCGTTGTTGGTGTCACTCTGGCTATCTTCCTATTCTCCGAGCGTAAACCAAAACTGTACAAAGAATTGGATCAATCTCAGCCCTTACTTAAACACAAGCGAAACGGACATGATGACGCTACGATGAATGGAAGCGGTTTGTTCTATACAGATGAACCGGCACCAGCCACTGAACCGTTTTTCTGCAAAAACTTCAGCCGAACGTTGACCGACGATTGGAGAAGGTATTTTTTATATTCCGCACGGCTGACTTAACCGCTTCATGCATGCTAATTATGTCTTTTTTTTGTACAGTGTAGCCTAACTAGTTATTAAACCACCTTTTTCAGGACTACTGAAAGTGGTTCGCCAATATCAATGGGCATGCGGCCATACTACGGAAGTGCCGACTGCCTACGATCAGTTGCGAACCTGCAAGATGCAGCAGCGTAACGGATGGCAGTGTATTTATGTATATTTTTTTATATTTTTATTAAAGTTAGGTGACGCTAGTGAATTTATCATTGTTGTTAAGATCTTGGTTTTTTTTTAAAGCAAGACTATTGATACATTTCAACTCAAAGACTTGTTTTAGTGCTAAATAGTAGATTTACAGCTAGAACGTAAGGCCGATAAAATTAAAGCAATTTCGCAAATTAAGTGAAAGTCTATTTTTATACCGAAATTTTCAAAAAAAAAACCATTTGTATTGTTGTTCAATGCATAAATTCAATTGTCGATTTAAGATTGCATTGAATGAGTAAACTCTGTAGAGTCAAATGCCGTTAAATTTGTGTTTCCAACTCAAATCAATGTTGTGGGTGACTGTATGAGCAAAGTTTGTTAAGTGTGGCTTTTTGTAGTAAAATAATGGTAAGTCATGACTAACTTTTGTTGTCATCCAAGCCTCATTATTACGTTAATTACTCCTATAATTACAAAATATTTTAAATGGAAGCATTTCCTGAACTTCATTTGTAGCTCACTTTTTAAAGTAGCCATCAGGGAAAGAATATGTTTGACATATTCAAAGTGTAATAATTGTATGTAGTATATGGTGTGTTTGCCAAATTAAATAAACGAAGTTAATGCGATTTCATCTACTTGATTTTTAGAACTTTAAAAAAATGTTTGGACTAGAGACTGATTAATGGTACGAGAGACTGTAATATATAGTTTGATTTTTAGGTATAACCTAAATTATAACAAGGTTTATCTTTCTTCTTCTCAGTATCAAATTGTGAAATACATCTAATAATACGATTAAGTTTTTTTACAATCTTTAGGTAGTTTCAGAGATACTTTCTAGACAACAAGAAGATTTTTGCATGTGCAATTGACATTATTTTGTAATGTAGTATGAAATATGGTATGACCGACTAAGGTGCAACATTGATGAACCCTTTTAAAAGGAACTATCTTTTCTATAAAAAGCAACGCAAGATCTTTGTGTTGTCATTTGGATTAGGAACAATATTTTTCACAAAATACTGCCGTTTCTACTGACTATTGGCGTTTCTACTATGAAACGTTAGTAATTAAGATTCCAGATGTTAACGATGCAGAAGAAAAACTTAGCGTAGGTACAGATAGGTGTATTGATTAAAAACGTGTATTCCAAGTTTGCTAGGGAATTCAGCTTTAAAATGCTTGAATTAATTACAACAATAACTATATTTAGTAAACAGCACTACTAAGTTAACATATCGACGCGTTCGCTTTCGATCACGTCTTCTTCAGAAGTGCGTCACATCTAGTTGCAGATCAGCGTCCTCCACTTTAAACGGTTGCCAGACTTCTTTCCCTGTTCGGTTACAGCGGTGCCAGCATACAGAGGTTGGTAACAGTGTCTCCATTTACAGGGTTATCTCAGATATCTTACACAATTAATCATTTGTTATAATAAAGCTTTGAAAAAATTTGTTGTCGCTATCTATTGCTATGATGTCTGAGAGGTTAGGTTAGGATATGTCAAGTAACTGTCAATCAGAGAGTCTGCCTAAAAGTTACATATTGGTGTATTAGAGACTCGTTGTGATAGCACGGATATACTTTCTCTTAGCCACTGAAGTCTGGAAGCCATTTAGTTCTTTTCATGAACTGTAAAGCACCCTTTAATTCGATAAGAAATAGAGACCTGAGAAGAAGAATGGCCCAAAATAGGCCATTCTCTTCCTCGCAAAAGCCGAACATTGGCACATGAGACGAAGAACGGACACCTCCTCATCATCTGAGCCACAGGTCTACTAGAAATTGATGAACCCTACGCCCAATTGTTGTGCGTGCTGCCATGTTAAGAAGTGGCCTTGAGAATGGCCACAACACAGTGGAGAGCACTACGGGTTAAACTCATCAGCGACTTGATTCAACGCGCATTAACGGGGTTTCAGAAATGTCTGTAATCGCACAGGATGATTCTTCCACCCAGAACTACCTAGCATCCTCGCACGAGGCGTTTATGCCTAATGGCTAGGCTGACCGATAATATTGGTATACCTATGCTGAAAAGGAATAGACCACCGGTAGCAGAGTGCCAAGTCTTGCTAGTTGATCGGCCACACAGTTGCCCCGAATCAAATTCAGCTCATCCAAGCGCATACCTCTGCCAAACTTTATTATTTAGCTTTGAGCTATCAGTATACATATGAGTATACCCTTATTTGAGAGGAATACCGTCATTTCATTCATCTTTACTTGGAATATGAGCTGAAAACTCGAGGTGCAGTAGAGTATCCGGAGCTATGTAGTCAGCCTTCGCTGGCACGGAGACTCCCTCAGATAAGATTCTTTTATGGTCACATTCAATTCTAATCCATGCTGAGAAACAAAGCAGTTTTACAGCGCCCGATCAGCTTGCTGTAGGATTATTAAATTGGTTGTTAGTCACGAAACCAGTGCAAAATGCGTATAAGTATGTGCACCAAAAGTGCAGCCAGCTTTTGGCTTTAGGCCCAACCTTCCATTAAATCACCACCCCTTATAGGCTCAACTACAGTGGTATTAAGCCATGCCACAATGCAAGGCTGCAAACTAAACCTCCACTCTATGGCAGCAAAATGCACTAAAAGCCCTCCGTACTCTTTCTACTATGTTATCGTTCTAGAGGAGCTTCAAATCAAAGATGAATTGCACATCTATGGCTCAGATCAAAGGATATTCCGTTTAGTTTGGGTAAGCTGTATCGAGGAACTTTATATTTTCTTGTAAATAGTACTAGCTTCGTTTTAATGGAACTAGCATTCAAGTCGCCTTTCCAGCTCCAAAGTGAAGAGTGATTTAGCTCCTCCAAGAGTATATCTATATACTTTCCTGACACTGCTATGGCTATATTGTTCTTACAAGCAACCACGTTACGACCGGTACAATCCAGCTGCCTCTGAAGAGTAAGAGAAAACCAAGGAGAGACAAATTTCCCTTGAGGTGAATCCGTGTTGACCTCTCGTTGCAAGTGAGCATTTCCTATCGAAGAAAGTATCAATCTGTACAATAAAAGCTGTCAGCCACATATTAACATCCAATCCATCGAAAACCTCGAAAATTGCATCTGTCCTGATGTTACTAAAGGCCCCCTCAATGTCTAAGAAGTCTCCTTAAGAGCGAAATATTTTTCGATTTGCTCAATAAGAACATGGAGAGTAATTTCAACAGACTTGCCTTTGGGGAAGCCTGCTGTATAATAAATGCAACTTAGGTTTGTTTCATCCTAGCTTACGGGATGATATGAAAAGCGCAAGCACTCATTGTAGATCTGTAGGGTAAGCACAACAAACTGCTGAATATCAGCCAGAAGAACACCGTCAGGACCCGGAGATTTGAACGGCTTGAAGGATCATATACTATAGTTTAAGATTTTTAGAGGCTGCAAGTAGATGCTGGCCTGGTTCAAATAGAGTTCTGTACATACTTTGCAGCCTTTGGTGTTAAGCTTAAGACTTTACAAATTTGATTTTTCTCATTGAGTTACCACAGGAAGCTCTTCACGGGGTTTTCTCCAACTTGCGTATGGCATATTTAAAAACTTTCAGTCTCGTGTTATACATTGACCAGCCATTAGATCTTTTGGGGTTGTTGCACTCACCCCGTAGTGTGGTGATTTCCACATTCCACCATGAAGAGCTACGATTCCTCCTGGCCTTAGGTGGATTGCACGCTGTTCTGACAGCAAAATTAATAGTGCTGGCAAGAGTGTTTATCGTTTGATGTAGATTCTGGTACTAACTGCCTCCCCCCGCAAAAAGATCGGTCGAAGAATTGTAGCTTTGTGCAGTTCACTTTTTCACAACGGCCACCCACATTATAAGAAATGTACCTGTGGTCAGAAAATGAACGATTTTGTATGACTTTGCAATCATTCAGCGAATGAGTTTGGGTCTCACTGACCAAGGTAACGTCAAGAAGCGATTTGGTGGTGAAGGCACGATGGTTCGTGATAGACATGCTATAGGATAGGATGAGGTCAAAGAGTGCCTCATCGCCAAAATTTGTGTCAGATCTACTCCATGCCTCATGATGAGCATTAGAATCATCATCCAGAAGATGAGGCCTTCAGTTTCTAGTTGCTGCAGTCAATACATCCTTTGACAATGTCACAAGGGGGACATGCACCATGGCCATGTAGCAAGAAATAAACCAGTTTGCTCTCTGATTGATTTTCTCAGCAACAGTCAATTCATCCTTGTCACAACAATTGTGAAGAACAAGGACATTGTTCATATTCTTTTCAAGAAAAAAAACTTGTGGTTTCTCTAGACCGTCCAGTGTAATCAGTCTGTAGCCATTGGTGCGAAAACCGTAAACCCTTGGATTAGTATTAGCTTCCTCTATGTTTTAGGCAGTCGGGAAAGCAAGGCAGCTGTTGTTGCTTTAGAATAGAGGATGTTAATTTGAAGTACCCTGACCATTATAAATAAGGGTTAAAACGAGATTCCCTTCATACGATAGGGCAGCCTTAACTTTCTTCTCTGTTTCCAAATTCAGATCTGGAAAGCTGCCCAAATCACTTGCAGTCCCAACACGGACTTCATCATTTGAAAGGGAAATTGCATCTGAATCTCGGTCAGATACCCCACCAGAAAGCCAAGCAGAACCTACCGGATGTCTGCTTTACTGTTAAAGTCTCCTGCTTCGAGTTTTATTTGGTAAACCCCGAAACCTTCGATTCGAAACCCTTAGCCTTATGACTTTTGCAAACGACAGAGACAATTTCTCGACGCCGAACCTAATAATGCACAAACCGTCAAAAACGGACCCAACTCCACATTTAAGATGAAGAGAGCCTTCTGTCAATTTTAAACAGTTTTGCCATTTAATGCTCGCCACACTCCAATCCTCCGTCGGAAAATCAGGGTTGCATGGTCTCCAGAAATTCTCTTAGTTGCCATTTGTTTAACCATTATTGCTATTTGCTTACTTTGTCCCTTTTGCTTAGCTAAATATTACCGTTTCTGAGCTGAATCTCTGGGTTTAAGAGTTTGTGGACGCTCTCCGATAAATTTAGTCGCTCATTGAAAGGATTTTTTATCGTTATCAGACAACATGCCAGAGAAGACAGTCTTTAGCTTCCTCAGAGCTTCGAAGGCTGACAGTTTAGTTTCATAAGTCTGGCAAGAGTTGATGGAAGGGTTTTCACTGCTTAAAGTGGGTGTAGCACTGGAGGTAGTACTTACTAACAGTCGGGCGGATCATTCGACGTAACCTCCTTTTTTGGTCGATAACGGGATTCTGGGAGTACTTAAAGCAGAGGTAGAGGTTGTGTTTGTGGAACTAACTAATTTATCATATTTCCACAGCTTGTAGCAGATATAGTAACCGCGTGTGGAACTCTACTTCCTGAGGTTTCCTTCCACTCGCTCTCAAGACTTAAGACTTTTCATTATTTTCAATACCAGAGTATTTCCACTATCCTGGTACGGATATCTAGTCATTTTAATCATGTCATGGTTATTTATCCATATGAGGTTTGGCACAAGACTGTATGGGTATAAGTACCTAGAGCTGGAAAGGTGCTAATCAGGAGTTTGCCTTAGCTGTGCATACACCACCAGCTTCATAACAATGCGACTGAGAAAGCACCCTGAAGCTGACCAAGGTTTTACTGGGACGGAAATGGCCGTATTAACCTCGGAGTCGTTTACGAAAACATGCTTGAAAATGATTAGGCCCGGAATGCTACGACCACCAGCCCAAGCGCAGCACACCAAAACCATGAGTCTTGGAAGTCCAAAGACAAAAACAGTCCGCTTGTCCTCTTATTGAGTATGCTTGCATTATCTGGAACCCGGTTTTCCAAATTCACAGCCAGAGATTTGAATCTATTCACAAGTAATTCTTGCTGTTCGCTTTCAGATGTGATTTGTGTTTTTAGCAATTTACCGTCATATGAATCTCGCCTTGGACTTCTATACTTGGCAACTAGACATGGGTAACGCAGCAAATTTTGAAACGCTGATACACTGATACCGGCGCCAGCAGTGGTATCAGCGCAGTGGTATCATGACTAGTGCTTCAACGCAATTGCGCGGCGCAGCGCTGCGTTACCCATGTCTATTGTCAACACTTACATCGAGAAGATTAATGTTATTTGCCTACTTCAATTTCGATGTCAGTAGAGACGCTATTA
The DNA here is from genome assembly GCA_947369275.1 of Nemotelus nigrinus. Classification (NCBI taxonomy): domain Eukaryota; kingdom Metazoa; phylum Arthropoda; class Insecta; order Diptera; family Stratiomyidae; genus Nemotelus; species Nemotelus nigrinus. The sequence continues at coordinate 39,075,166 of OX376372.1, forward strand.
GTGTCGACTATATAGGAAAAGTTTGTGTTTAATCAGTCCGTAAGAGACACTAGATCCCGACGAATGCTAGTTGAATATAAGCGCAGCACCGCACATGCTGATAATGAGCCAATCAATAGTTGATGCAAAATAATCAACACTATGAGCCAACACTTTTCCTCCACGATATTCAAAGCGTCCTTTAAAAACAGAGTTACCAAAGCTCTCTTATCCTCACCTCTCTAGTCTACCGGCCAAGTATCCTTTTTACGACTAATCAATTATTTAATTTCGTTATTGTTTTTAATAATTTTGCCCTACATGTGATTTAGCTGCTATGTATTTATTTGCTATGTATTTATTTTTTTTAATTTTTTTTAAATATTTATTTATTTATGTATTTATTTGTTTAATTTATTTATTTGCATAGTACATAGTACATGCATATATGTATTCATTTATATTTTGTGATATAATAATTCAATTGTTTGAGTAAGGTTTTTTCTCGCATAAGTAACAGCTCCATAATTTTGGTTTGATTATTTTTGGTAAAGTTCATTTGAAGACGCAGCTCAGATTCATTGAAGCAGTTTAGATTTTTGCCATATTTTTGTACATTTTGCAGTTAAGGCTGCGGGTATTATTGAATAAAAAAAACTAGTCTGATGGTACTTTATTTGCAATTTTTGATCGCTTAATGATTTCTCATTTTGAAAATAGCAAATAGAATAGCAAAAACTTTGTTGACAAAAAATGTTTCGAAAATAAACTATCTACGCTGGGTTGAATCACATTTGAAGATTCATTTTTAATAATGATATTTAAAAATGAAATCAATTAAACGATGTTTTGACTTTCATCACCATCATCCATCATAAAAATCTAAATATAAGCATAAACACGATAAGCAAAGTCCGCAAATTCATTGGTTATAATTGTCTGATGTCAAGACGACCAGTGATGTTCAAATGGAACAATGCAAATCCTGATAAGCAGTCTTCAGCAACTTGAAAAACAACCACAGACAACATCTTCAAAAGATTATCGTTGTCATAAGACGTACTAGCTTACTACTTATATACATGTGTCTAAATTAGCTTGGCCAAGTTATAGGGTTCTATTTGATAGACAATTCTAAAAATAATGCTTCTTGCAAAGAACCCGAAATTAGCTCGAACTAACCATTTAGCTAATTATAGCTTGGATTCAGACTTTTGTTGGCTATCAGTCAAGCGATTTAAACTCAGAAACTTAAGATGTACAAAGGGCTCCTGATAAACATAAATGGCGTGTGGCGCCGAATAAGTCGCAGATTCAAATGTGGAATATCATCGCTTGTTATCAATCAAGAGCATTAATTGATTATGATGGCTGTTCAAGATAGCTGTAGGGTTTTGAATACAGTGCTATTATTTGTTTCATTAACGAAATTGTCACACGCCTGATACTGGCTGCAAGTTCCAGTAAAATAAATTGCATTTAAGCATTGGACTTAATATTGAAAGCCCTGACTTAATTTCAGCAACGGTTGTATTATAGTTGATATTTGCTAGTGAGCATTTGATTGTGAATTCAATCAATCAGTGATGTACATACATGTTCACTATTCAATGTTAACAATCTTTAGAATTGATTGCTTTTTTTTTACTACGGGAAGCAGAGTGTCAAAATTTCTCGTCAAACACTACTGGGTAAATATTTAAGAAATCGTACTTAGTTTTTTATCTTCACTTTACGAATGAGTTAATTTATTTTTCAATAATCGTTTTCACATCATTCATCATGATCATATTATTTTACAGTTCCACAACACAATACACACAACCATAAATAAAGCAGTAGCTTGATTTATAGAGCACAAGAAATATATGTGGGAAATACCGCACGCTCCAATGTTGCATAATTTGAGGTGACCTCTTTTACAGTTCGTTTAGAATTTCTCTAAATAAAGACATCGTCTGGTTGATCTAGAGCAATCAGATGCTAAAACAACACTAGTAAACATTATAATTAAATAGTTTGATAAGTCATACTTATATTATTTAGTTTGTTTTGTCTATATTTATTGGTATTCCATATGTGCCGTACAGTCGTCGCCCTTCATTCGAGTCCAGCTACGACGCAATTTACTACGACGAATTCTTATCTCACAGACTTAGTCTACTTGTAAGCACTAGCTCATATTAAACCTGAGGGAGAATGCACGACAAGCGGAAGAAGCTATATGGACATCACTAGTTTATTGAATTCTCACTAATCATTACTAGTCCGGGGAAATCTAACATGGTGCTTCGGAAAAATTAGGGGAAAGCTGAATTTTGGTGTGAACCTTGGTACTGGCGTGTTGAACAAAATGTCAAAAGTCCTCATCGATCCGAGGGCTGCGACACTTTTTATACGGGGTCAAAGGTCACCAAAAGTGACCTTTCCTAAATATCTCAGTAACGGTCATGTCTTCAGAAAAACAATGTATGACGAATTTGTAGCTTACAAAATTTCCAACAAAAAAGATTGTACAATTTTTTTCTGTAACCATAACCGTTTTGGAGATATATTAATCTAAAAATTTGTTACATAACAGCATCCTCTTTCTCACGGCATGTTAATATTATCCGATTTTGATTACGACTTGGCATGTTTGTGAGTTTATTTTTCTATGTTTAAGAGGCGCATGAAAAAAACATGTAAGCAAACTTATCAACCAGACTCCAGGGTAGGTGGAAAAGTGTGCTCCGAAAAGTTCCCCCCTCCCCCTTTGCCATAAAATGGTATCCCTGAGCATCCATCCCAAATCTTCAGAAATGAGCTCTTTGCCTACTCTTTGCCCACTGTTAAACAAGATAGGATCATTTTTTTATCATGTTAATTGTCTATTATTGACATCGCAAGACCAGCCCTACATCTACACCGTACCCACACCCTACCCACCCCCGCAAACTAACCATCCCGAAATAACCGGTTTTTAGTTTTTTTTCCACACTGTCTTATCCAATGAACGATCAGGGCAAAGTCACGCAATTTCAGGTGCAAATTGGTTTCAAAACGTGTCATGTTCCTTTGGTGCTATGCAGTCGTCACAGGATTGGTAAAAAACTGATTATTTGGGGATAATCTGCAGCGGGTTGAGCTCCTATAATGTCAAGAATGAGCGTTTACTGAATTATGCCATTATATTATCTTGCTTTTTCATACTCCTAGGGCCATGATATGTTACAAAACCTATTTTCACCTGCAGTGTTGTTGTTTTGTCCTGCTCCTTCGTGGAATATCTCATACATGATGCAGCAATACAGTTTTTTCGGAGAAGAGAGTAGCGAACAGATATCCCTAAAAGTTTTAGGCAAAGGGGGGCGGGGGGTGGTGGGAACTTTCGGGAGCACACTTTTCCACCTACCCTGGAGTCTGGTGGATAAGTTTGCTTACATGTTTTTTTTTATGCGCCTCTTAAACATAGAAAAATAAACTCACAAACATGCCAAGTCGTAATCAAAATCGGATAATATTAACATGCCGTGAGAAAGAGGATGCTGTTATGTAACAAATGTTTAGGTCAATATATCTCCAAAACGGTTAGAGTAACAGAAAAAAGTTATACAATTTTTTTTGTTGGAAATTTTTTAAGCTACAAACTCGTCATACATAGTTTTTCTGAAGACGTGACCGTTACTGAGATATTTAGGAAAGGTCACTTTTGGTGACCTTTGAACCCGTATAAAAAGTGTCGCAGCCCTCGGATCGATGAGGAATTTCGACATTTTGTTCAACATGCCAGTACCAAAGTTCACACCAAAATTCAGCTTTCCCCTAATTTTTCCGAAGTTTCTCCTTTTTTATGTCGGATTTCACTGGGCTATACATGATTTGAGGAGTAAAACTGTCCGCTCTTTAGGGCTTTGGTAGCTTGTATAAAACATCATGAAATCGTTATTACAAACGAAATTTCCGAAAATGGGGAAAATTATTGCAAAAAATAACAGAAGTCATGAATGGCATTGATCTGAATTCATTAAATACTCCAGACTTGTTACTAAGTTCTTTGTCGATCCATGGCCAATGTCAAACAATCACACCGGACGATCATGCCAGTGAATGTTCGAGATAAAGATTGTTTTCATTTATGAAATCCTTCAGTGGAAATTGATATTCCGTGGCTTGGCGCCTAAAGCGCATTATATTTTGACAGCCTACTGATGAGATAAGCTTTGATAGATGTTTCGACAAAAATACTTGGGGTAGTGTTAAATAAATAACAGCGCATTAATTGTAGTTTCTTACTTTTCAATGATGACAAATTATGAATCTAATTATTGACAAGCTCATTGAAAAATATGCTCTAACATGTTTTGAAATAAGGAAAATATTTACGTTTAAGTTTAGTTTGTCTATTTCAAAGCAACTTCGATTCCCCCTCCGTTCACAAGAACTAAGCATTTGGATATGGGTTGTTATCTGAAAATCATAAATGATGAATTCTTGGCGTGTGAAAAATCTGGCAAAAACTCTAGTAAAAGTTTTTTATGATTCGAGTGAAAAAAGATGTAGGAGGTAGAGAAAATCATTATGAGGACGGTAGGGAAGATGAAAAAGATGTGTAAAATGGAGAAAGGATACCAAATTGATGCAGTCTATACAGACTTTAGTAAAGCTGTTGACAGAGTTGACCACCCTACCTTAATTTCAAAGCTTCAGAAATTCGGACTTGCCGGATTTTTGCATAGTTGGCTGATTTCCTACCTTCGCAATCGAACACAATTGGTAAAATTTCAAGGAATTTCATCGAAAAATATATCTGATCTGACGTCTTAGCAAATACACCTCATCTACTTTATGCCGACGATCTCATAGTCTAGCACATCATTAAATCTAAATCCGATGCACTCTTTCTCCAATCTAAACTTAATTTACTTGATCATTGGTGCAATGCAAATAATCTTTCTCTCAACATTGCTAAGTGGCAGGTTATTAGTTTTTCCCGAAAATGCACGGTCTCACATAACACGTACTTTCTTGGCAATAATTTGTTAGCCCGAGTTGAAAACGTTGTTGGCCTTGGTGTTATCTTGCAAGAAAAACTCCACTTCACCTTGCACTATGATAAAATACTTTCCGGTGCAAACAAACAGCTAGGGTTCATCAAAAGACGTTCCAAAGAATTTCATAGCTTGTGGGTCACAAGATTCTTATACATCTCACTTATACGCCCCATTCTCGAATGTGCCTCTATCTGCTGGAATCCGGCTTTTAAAACCCCCAGTAACAGACACGAGTCCATACAAAAACAGTTCTTACTTTTCGCGTTGAGAAAACTATACAATCCTTACGATTTTAATACCCTCCCTTATGAATTTTGACTGGGTCATCGAAACTTATTGACTTTTGCATCCAGAAGAAAGATGATTTCGGCCTGCTTCACATTCGACGTCTTCAGAGGCGCTATCAAAGTTGAATTCCTGAATAGTAAAATGGTATTAAATAGCCCTGTAAGGAGCACCAGGTCCTCTCGTTTACTTAAGGAATATCCGCATTGCACTACTTATTATATTTATTTACACTACTTATTATATTGAATATTTAACATTATAAGTTCTCTGTATTCCCCAACGATCTCCAAATTCTCATTTAAATCTTCCCTTTTCCAAGCCATCCATAACCCCTTATCTTAGGCTATATGACAATGTCTTATTTGTTTGTTATTTATCAAATGTTATTGATTCATATGTTAATTATTTAATTTATTTAATTTTTCGTCTACATATATTTATTTCAAATATTTGCTTTGTATTGTTTATACCCTGTTTGGTTAATAAATAAAATAAAAATAAAATTCAAAGAAAAAGCACGAGTAAATCTGCGTTGAAAAGCTCCAACTCTAAATGAGAGCACCAAACTTTTTTTTTCCATAGTGCTTCCCAGACAAATGGTTTGTTGGTATAAGGGACAGCACAAAGTTTTACGTCTCAACGACACGCGGTGCTCACCAGCGGTTCCCCATCTAAGTACTAACCGCGCCCAACACTGCTTTACTTCGGTGATCGGACGAGAACCGGTTATCCCAGTGTGGTATTGCCGTATATTGAACATATCGTCGCTGTTAAATCAAACCGGCATATGTGCAAAAATTGAGATTTTGAGTTTTTGGTATCAAAAAATTCCTTTTTTTCCCGTCTATTTTTATGTCACACCGGCATATCGTATAGTTGAATAAAAATCCGTCTAATGGTGCTGTGCCAGTATGCATTTACGAAGAAACAGCCCACACGCGAAAACTTTAAAGCGCTCTGCTGAAAAATATGCATTTTGCAGATATGCCGGTTTGATTTTACAGCGACGATATATTCATAGCAACATTCAAGGGTATTACGATCGGATCAAATTTTTCCTCGCATATCTTTACAATTATCAACAACATGAAGAGCGGAGCCAGAAACCAAATAAGAGAAAATCAAAGGAGTTGTAGATTGTTAATTTTCTGACTTAGAGTTGTTGGGAGATTTTTATGTACTTTTAAAAATGATTAGGGGTGATGCGTGGAGGGATTTTCTCTGACTATTTTCTTTAAGTTTTGTGAAAGATCTTTTCAACCCTTAACATTTCAACAATCTATCACCATACAAATATCACCGTAAATGTCTTTGCTTATTAGCCGTTGCGTTGAGAAGATTAATGTTGATTGCCTGCTTCAGAGCCGATGTCGTCACAGACGTAGTTAATGTCGTCTACTGAAAAGACAAGTTTGTGCTCAATCAGCCCCAGAGTCACAAAACCCCGACGATTGCTTATTGAATACTAACACAACACGACATATGAAGCAAACGATCCAATAAATTGGTGCTGAAAGCTATTCAACAGAATGAATCAGAACATCTCCCCTACGATGTCTGAAATAACCTTTTACCTTATTGTGATTATGTCCTGAGCTTTGTTTCTTGATTGACGAAGCGGAGGATACCAACTGTCATACCCATGGCAGTTGGCTCCGTTGAGGTCCAGACCAGCTGGATCATATCCGCAGGGTATGTGACAGTGGTCTAGTAGTCGTCACTTCGCTGAGTGGGCTTATGACCAACGTTAGCGGAACCAGTGAGACGAGATGATGGCTGCTGATGGTAATGACCAACTTCATCTTGCTACATGGAGCTGAAATTTGGGAAATACACTACGAGTTAAGAAGAGTTCATTTTCAGTGACCAGCACAGGGGTACCCAGCATATCGCCTGTAGCGGTCTCAAAAAGGCTGTGATGGTGGCGTCAGGAGTAAGCCTGACGCGTGGGTGTACGCGAATCCTCCAACTTTGGCAACGTTAGAGTGAAATTTATAAACGACGCTGGATTGGTCTTATTGTGTATTGGCTTAAGTACTGCGCATAAAGCGGGAGGAGGGTTGTTTTACTGACTCATGAGCTGTAGTAGTTTTTGAAGTCCGCGGTTACCAAAAGGTGCGTCCGGCCGATGGGGTTGAAGCAGTGCTTAGACGGGTTCCGACTCGGAACTTTGTGGGCTTGTAAATGGTATTTTTTTAGTGAGGCAAATCTCAATGTATGATTGGTCCCCCAGGGATCTTGTAAGCATTTTTTTGGCCATCTACACTGGGTGGAAAAAACATATATTTTTCGTCATCCAATCGAAGAAAAATTGCAATAAGTTTAGAGAAACACTTTCTAATTTTGAAGTTTTAAATTTTAATTAGATTAAACCGTACGATTCCAGATAAAGTTTCCCATGTAGGCCTCAAATGGAATATTAAGTTATATCTCCTGAAAAAGAAAGTACGTAAGGCTCTTTACCTCTTGTAATTATGGGGCTTGCTCAAATATAATGATTATACTTGAACAAACTTGACAGTGCTCGTGTAGGCTGACCAGGCCCGGCAGACGCCTTGGACGGTGTGGGTAGTATACCCACCTGTGAAACCAAACGGTAGGTAATTCCCCACCCTAAAGTTTCGATCCTATATGAAAAAATTGGTAATTTATTTCTCTATTTGTGGTAAAGTAGAATAAACAAAACGTGAAGCAAACACATCATTTACGAATGTCAAAACATTTTCCAAGCAAAACTACCACATTCAAACATGGGATTTCTGGTGGTTTCTTGAGTACTCTACAAGCCGTAAGTGGTAATATAATGGCACTTAAAGGCGCGAATTGTAACCAGTATAACAGTAAAACGCACATTCAATTAATTTTACATATTGCAATGTTTTCCGATCGAATGGATGGTCTGAAGCTGATAGCCCCAAAATAAATACGCATTCTTACAATGTCCAGATCCAAAAATTGCGGAATTAAACTTCAAATGTCATGACTATTCTTCATAAAACTAAACAATATACCACTACATCACGGACCCATAATACAAATCCGATTTGATGCAGACGAGCACTTTTTGGGTGGTACGTACCCTTCCTTAACGCCACAGAACATAGACAATCAAAACGATAAAACCAATGTAAAGAGATACGACATACAGAAGCAAGACAAAAAAATTCGAACTAAAACCGATGGTGCATATGGTAAAAGGTGGGCTGTTTGGTTTTATGAGCTAGGGTCCTCATTTTATAACCTAAAGCCTCAATTATGAAAATGGCGATGATGAACGATCAAAATGGTTGATGAAAACTGGGCAGCATTGAGTAAATGGAGTGCTGCTTTTCTTTGTATATATATTCTATGGTTAAAACTACCCAAGAAATCTACCCTGTGGCGTAGGGTATTTTTTAAGCGATATGTATAGCGTTTAGTCACATACCTTACATTTTTTGGCAGCCAAGACACAGCTTAGTGTATCACTTCCTTTAGCGTGTGGAGCCGGCTTCTGGTTTGTGTGACTGGCCTAGAGGACCTTCAGCTCAAATGTAAGCATCTAAAAATTATATATACGCAGCAACAAGAAGAAAATAGCGAAACAATTAGGACAGAGAGTAGGAATTTCCGCAGCGATATTCCGTAAACGAATACACTGTGGTGCACAACATGACTACGATCTCAAAGTTTTATTTCTAGCTCCATCGCGACAGAAACAAAATTCCAGCGAAATCGTAAGTAAGTAAAGTCAAGCAGGAATCATCATGCAAATTTTTTTATGTGTACATTTTCACTTCATATTTTAAAGTGAAAGATATGTCACGTGATTTTAGGTAACGGTAGTTACGTTAAAAACATAATGGACAGGTTCGTCATAAAATTGAAAAGTATGAATGAAGGACTCATGGACAATACTTCCGAAGTCGCGAAACAGCCAATCGATTCTACTGTTTCATCAACATAATCAATTGTTTAAAATTTGGCTTATTCGGCTACTACTTTCCTCTACATAAACTCTCCTTTGTGATTCACTAATGAAGTGGATATTTCCCATCGACAGCTAGTATTAACATACGTATACATATAAAAAAATTTCTTATGGCTTTTCAGATTCCAATGTTTCAACATCGGTTATACCCAAATCAAGTCAGAGATGCAAAACCCAATTCCCGGTCCTCGATACAAATGAGGCTGGTTTTCTAATTTCTTTTGCTGCCTGTTATTTACAATCAAAGGAAACATGGGTGGTCAGAGGTTTCAGCTATTGGAAGCACAGGAAGGAATGGATCAAAGCACATTCGAAAAGTTTTTTTGCATTTCGAAAGTGTGGAGGCTTTAAAAAATCATGACTCACTTAAGCGTTAAATGATTTTAAAATATATGCCAATCATCCACTTATCTACAGTAATCGATAGTTATTTACTACCCACCCCAGAAAAATTTGTTCCGCCGCCCCTGAGGCTGACCACTGTTCAGGCACGCGGAGAATAATTGGGACTGACTTCAGGATTGATCTGTGATCTTTTTCTTGAATAGAATGGGAAAAGGCTTAGCTATAGCTGAGACTTATGCGGCAAAGCCGAATAATTGGGAAAGTTTATATATTTCTTTGTCTCTTTAGTAGAGCTAAGTGGAGGAAATTCTTGGCTCGTGACTGATTTGACTTTTGCAGCGTAAGAAGCCACAGTCACGATTTTCTTATTTTGGTGGTTAGTCGGGTTGGAACTTACACTTACAACTTACACCACTAGTATTTCTGGGGATTCATGCTCTAAACAGTACGTTTACTCTGACCTCAGCTTACTTACTTCTTCAGCATTGAAGGAGGTAGCTAATTCTGAGGACTCAGTTTGAAGCCGTCGTCTCTTTTCTTATATGAGGGGAAGCAGTAACATTTTGGAAAAGTTTTTTAAGTAGTTACTCATTTTTTCCTGGTTAGCTATTCGTTGAGGTGGCGTTGCTTGCCCAATTCGTTTTTTAAGCCTTTCCAAAAGTCGACTTATTATTTTATTCGTTTCACACTGAACATCATAGTTGTTATATTTCTGGCCGTGCAACACACTTGCAACGATGAAAATCGCTTCGTTTCTCTCGTATATTGTTCTGTGTGGTTTATGCTTTGTCTATCACGTACACCGCTCTGTTACAGAGCCCTAGGCCAACCGGAGAAATGATTCTAATTTGTTTCTTTTTCAACAAAAAAATGAGATTAAATAAAATAGTAAAGATCAGAGAACTACTCATCTATAAATCTAACTTGCAACCTATAATACTATATGGCTGCCCCGTGTGGAATAATTGTGCTTTGGCTCATAAGCGTAAGTTGGAAATTTTGCAAAACAAATGCCCAAAAAACAAATTAAAAACTGTTTTGGAAGACACTGAAACTCCCCACAGAAAATTTTCTTTTAGATGCCATAACTCTAACAATCCTTAGGTTGCATCACTTGCCCATAATAATCATCCTGGTAACACCAATACTCTACTAACCATGGATAATTTAGATTTAAGTTTATTTTAAGTTACATTTAGGTTAGATTAACGGCTACATTAGGTTTTAAGCTATTTTCCCCTAAAATACACTACTAAACTTACCGTATGTTCATAATCTTATAGTATATGTTAGTTATCACAACTTAGTTGTAAAGCCTGTGTCTAAACTCTAAACTTTAGATACTGTTAGCACTAAATTACCAAATAAAGCTATTTTTATTATTATTATTATCATTACTTTTATTATTATTATTATTATTATTATTATTATATTCTTCTTGTACCAGTTTACTGATATACTATTTGTGGGGCTCATTTGATGTCCTTAAAGACGATTCACATTCGCAGATAAAGATTTACTGGCAAGCAGGTCTCTTTGCTAATAGCATTTAACGCTCAAAATTATCTTATACTCGTATGTTCGAGTGCTAAACTTAGATCGTGTAGTAACCGTCACATAACAGCGTGGCTACGATAACTGTTAACCAGGATTGAGGCAATTGTGGCTGACCAGCCTAGATATCTATGCTTTAACCGATGGGTGTGCAGAGTTGCGGACTTTTATATAAAACTCTTTACAAAATAGTGTTGGAACAAAGTATAGAATGAAGACTATCTAAAAAGCTTTAAATGGGGTAGATTGTAGCTACAGTCCATCGTAATTTGTGTGCTTGCTTGTAATGATGTAAGATTAGGAGGACTGTTGACCGGATGTCGATATATTTGCCTGACTATTTGTTCATTTATAAGTTATTTACACACTTCTTAGCACTAGTCACGTTACAGTAAGTGCTATGATAAGTCAAAGATTGAATGAAACATATATCGGTGGAAGAAAACATGGACCGTAATAATTTATGTAACATACTTTTGCGTGCTATTTTTGCAATGATATATTATATATTGTAGCCCCTGAACTTCTCTTATGATTTTTAACTAACAACCGCATTAAAAACAACAAAATAGCATTCGAATACAACAGCATTAATGGAAAAATGAAATTTCAATTGAAATTGTCTAATTTTTATAAGTAATATATTTTCAGATTGGCTATAACTAGTTGTTTCAGAATTAAATTGCATTAAATGAGAGTTTTTGCGTGTTTGTGCGAGTGAAGACACATAGAATATCAATATGCACTTGTCAACTCACCTTGGTACCTTTAATTTCGTCCAGCGCTGTTGTAACAATTTTTAAGTCTAATAGCTAACATATTGGCAAACCTCTAATTTGAATGCAGGGCTATGAAAAAATCTTGGTATTTATTTCATTGTAATAGTTCAATAGCAAAACTTGCAAAAGCCAATGCGTTACGATTAATCTTCTAATCGGTCAAATAGTAGAAATGTAATAAAAACTTTCACCTTATGATGCTTCGGATTCATATATCTTGAAGACGAGTGCTCTGAAGTTGAAACAACCGATAAAATCTAACGAATAGTTGCTCAGTAGCATCAAAGAATCAAATTTTCGCGATCTAAATAAATATGTAGCTAACCAAAAAAACATGAATACTATCAAAATCTAGTTTCATTGACCTAGTAATTCAACAACAGATAATTTTTTCAATGTGAATTTACTTCCATGCAAAGTCCATTATTTGCGAGTTAGTAATTTAACACCGGCCAGAAAGCTAATGTCCTTTTATCAATTAACTTTTGACAATAGCTTCTTAATCAATTATAGGCGCTATGATTTTCTCTAAACGTTTTCACTTCTTTAAAATGTTTTTGTTCTTAGATTTTTTCCATTGTATTAATGAACGCACTAAAGAGCTAGCAATTTGTTCTTAAATCTGATTGTAAGATTAAATCCATATGCTAAAATAGCCAGAAGACTAAATAAACTTATGTCTATCAGCATTCCAATGAACCAGAAATGTTAAAAAAATTGAGCTTCGATATGATTCTTCCATATCAGATTTTTTTTACCAGACTAGAAGCTGTTTATAAATCTGCTGAAAAAATTGTGGAAAAACGAAAAAATTATAAGTTTGCAACGTAAGTACTCGTATATATATGTTGGACCTGGACTTGAGTTAGAAAGTGCTGAGTAGTACAATTTGATATGTTTGTTGTCATGTGCTTTTTTACTGATTTTCGAAGAAAATTAGTATTAAACTGGTTTCGCCGAAAATTATGGGAGATAATCCCTGAAGTGGCTGATCCGATTGAAATGAAACTTTCGGAGAACATAGATGTATATAACAGATAGGTCCATGGCTTATTGAAATTACGATATCTTTAACCGTTTGGCGGCAGCGGGCATTTTAGTGAATTTTCAGGTACCCTTATATTTCTATGTAGAGTAAATTTTTGCTAAAAGTAAGTTTTGAAAATGAAAACATATTATGTTTTTTACTTGTTTATGATAAAAAAATGGAAATTTTGAGCCTTGTGTGGGTTCTGAGTGCCTAAAAGTAGGCCAGGATTTTTTTCAAATTTCGATTTGTCATAGCGTCTAACGAAAATAATGAACCATCGTGAAATTCGCAGAGCGTATTGATGTGATTTAGAACTTAACACGCATGGACTATTAAGATTGTGCAGGCAACCCTGTAGCAACAGCAGGCTCCTGAAAAAAAAATCCTTCAAATCATCGACCCTCCTGAAAAATTTTTGATTTTTGAAAGTAAATTCAAGTCATTGATAAACTTTCATTTTCGTCCACCATGTCAAATTCAAGTTTTCGAAATTCCGTAGTGCACAAGTACGGCAACCCATGATCACATTACCTCTATTTTCAGCACTCGAAGTTTCTGTTCACGAGAACTGATAATGCGATCAATTCGAAATTTACAGGGTACGTTGTTATTAGCTAGGACCAGATCTGATAGAAGTGATTTTAAAATACGGGCAACACTGCGGCAGTGGTGTCATTTTGAAAGATCACCGAAATAAAAAAAATAGTTTTTGTCCTATAGCTTCCGATTTAGCCAGCAGATTTTAACAAAATTCACGCAGTAGTTGAACCTTACTCTAAGATAAATTATGTAGAAAAATTGGTTGAAAAATTAGTATAGGGTTGCCAGCTATGGGAATTTTGGTCTCCTAAATATTGTAAATTTGCTTAGGAAAATAAAGGTTTTTCCCTTATAACTTCCGATTCAGTAACGAAATCAAAACGAAATTCATGTGACAAGTGGACTTTACTGTATTTCTACTTCTGTACGAATTTCGTTGAAAGGTAATAAAAGGGCTGCCAGCTATGATGAATTTTGTGATTTGTTGACATTTCTTTATCGAGCAATGTTGTCATTAAATATCCAAATGGGAAGTTTTGAAGGTGGTAGCCCTAAAGTTCTATTCACCCTTATTACTTCCAGCGCAGTCAATCAATCGAAACGTGTGTTTAACACAACGTGACGCAGCTATGGTGCTAACACATGATTGCCAGCGCCAGACAATTTCGTAAATATTGTACCAACAGATGCTTCCATTTTGTATGCATAATCAAAGCATTTACAATAAAATAAGCACCTAATGCTTAAATTTTCTGAGTTTAGGACATTTTTCGGATGGCAGCCCCAGACATAGTTTAATCGCTGAAACTTTCGATGATATCCTTGGAAGAAAATGAAATTCAAAAGATAGTTTGATTAAGCATGAGCATGTTATTGTCGACTTATTGCTGCTGATATGATACAACAAAGAAGTGTATTACGTCTTCATACATTTTTAAGTCACTCAAAGATAATTTCTTCGAAAATCAGTTTTCTAGCGATTCTGGTGCGCTAGACTATTTTTAAGTTTATTATGTTTGATAAATTGGTTTGATTCGAATGAAATGTGATAAATCAATCAATTGATGACAAGTATTGGCGAAATTAAAAAGAACGTTTGACATTTGATACATTTTATTAAATTCTTACAAAAATTCGTTTTTAAATATCATATTGTACACTTGAATTATGCACTGGAGCGTACATTGCGTTTATTTATTTTAAAATTTCTTAGCGTAACTCATTTAACACAAGGTGGTACTGAATACTTTTTTTCGAAAATAAAGTAAATTTAAATACACACAATCTTAAGAGAAACACAATTTTTTTGTGCAATTTTTAAATCTAGAATTTCGAAAATGCATAGGTACTAGTATGTGAAATATAATAAAATAGTTCATTCTTTGGAATGTGAATTATGTGATGAAGTCTCTCTTAATGCGTATTATTAATGGTAGCGTAATACTTAAATTTAATTGAAAAAAAAGCTTCATTCTATTCTAGAAGCCAATCTTTCATTTCCAATTTACTGAATGCAGTGTTAAGAATTTTCTGCAGGAGTCGTGCTATACTTGCTGATGCAGTCGGTCGCATTTCTTGAATCAGATCTTTGGCATTTGTGTTCAGGAACTGATTGATTGCTTCACCTGAAAATAGAGAAATTATTATTTAGTCAACTGTTTTTAAAGATTTATATGTATCCTCAATCAGCCATACTGTTTAGCCGATTGAGAATAGCGAAAAATTGTAGAAATTCTGCAACTTGATACAATAAGAATTGAAGTTTATATTTAATTTTTAATGATATTTAATTTTTTTCTTTGTTACCATTTTCACATTTCATGATGTATGGAATTTTTTTTAAATTGTAACAGAGCGATTAGCTTCGTTTAAAAATCAGCCTTCAGACAAACGTATATAAGATCCATTGTCTTACCTAAAATATTTTGTGTATTCAGCTTATCTTCAACTTTGAATCGAGCATTTTTCATTGTGAAATCAATACCCAACTTATTGATGTGCATAAAAGTTTTACCATTGCGGACTTTTTCTTGGCCATACAACTTCGCAATAGCGCTGATGTTTACTAAAATTAGAACGAGTAAAGTATGTATTAGTTCAATTGTACAATAGAATAAATAAATTTTTTTGTACAGAATTCAGCCCAGAAGTTTCCATGTGACCGAACTGGTAGAAGAAGAACATTTCCAGCAACATCATACTTTCCAGTGACTTCGACACGTGGTATTCCCAAACTCATATCGATGCGAAGGTTCTGTTCATGTGGTTAAAAGAAAGATGTTAAAATTACGTATTTCTCGATTTCAACGCAGACAAGATGAAATATATCTGTATTTATACGATGAAAATAGTTTTTATTGCTTTATTAAGGTAACAGTACATGAGATGGGGCCAACCTACGTATTCAAACAGTGTGGCTTTACCTAGCTAGCAGTTTTACAGATACTTTCTTATCCAAAGTATATACATTTTAAATTAATTTTCTTCAATACGGTATTAATGATAAACCTTACCTTAATATCATTCCTAACTTCTCGCACAGTATAGTTACTTGCACCAGACGCTGCTATACTTGAAAATCGGGCCTTTATTCTCACTGCACCGGCATTGTTGTCCATTACTAATTCGTCAATTTCCAGCGGTTCCAGCGATGGTACACCAAGTTCCGTCAAACCATTTTTCAAATACGGTTTAAGATAGTTGAAAGAGCTTTTAATGCAGGCGTTCAAATTTGGATCTGATCTGCCGCATGGCTGCACATATTCGGCTGAAAAACGTTATGAAAATATGATTAGTTCGGTTTGTGGTATATTTTCATACTAGAAGAAATTTTCAATTTTTTTCCAGCAAGTATACAGTTACTTAAGTACTTAAATATACGTGGGTTCATTCAAAAGTAATGATAATCGGCTATTTCCAGTTCGCATATAAATCACAAAAAAAAATTGTTACTACCTCATATACTCACTAAGCCAGCACAAAAAATAACATATAAATAGACCAAGATTCCAAACATGTACAATCGTGTCCAACTGCGGAATTTACACACGCTGTGTCAAGTGCGATAAAGTACACGCAACTAAAGAGTGCGATATACCAAAAGGATCGAATGCAGTTTACTGCGAAAATTGCAAAACAACTGGCCACCCAGCAAGCTACAAGTGCTGCTCAGAGGCCAAAAAAATCGAAGAGCGTCACAATGCTGCTAAAGCAGTGAAAGCAACTATGCAAGCACGCGAAAATGACTTTGTGGCTGCATCCATTCAAAATAATGTCCGATCTGATGTTTCCTATGTCAGCCACTTTGCGGCAGAAAATAAAAATATAGTCACAAGAAAACCTTCTGCTCTTACTACTCACCCAACTAATTCGGCTAAAAACAAGTCACAGCCAACCATCGGCTCAGTAGTCTTTGGTGAATACCAAAATCTCTTTGGATGTAATCTCTTCGCGTTGGTAAACCAGATCAAGGACTTCGTTCCATCATTTGGTAAACTACCTTCTCAACCAGAGAAACGAGATGTTTTTATTTCACTCGCCTTTTGTTTAGCCGGTAATGCGTCCTTTAAAATTCGCAGCTTTAAATATTGCTACCATAGCTCCCATCTATAAGAGGAACTTCGTTCAGGAAACCGTGTAGCCAAGGATGGCTACAAAATCATTCGAGAGGACATGTCTGAGGTCCCAAATTCCTCTAAACTGGGTACCGCGCTATTAGTAAAAGAACGGTTTAAAACCCAGCGGCATCTGATCCCGGGACCCACAACCATGGAAGTGATTTGCATCAGCCTTCAGCTAAGGAATGACCAAAGAGTGTTCGTATGCATCTATGTCCATCATCGTAACAGTGGTTCGATGCTGATTCAGGATCTCGACTGCATTGTAGCAACTTCATCTTCACTAGGGCTGGTCATCCTTGGGGGTGATTTTAATGCCAAGTCACAATCATGGGGCAATAGCATCAACAACCTATACGGCGAGGCAATAAGAAAATGGCTTAAACAGACCTCAAGTCTTATCAAGCCCATCTATCCGCAGAAATCCACCTTTCCTCGGTCTTCATCAATAACTGACTTCTTCCTTCGATCCCCAAGTCTGGTTAGCTCTCTCCCACAATTTGGCATATACAAATGCCAAATCCACGATGCTGAATCTGATCATCGGTTAATCTAGTTATCCATCAAAAGAAAACGTGGCCTAGACTTTCTAGCTGTTGACTCCGAGTATTTCATTCCCTACAATAAAATCAACTGGGACCAATTTGCAACAAAAGTTGCAACTCAAATTCAAAACTTTGGTCTTGACTTGCTCCCAAAATCTTTACTTCTGACGGCAACTCACTCCCTGATGATAGAGTCACCGCTGACGCTATTGCTGCTGTCTTTTTTCTCATCTACTGTGGTGAGAAGCATAGCTCTGATCCCAAATTTGCTTCAGTCGTCAAGACTTCTATCTCTAACTTTCGGCAAGTAAATCAATCGTACATCCTTTCTAGGTTCAGTTCAACAAATCCTTCCACAAATTTCCAACCACATGGTACTATCGTGAATAAAGAAACCCTTCTTACCCTGGTGTCGACCTTTTCCTCTAAAAAATATTCCAGAGGAGATAAAATTACCAATTTCATCTTAAAAAGGCTCTCTACCTGCTTTTTTGAGCACCCCTCCATTCTATTCAACTCTTGTATAGATATTGAATACTATCCTACTGCCTGAAAGCGTGCGAAAATATTTCCAAAATATTTCCAAGCGTCAGGATCCTGCGATGTCCTCAACACCCGTCCAATTTCTCTGCTCTCAAACTTGGGAAAACTACTCGAAAGGATCATTAAAATTCATCTAAACCACTCTATAGCAAAGACCCACATTATACCCGGTAGACAATTTGGCTTTAAAGCCAAACACTCCACAGTGGATGTACTAATGGCTCTGAAAAGCGCCGTTGAGGAAAGTATCTAAAGCAAGAAAGTTATGGGTGCCCGTCTCATTGATCTGCAGAAGGCCTTTGACTCCGTTTGGATTGAAAGACTCCTGTACAAAATGATCAATTTTGGTTTTCCAACATGGTTAATTAAAATTGTTGATAGCTTTCTATGTGGCTGAAAGGCTTTCGTCACCTTCAATGGGCCTCTTTCGGACGAATTTCCAATCAACTCAAGTGTACCTCAAGGCTCCGTTCTCGGACCTATCTTATTCAAGATTTTCACCGCAGATATCCCAGGAATTTCAAATAATTCTCCCATAAGTGTTTCTGTCAATCTATACGCAGATGATCTCTTCTTCTGGAGCTCACAGCATAGCCCGAACTTCGTAACAGCGGTGGAATATTACTCAAAATGGAGCTTGAAGATAAATGCCAACAAAAGCGAGCTGATATTCTTCAGACGCACCCATGCAAGTTATCAAAAACTCTCAATGAGCCGTCAATCACCCCTTCAAAAACCGTTAAATACCTTGGCATAAAGCTCAACCCTCGCTGGAGCTGTAGTCAACACGTCCACACAAGCCTCAACAAAGCAGCCGGTGCATATCACCACATAGGTTGTATCTTCAAGCCGAACTCTATCATCTCAACCCGAGCAAAAACAATCGCCTATAAACAATGCATAAGACCTATTCTCAATTACGGTGTCTCTATCTGGTCCTCCGCTGCTCTTTACGTACTTGAGAAAGAAGCAAAATTTGAGCCCCGCATCCTCCGAAACATCACGTCACTCTACTTTAAATCGAATGGCCACTACTAAAGGAATAGTGGCCTATACAACCAACCAAAAATAGCATCTCTTTCCTTTTACTTGGTTCACCTAAAAAAACAATTCTATTCGACGGTATAGCACCCCAACCCCATCATCCAATCACTTCGTCCTAGACCCGGATCTTAATGATCAGACCTTCATCTTAAGAATAGGTCATAGGCAATGAGCTTCACTCATAATCCCAAATGAGTTTCCCAGTGAACTTGTTTGTTTTTTATTGACATGGTAATTAAGTAGATAAGCTAAGCTAGAAACATATATTGTATTTGAAAAAAATTCCAAAAAGGTTAGAGTTTTGAGCCACAAGCCACTAAAGGAACAGCTTAAACGTCCATCTAAAGAAATAGTTTTAGGTTATCTATGTATTTCAAAATTCTTCCCCACTTCACTACCACAAAACCTACCCCCTAAATAGCAAGTACAATCACTTGAATACGAATAGTCGAAGAGAGAGTATCAAAATGGAGAAAAAAGAAATTAGAGTTGTCGTTAAGTACATGTGTTTGAAAAAATATCTACCAAAGACATAGACAACGACTTGGTGGAAACACTAACGATGAAACAATTAGTGGAAACAATAACGGACTCTAGTCAAACATTAGGCGAATTAGTTAAACATGAACACGAAAAGTTACGTTTTGCAGCTAATCAACTTGCACTGAAGGTAAGCCAAGCTATACTTGACGGTTAATATCTTGGACTGATCTGCCCCATACACAAGAAGGGAGACGCCACGAAATGCAGCACTTATGGGAATGTCACTCTTCTGAAGTCCGTCTTCAAGGAGTTCTCCACCATCTTACAAGGCTGGATAGCCCCATTTGCCCAAACGGTAATAATCTCATAAAAGCAAGGTTTTACACCAGGCAAATCAGCAACAGATCAGATTCTGTTTCTTCCGCATTCGATGGAAAAGCTTTATGAATGCGATCTAAAGCTGTTCTATCTTTTCATTGATTTCAAAGTCCCCGTACGATACGAGAATAAAAATGTTCACGGCCACAAGAGAGCTCGACATCCCAACCAAACTCACAAAGTAGACAATGCGGACTATGATGAATATGTAAAGCCACAGTAAGCCATCTTGGGTCTTTTCACCGCTTGTCGCAATCAACGAAAGTTTTTGTAACGGTATGCCTTATTTTCTAGATCTTGCGCTTCCATCAAATAACTTCACCTAGTATAATGAGCAGTAGTTTACAGTTGTTTGTACTCTGCCCTCAAAAGAAAAATAAAAGCATTGTTGATACCTTAATGCTGCAAATCAGCCAACACATAGTTTAATTTAAAACATAATTTTTTTCTATTCCATCAATTTATTGATTTGGTAAATGGATTCATATTTGTAAAAATAGATTTTATAAGTAAATGAATCTAATCAGGGGAATTATTTACAGTTATTTAGATATATATGATATTTATATGCGATATTTACTTCAATAATATTAGCTCAAAAAAACTCCCCAGTGTGCCACTTTCAGCATTTCGTTGAGAATTCTTTCAGAAAATTGAAGCGAATTCAGAGAAAAATTTCTGATTCTTAAACTTATTCGTTACGAATTCTTTAAAACCGGTATATGGAAAACGTTACAAAAACGCCAAAAGTGCTCAAACTTCCCCTCTTTAGCTCTTGAAAAGCTTTCGTACAATGGTTAATTTTTTTCAAGATTCATTGCGAATTCTTTGGGAAATCCTTGTGAATTTTTTATGAATTCTCTGCAAATTCTTTTTGAGATTTTTTTTGAGAATTTTTCGCAGTGTTTTTTGCAGGTTTCAAATAGGTCTTTAAGAATGCTTCCAATATTTTTTGAATAAATTTTAATAACATATATTCAATAAAATACTTATAATTTTTAATTCCAATACTAATTTTTTTTATTTGTTGTTTCATTTGATATTATCAATTTTAAATTACAATTTTTTTCGTCAGTGTGTTAAGCTTGTCTTTGCTGCTATAAAAAACCTTTTATAAAAAAACCTTCGAGCTCGTCCCGTCATCTGGAAGAAAATCTTCACACGGGAACTTCTGCATACAAAAGGAGAAGTTACTAGAGAATAAAAAATTTAAGTAACATTTCGAACCTGTAAAATAGACACTGTGCACACCTCAAATAACACAATTTCAAAAAAACTTTGTAGGTACGTGCACATATGCATGAAAAACGGTTATACGACTAAAGTACTGTTTTAATACATAATTTAATAAAGGAAACATTAACGGCATTAGGTTCGAAATTTGTTGTAAATTCCAACGTATTTCACAACAAACTCTAAACAATTTCCCTATCACAGATTCAATCGCACTTTTTTTGGAATTTGTTCGAACTTAGTGAAATATTCGCAACGAATTCCGATTGATTTTAAATTTGTTTCTTCTAAACTTCAGAAGAGATTCTTATAAAATATTCAAATGTTCCTCATAAAATAATGAACAGTAATACCCCAGTCAAAAGTTTTATTTTATTCAAGAGCTTTATATGTTTCTATCTCTTTCGCTCAGTTTCGGCTAAGTCGATGTCGTAACCAATTCTGAATTCCAAATTTGGCACGCTGGATCTTGATGCTGTTTACGCCTACTTTGTTTCCAATTTTTTTTATCAGACTCTCTTACAAAAACATTGTACTTTTCAATTTACTATTTGATATTTTGCTAAAAACCTGAGCTAAAAACACAATCCAAAAACACATTGAAAATGTCACACCCTCAATAAGCAACACTCCTGCAAAAAATTTTTTTTTTGACACGCATACTCTCACAAAAAGTGTGACTTCAACTTCACAGATTTACCATCTGTGAATGGTTGCATTGGTTTTTTTTCTTCATTTTTTGATCTTAGCCATGCGTCAAGACAGCTAATTTGAATTATGATTCAACCTTTAATAATAACGGGTCTCTTTTGTTTGTAAACTATCAGAAAGTTTATGCGACAGCCGACATACATATTTTATGATTTTTCGATTATTATCAATAAAATTTGTTACATCAGAGTGTAATGTTACACAACCTGCATTTGATTCATGTTGAAGTTACATGATCGCAAGCAACCGGTTAATGTGACTAAGCCGGCAAACTAGTAGTGCAGATAGAATAGTGTGCATGCAAAGAGCACAGGATTGTATCTACTTTCGATTGTATCATAGAAATGGATAGATACTAGATTAGTTGTAATGTAGACAGTGAAGATCACTGTAAAATATGTAAATGCCGAAAGACTATAAGACTTGTTAGAAGAAGAACAGGGAATTAGATGAGTTTCGAAGCGATTAAACCCATTAGAAATTGGGACAAAGCTAAATATGGGTCAAATCATATGATTTAAGCCCAAGGCTAAGTTTGTTGATAATGCCGATTTCACTATTAAGTTAACTACGAGATATAAGTAGCATCACCATTTTCAGAGAGCCAATCGACTCCATTGTTTTAAAGAACCCACCCCAGCCGCAGCGAGCTAGCAAAGCGGCACCCCAGCATCCGTCGGGGTTGGTTGAAGGGTACTCCGCTCATGCGGACGAGGGGCCTTTATAGCCATTTCTAGGGTACCCTGCTCTCGGGGCAATTCTTTTTTTTTATTTGAATTTGCCTCTTGAATGGCATTAGCCATTACCCATTTTGAACCTTAGCACTCTTGGTTCTGGACTTCGGTCTGGTTCTGAGTTGTGCTAAGGCACTCTAAATATACAATTCGCTACAGAGACATACGAGTATATATATTCTGCAAAAAAACTCATCGTTATCTGATAGACATTTAGTTATTATTTATCATTTGCATATTTCTTTCTAGCTCACGCATTACATAATCTATTAGTAAAGAATCGAATGCCATGCGAAATTGAGTTCATGGCATTATCGTTCAAAATGTTTGCTCCTTCAATTACATTCCAAAGCTGCTTAACAGTGAAGCAGCCTGTCAACCCTAGCACACTGGTTCACAGACAAATTCACATTAGGTGCTGCGAGCTCTATTCTTCAGTTTACGAACTATTTCACATGCGAATCTATTCAAATTGATTGTTCAAATGCTACAAAGCACTGTCTAGCGTATCTGTAAAATTGTTATTATTGTCAATTCAAATCGAGTTTTGCTTTTGTCGCCAGATTTTGTCAACATTATAGTAATGTCCAAGGTGAAAGATACGCGTTATAGATTCATTAGCAGATTCAAATTAAACGCATTTAAGTACGGTACAAAGACAAGACAAGATAATTGAAATACATATTTCATTCCATTATTCCTTTAGCCCAAGAAAATAAAGAAAAACACTCAAAACGACATCGCAAAATTATAAGTAAGACATACATTTTCGAATTGATAAGGATGCCATGCTAGTATGGCTGAGATTATAGGTCATTCGAAGATACAGTTGAATAATCGGGATGACGTTTGACAGTGCTATTGAGAGGATAGTAGACGACGAAGATTCAGTCATTAGTCTTATGAATTTAAGGTGTATTTATAATTAAGTCACTGACCCCTAGATGCTCAATGTCACCGCGTTAATAAAAGCATTCTTCGCGTATAAAATGACATTGATTATCTTATAATACTTTGCTTGATATTCTGTAATGATTAATTGCATTAATTGTATAATTAATTCAACGAATATTGTTTTCCATAAAATTAGGCATGGAATCTGAATATTCAGGTTGGATGAAAAAGAGCTTTGTGAAAATAATACTCTGATGCTTTGAATGGCTTCGAAATATATTAACCTTGACCTCATAGTGAATAAACGGAAAATGCTGAAATTTAAGAATTTTGAAAATATAAAGCTGAAACTTTACTATTCTTACAAAATAAGAAATGATGTGATTGTAAATTTTGCACAATTGAGAAAGATCTGCAAGTTGATGTAACATTTACTTATTTGTTTACGAAACAAGTAAGGTAAAGTAGTCCCACAAAAACTCTTGTTGGGTCTAGGAGCTGAAGCTGGTATAGAGTTCATTCATCAATTTACGACCAATGTGAATACGAGTATGGAGTGATTAGTTATACGACTTACAAATACTATACCCCTCTTTGACACAGGTACCTATTCAGAGCTAGGTGAACTCAAATCTGGTGCGTGGTGTATCGTTCAAATCTTAATTTGAACCAAGGACCCCAAACACTTTGAAACCAGTTCTTAAAATAGGACAAAAATAACAACAATGCAGTATAAATAGACAGTAAATGTTGTCCTTCATCTAGACACTTGTATAAAAAAGTGCAACTCAAATTTTGTAGCGCTTACATTGCTTTATTTAATTTTAGGTAAGTTGTGATGAGATGAAATACAGTTAGCTTATCGACTAATTTTTTACAAATAGGTTCAAGGTATGACGATTTCTAGAAAGATGAAAAACATAAAGTGACAGGTACTTATTAAAAATCACGTGCATGAAAGGGGTGATCAATTGTTCTGCACATTGGACCACGGAGAAATAGGTTCTTGTGTCACGGCGAATTCATAAGTAAGAGGTCTGGCGGTCATTTCAGCGAACAAGGTTCGAAAATTTATTTTGAAAATTTTCAGCGAAAAAAATACATATGACATGTTGACAGGAAAAAACCTTGGAATTTAGACCAACGATGGCCAACGATTTCGCATTTTAACTTAACGAAATCAAAGAACATTCTCGGATCAGTAATAATTTTTCTATCATTCAATTAACAAACAGCTCATACGCTTCGCGCCATTTGACAAAGAATTCTTTGGATAATTCATCGTATAATCTATGTATGCAGATCGTCATTGAGAAAACTTTCATTTTCATTTGACTTGTATATTTTTTTCTCAGGTTTTTAAATTATTAAATTATTTTTGAGTCAAGGTTTTGAGAGCTTTTTTTGTTCTAAAACTTTAGAGCATATTTGTAAGATGCATTGAAGATTATTTTGTAGAAGGAAGACATCAATTCTACCTAATTTGCGTGCCAAAAAATCTCTACTGCCTCAGATATTCAGTTCATATTCTACCAAGCGTGCTCTTCATTACAGCGAACCTGTTTTGAAGGCCATGAACATTTTTGATCTCAAGAACACGTTGAAACTCATAAGGTGCAAAGGTTTTCAGGGCTAGCATTTGCACGAATTTCAAATTTTAGGAGAATAAAATACTTGTCATTTGTATATCTTATGGGATGCTTACCTTACAACATTCTGAAAGCAGCATCTCTTGCAAGATCATCACCATTTGCGAAGTGTATTGATAATATCGCATGGTAAAGATATGACAAAAAATTACAAAAATTAATATAGCTCGTTAGCTATTGTGCACGGAGGTGTGTTAAAAAAATATAATTATGAATGAAACAATGATTTTGTCATTAAATACACGCCATGCGCGACTTTATTTTAAAATAATATTCTTTCGAACGACGAACTATAATTATTTATTTATTTATTTATTGTCCGAATCCACAGAACAAATCCAATTATAGGTTAGACAAGAAGAAAAATAAAAGTAAAAAAAATACATGCATAAAAATATATCAGAAAAAGGAAGAAAAATAACATAAAAACTAAGAAAATGAATGGAAAAATAATATAAATAATATAAATAATATAAGAATGGAAAAATAATATAAACAAAAGTTTTTATTCTTTTGTTTATATTATTTTTCCATTCTGAATTTTATTCATTTTCTTAGTTTTTTTGTTATTTTTTTTCCTTTTTCGTATATATTTTTTACTTTTTTTTCCTTCTTGTCTAACCTATAATTGGATTTGTTCTGTGGATTCGGACAATAAATAAATAAATAAATAAGTCGACCAAAAAAGAAACAAACAAATTGAGTAAATTAGGACATTTTCCAAGCATAAGAAAGAACGTTATTTTTTAAGGTATTTATAAACACTGATAACGTTCGAGGCAGAAGACCAAGCTTAAAGCTATTGTGCTGACGAGGCAAACGCAAAAGAGGGGAACAAAAATAGGTGTCGGTACGGGCGAATGTAATATTAAAGCTAAATAATAATCTACTAGAACGGCCCGATTCTCTAACAGAAAGTTGAATGATGGGGTCAACCAATATACTGCCTTTAAAAAGTTTGAAAAGGAGGCACTCGTCAAGGAACACTATATGTGACTCAAGGGAAAAAATTTGAAGGATGGAGAGGCGCATACTGTAATCACAATACGGAATACTGTACTTATTGAACAAGGAGTGGGTGAATCTGCGTTGCGCGGATTCAACCGCAGCAATCAAATATGCGTAATCTGGACACCAAATTTGGCAACAGTATTCAAGAACATTACGAACGAAGGAATAAAACAGATATAGAGGAGTGGAAAGATTAACAGAACGTTTAGAGGATCTGATGATGAAGCCGAAAAAACGAGAAGCCTTGGCAGTGACGTGTAAAATATGTAAATCAAACTTCAACTTGGAATCGAAAATCACGCCAAGGTCCTTGAAACTAGCAACAACATTGAGAGAGGAGTCGAGGACAGAGTAGGAGAAGAGAAGAGGGGATGTTTTGTGGGTGAAATAAATTTGACGACACTTCGATATATTCAAAGTGAGAGAATTTGCTGCGCACCAGGTAGCCAAAGTACCCAAATCTTTCTGCAATAAGGAACAGTCACTAGCGGATTCTATCACTCTGAAAATTTTGAGATCATCAGCGTACAAAAGACAGGGTTAATTAAAGAGGGAAGGAAGATCGTTAACAAACAAAAGGAACAATAAAGGACCAAGAATAGATCCTTCCGGAACTCCTGAGGTAGGAAAAAAGGGTGTAGAAGGGCAAGAGTTAATAATCACAACACAAGAACGATCACAAACGTAGGAGGAGAACTAAGAAAAGAGGACACCAGAGAGACCAAACCTTGCTAACTTTGACAGAAAAACAACATGGTTTACAGAATCGAAAGCCTTGGCAAAGTCTGTATATAGGACATCTACTTGCTTTTGCTTGTCGATTGCGGAAGCAACGGTGTTTGTAACAGACAATAAGTTTGTAACCGTTGACTTACCTTTAACGAATCCATGTTGTTCACTGGCCAGCAAGGGCTGAATAAAAGGGTACACTCTATTGTAAACTACTCTTTCGAGGAGCTTACTAAAACATGGCAGAAGGGATATAGGACGGTAATTAGGGATGGAAGAAGTATCGCCAGCTTTATGAATGGGAAATATGTTTGCGGATTTCCAAAGGGCAGGAAAGGTACCGGTGGAGATGCTAATGTTGAAAATTATTGACAGGGAAACACACAAAGAGGAAGACAGTGATTTGGTGAAAAAATTTGGAATGCCGTCAGCACCAAGGCTAGCACTTCCATCGAGGGACAACATTAATGATTCGATTTCCAAAGGATTAGTTAAAGCAGTAGAAAGGGTACGATCAGGCGTGGGAAAAATTGTTGAAGGCGAAGAACTACTGAGATGGGAGGTAAAAAAAGAAGAAAATTGAGCAAAAAGCTCGCAGGAATGCTGAGATGAGGACGCAGACTTATCATGAAGATACATGACAGAAGGAATGCCAGAGGAAGTTTTAAGGGATTTGATATAAGAACAAAAAGGCTTAGGATTATCAAAAGCATTAGAAGTTTTGACATGCTCTAGGTAGCCACGCATTGCGTCACTGGCTGCCTTTTTAGCAGCAGTTCGTAACCTTTAAAAATTCGAAAGGTCATTAAGAGAGCCAAACCTTTTGTATTTACTACGCGCCGCATCTTTGGCTCTAAGAGTAACCGCAACATCAACTGTAAACTACGGAGGATCGGAACTTCTTTTACAGCGGAAGGATGGAGTATAGCAGGAAATTAAGTTGGACAAGAGGGAATAAAATTTGTCAAAAGCATCATCCACGCTTAGCCTTTTGAAGCAATTATACCAGTTAGTAGCATTGATTTCGTTGGACAAAGCGGAATAGTTTGCTTTTTTAAAATTAAAACGAATAGTAGAAACAGATTTGATTTTAGACTAACGGTTAAGAGCTATTTCCATAAAAAGAGGAGGATGATGAGGATCAGGTTGCACATACGGAGACAGAGAAGGACTCAACCAAAAGGAAGAAGGGTGAATATTAGTTAGAACGAAATCCAGAATCCTGTTGTTAGTATTCAGTACGTTGTTAAATTGGGAAATACAGCAAAGGGACATAATGGAAGAAATAGCGAGAGAAATATTGCTAGAAGATAAAATAATTGAGAAAGTATCATCCCAAACAAGCGACGGCATATTAAAGTCACCACATAAAAGCAAGGAAGCAGAAGGGAAGCGGTTGTTAAGGTAGGACGAGAGTTCCGCAAAGAAACGTTCATATACCAGTACGGGGCTACTACAAGAGATGTAGATGGAGAAAATAAGCAGCACTGCGAAGGGTGAAAGAGAAATACGGACAACCACACATTCGACCGGGACGGAGGGAATGAAGTCACTACAGAGCGTTCAATTCAGAGATTTGTGAATACCAATTAAAACATCACCCCCTAGTGAAATATTACACGCAGATCGATTCCGATCTCTACGAAAAACAGTGTGAAGTGGAAAGATTTCATTACTATATCCCCAGACAATCACGTCTCTGTAAGACAGACAATGTCATCAGACGCGATTACCGAGGAGATCTTTACACAATGAACCTTGGTCCTCAGACCACGAACGTTCTGGTAGTAAATTTTAAGAGGTCGGTTCAAGCTCTGCTTGTTGATGAGCCTAGTTTCGAAAGCTCCGCGATGAATTCGTGCGAAAGTTTTTCTGAGGTCTTGGAATGAACTCCTTAACTAACGTGCCAGGAGACCAGAAATTTGGCTGAAAAGCCACGATAGGGTTGCCAGCTATTGTTGGTTTTGTGTTTGTTTGGTAATGATATTGTAGTGATAATAAACAGCAAATATTAAGCTTTCAATTATTTGAAAAAACTCGCTACAGGTAACCCCAAACACCAACTTCAGTTTCAGTGCTGCAGGCACTGAGCATTTTCTCCATTGATGTTATATGAGATGATGCTTTCAAAATTTTGTGAAATAAGCAACTGATAACGAATATAATTAACCCGTGTTTTGCTCTCATAAACGTTGAAATTTATGCTAGTGGTAATATCTGAAACCTTCTACCATATGAGTTATAATGCATTCTTGAGACCAAAGTAAAACGTGGCAGTTGAAACAGTTTGGCCGTAATAAGCAGCTGATGTGGTGGAATATGCGCTCAAAACCTGCACGATTTTTCTACTGTTCTTCGAACATTAATGTTTCTAGCGGTTCAGGTGCGCTAGAGTTTTTTTTTCATTTTTTTTTTTATTTATCAGTTCATTAAGTTTTTTGTAATTCGATTTGACATTTAGAGGAATACTAATTTTAATGTTTTATATATTTTTAATTTTATAAATAGAACGAATTTTGAATAATTTTATTATATGATTGTTACGGAGCCCGTTTTTTCCTTTCATTGTTTTTGTTTTTAACGTGCCGTTTCATGTTTTAAATGCTGTGTTGCCTGCGTGCCGAAGCACGTAAAAGATTTTCCGCCCGCAATCTATGCCTGACTGAACTAGTCGGCTGAGAAAAGGCACGCAGGGCAAGTAAAGGAAAATCTTTTAAATAAATTTTCATGCTGCACTGACGACAACTCGACAGAGTTTCAGTCAGTCGCAACAGCTTAGGTATATACTCGTATATGGAAATGTGAATTTTTATGCAAAGTGATTTTAATAGTAATATTTTTCGAAAACCAGTAACAATAATAATTAGCATTTATGTTTGAGCTTTGACTATAATATTTTGTAACTACATTATTTCTTCATTTCTTCAGCAATTTTTCGAACTATTTTTTTAACTTCAAATTAAATCCTTTGACGGAAAAATCAAACAAGCTGATTCGCCAAAATTTTAGTTTTATTTTTTAATTTACTTTTTACAGGAATCGTTAGTACTTTGCAGAAAATATTACGTCGAATCATTCCAACGACCTTGCTTGCATATTTGCAAATGGCAAGTTGATATGTATCGGAATATGCACAGTAAATAGTTATTGCAGGATAAATACACAAACATATATTTGACATATCATGTTACATAACTCTCCTGCGATCTTGTAACTAGTTTCATGGAATGACGTCACATAGTTTTCCTCATGTCTGGCTC
Organism: Nemotelus nigrinus; assembly: GCA_947369275.1. Taxonomy (NCBI): domain Eukaryota; kingdom Metazoa; phylum Arthropoda; class Insecta; order Diptera; family Stratiomyidae; genus Nemotelus; species Nemotelus nigrinus. The sequence continues at coordinate 39,105,515 of OX376372.1, forward strand.
ATACTCATTTTGTGCACACAACTAACGTTAGACGAATCGCTCAGTCATCTAATGGTCCAACTAACCTGTCCCAATTAACTTATCATTCATACGTACAGGTATGTGCACATTACCAACTTTATCTATGCTGATACGCAAGATAGCTTACTACAAGTTGTCATGGCTTCACACACTGTTCGGATCAAATACTGTTTTGCCAGCAATTTCTTTATGTTTTCCTCAATGCAGATATGCAGCAAGCATATTGGTTCGTACACAGATATGTGCATATGAGTGCGGCAGATACAATTTCAATTTCAACAGCGTTTTTAACTGGCCTAGTTTTAATGCTTGGATATAATGCTGCGGAAATGATATTGTTGTGGTGTTTCGGTATGTATGCTCGTAGTGCAATATTAAAAGCAGTTTGCAAAAAACTCACTAAGCAGAGTACAAACATGATGGATTCATTACTGTAACAATCGTGATTATGATGCAACGGATAGTAAACAAACAAACCAGCACATCAACAAAAAACTTGCCCGTGAGAAATTTAATGGATTATTCGCATGCGGCTCATTAATATGATAATAACAATCAATTGCAAACGTTTAGGTCCGGTGAATCGTTGTTTTAAGCATTTGTAAGTTTGTAATTAGGGGCAAACCAGATTAAGTGGATAAAGTATTAATTTTCAATCTGGACTTGCTTTCGTAGCATTTTTAGGTTTTTTTCGGATTAGGTATAGTATCAATTCAATTATGGCTTAAACCATTATTTAACTGATTCGAATTGCATGATTGTAGGTTGCTTTAATTAATGAAATGAGGAGTATGTTTGATAGAATATACATTCAAAATCCGCATAATGCTTTTTAGGGATTTTTTGCGCTAGAGATTTTTATTTTTATCGAAATCCCTCATCTTTTAATTCAATCTGAGTAAGACATGAAACCTAAAATAGTTTTTGTTTAATATAGCTTTGGTAGTGATCTTTATGGTATATTTTAAGAACTTTGAGGTAAGTAAAGTAGAGAAATATCGCTAGAATCCTTCTCAGGTCTGGGGTTGAATTCGCTAGATAGTTGTATCCGAATGCGGGGTGATGCAGCTGAAACGTTTGATAAGTTCACTGTACTCATGATTTAACTTAAGTGCCTATTGAGCATGTTTCGGTTGAATTTGAACCATTGATTATACACGCTTGAAGCCGCTGCTCCATTCATTTCGCTACATAGGTCCTCGGAAATTATTTACGTACTAAAATTATTAGCTTATGCTTTTGTCATAAGAAAAGCTAAAAATAACACGTCTGGTTTCAAAAATGTGAAAGTCATAGTCTGAGTAAATAATGAAAGAGGTTTAGACCTGATGATGCAACAGCTCAAGTTGGGCTTTAGCCTCCAGAATTGTCGACCTACATCAAACCTACATAGTGGCACTACATCCCGTATTCAGCTTTGGCTTCCTTAATACAATGTCTCCAGTCGTCTCGGCTCATTTACTGCGTCATTCGATTTGGTACTCCTAAAAGTTATCTGCTGTCAGTATCTCTCAGTATCTCTCTTTCAGACAGGCATTGTTCCGCTCACTTGACTCGCGAGAGTCCGCTTGAGGATTCGAATTTCACTCATTCGTTCGGTTTCTGGTAATTTTATTA